>VXBU01003839.1:0-39231 GCA_013400315.1 Bombycilla garrulus
ATGTTCAGAATTGTAAGGAATATAATGATATTGCCACACTGGTAGTCAGTTAGTGAATAAGAGACTACCAGAGACTTCAGATACAGAAGAAAACATTTTCCTTTACTCATCTGCTCTCAAAGAGATATAGATCAGGAAAACATCGCTGGCCATGAGAGCTTAAATTTCCAACTTTATTAAGATCTAACTGAACCCTCACTCTCCACAGATTTTCCACATTTTCTTGGTGCTGCAGATATTCTTGCTGTATTTTTTAATGGACTAGTTCAAATGAGATGAGTTTTTTTGTGACATGGCAGGGTATCTTTGAAGGTGGAAATGCTGTCCCTGCGAGGGATTGCAGCAGGCTACTGAAAATGTTAAGGGATGTTGTATGTGGCAGACAACCCTTTACAAGATCCTCAGGTGACATGAAATGCAGAATATTTATCGTCAGACTTTATCATATTTTTCAGATCTTTCTGAAAGATATAGGCCATAGCTTTCTTTAATTCAGATTTTATAAGAATATATACATGCAAATAAAAATGATATTGATATTTGTTAGATAGTGGTAATTTCTCATATTTAAAAGCAAGCACTTTCTTGCATCTATATCAAGTAGAGACTTAATGATTCTTTTTTTTTTTTTCCATATGTGATTTTTTTGGGGATTCTTTTGGGTCTACATGTAAAATTTGCTTCCAAAATTTAGTAGTTGAGTATTTGACTGCCTTAGAGAGGTGACAGACAGAAAACATTTTCTGCTCTACCAACACAAGAACTGAGAAAGTAGAATTGTTTCACTTTATTTCACCTGATATTTGCCTTTGATGACATCAGTACAAACAAAATAATCCAATATTCAATATTATATGCTATTAGGGAAAACACATTAATTCATGTTGATGTAATTGTACTTCATGTACTCTAGGAACTGAACACTCAATAAAATATTTATCAAATGTCTAACAAGGTATTGTTATGCGGTAAGTAGATACTAAACAAAATCTCCTTCAGATAAAGCTAGTTAGAAAAATTAGTTTTTCTCCCATAGTGTCTGAAATAATTATCCTGGTTCCAGAGTTTAGTCATGTTTTACAGAATAATTTTTAAGGTAGTTGCTCCTTGCACTTATACTTAAAAACGTGATGGAGACTCATAAAAGGCAATTCTCACAACTGTGGAGGTGTCTAATTCAATGAGAGATTTATCAGTTAAGGGGTGTCAAGCAGCAGTATCAAGTGACCTCCCTCAGGAATGAATTTAGGCACATAAAGTTTAAAGCTACAGATCATTTGTAGCACAAGGGCCTTGTTACATTTTTAAATAGAAATCCTGCTTATTCACAAGTAGTTCTGTAATGAAAAAAGGATATAAACTGTGGTGAATATAGAGAGCCTGCAAAGGTTAAAAATGTGAGAAAACAGGGACAGAGACTGCAAGAGAGAGATGTGCTGCACCTGGACTGGGCTTAAGAGATTTTCCTTCGAGATATTGCTGCAACTGACCAATTACTAAGGTCCAATGGCAGCTAATCAGAAGCTATGGGGTGGCAAAAATCATTTACCTAGAATTATATGATTTCCATCCTTCCCTCTTTTATTTAGCCATCATATCTCTGGTGGTGTGTTACATGTGCCTGATCTCATGTTCTGTATCACAAAACACTAAATGTTGTTGTTCTTTTTTAATATAGTTTATCATGCTTTGTAAAATTTGTTATGGCCTTCATTTTAAATATAAAAATAGTGGCTGTGTGTCATTGAAACTTTGCCCAGAAATATCTGCACAAATACATGTCCAAGATTCTTTCACCATAGTATCTTAAGCAGGAAAGTATTTTGAGAAAGTTGGTTAAAATTCCTATGAGTTTTCATATGAAAAATAAGAATTAAATAGATTTGCTTTGTTAGGAATATAAAAATCAGTGAAGAACACAAGTACGTTATACGAGTGGACTGAAATTTATTGAAAAGCTCATAAGGTAGTAATTTTGAAAGATATGGAAGTTTTAATAAGAGATTTATAAGATTAATTTGCTTTCATTTGGAGGATTTTAGTAGCATTTTTAGGAAGCTATTAAAGCTCCAAACTTTTTAATAACTTTTTAAATTCCGTGTTCTTAATAAAATTACAGATATAAAGGATACAACTACAAATTAAAGTACATGCATGAAGCACACCAAAGGTTCTCTGAAATATGTAAGTATGCTAGAAAAATGAAGAGGAAAAAAATAAAATTAGGAGAATAAAAACTAAGATAAATATTCTATCTCTGCATGTCAATGTCTTATAGCAGCTTTTTATAAGGAAATCTAAAACAGCTCAGATTTAATATCCAATATTCTCATCTTGTACAATGGGAAAAATTACACAATCCTACCTTCCCATTTCCTATATAGCATTTGATAATGTCTTTCTCAAGAAGTAGTAAGGTTTTGGTTGCCAACTTTTATACTCTCCATGAAGAGTTAACAGGACTCACAAAACTGTTATTAAACCCTTCTGGCATTGAAAGAACACAAAAAAGTTTGTTGTAAAACACATCAGATTTCCTGTGTAAACCATGCATCTAAATGCATCTTTCTCTCATTATCAGGATGGTCTAGAACAATTTGTACATCAGGTATTCAGGTTATGATGCTGTCAATCACATCCTGTCTGGAGACTCTTACAACTCTAACTATTTCATCCTTACCCATGTCAAAGTTACTTTTCACAACAATATATTTTTTCAGATTATGACAGATAACTGATTGTCTCATCATATGCTGAACTTTTAATACGCCACTTTGATCAAGAGCTTTTTGAATAAGTTCAAAAGATATTTGATTAAGTTACCATAAAGTCCATGATGCAATGCATCAGCAAAATATCCCTATCTTTTGCATAAAATTTGCATTGCAAGTCTATCATTGCAGCCAAAAATTAATGACCATTATACCTCTATGAAAATTTAATATTTATACTATATATTTTTCCTAGGAATAGTGGTCAGCATACATGGAATTATAACCTACAGGATGCTGTTAAACTTGTGTAACGACACACACACATAAAGCCAAAGCTGTGTGAAACACCCTGAAGTATGCACTATGTAACCTTATACACAAATATGTGGTGGCCCCTAATTTTTGTTTGTACCTTTGGTTATGCTTGTGCCCTGGCCCCCCCTGTTAATTTTCAAATTTGGTTTCTCCCTACAGTTACTCCTCCCCTAATGTCGTTCCCCTCACTGTCTGTTAGCCCAACTCCTCCCCTTGTTCCAGACCCTTCCCTGTCACTCCCCACACAGACCAATCCCTGAAGTGTCCACCCCTTTGGAAATCCCCTAAACCTCAATGCCCCATTGGCCCATGTGACCCAGGTTCCTCCTCCCCCAGGTGCCGTTGGTCCCCCGCAGCTTCTGTCATCCCCAGCCTCCGCCCTTTCTCCTTCCCACCTGCTCCTCTGTTGGTCAGTTCTGGCTCCATATTTAAAGTGCTGGAGAGGTTCGTGCTCCGATTTGTCCCTTGGAATTCGTTGGATAGACTTGTTGCTGTTCAACTGCGTCCCGGAGCAAAGAGCCCTTCTTTCCCTTTTGCCTTCGCCTCATCTTCGGCTCTTCACCTTCACAGCAAGCAGAGGCTTGCTAGCTTTGGTAGCCAGCGCTGGCAGTTTGCTACCCGAGACTCACTCATCGTGTGACCCCTCTGGGGCACCTGGGTCGGTGGCACAGGACACTGTGCCACCCAGGAGAGCTAGCCACAGCTCCAGAGGGGCCGAGACACAAATGCACTTAATAAACTATAGTGGAAAAAGAACTTACCTTAAATGAAAATTTTTGGAAATCATGCTTCCAGCTGATCCTTCTTCATTTGCGCACCAGAGATAAATGCCTTAAGTGAAACGAGTTGTCCAATGTATTAGATGTCTTTGGCTACATTTGGAAGTGAAATGAAATAAATATTATTCATGAAATAGTGACCACCTGTTTGTGCTGTTTGTTTGAAACAAATGACCAAGTGGACTTGGAACTAGAAAGTGCATCTTCATTGATCCTTTTGAATGAATTTCTTGACTTGAATAGTAGAATATGTGTATAAGAATCCCATGTCCATAACATATGTGTCTATTTAGTTGTGGTTTCAACCGTGTGTTTGTTTATACACCTGCATAATTAGATTTATATCACAGTGATTATTTGAATCTCTTCATATTTAAGATGCTCACACACTACATTTGCACAATTTGAGTTTGTAACTGTGCTGACACCATTTTATGGGAACTAGGGCTTCAGAATATTTGAAACTCAGTCTTAATAGGTTTTCCATCTGTTCTGGTTTGAGATTTTACAACAGTCAGGAGTTTTGTGCAGTACATTGTAAATTTTGCTATGTCTCTCTCCTTATAATACAACTAAAGTATGTCTGACTGAATTACCCAATGAAATGCCTAATACATAGTCATCTGAGGGTTTTGTGTGCAAACACACTGTCCTAAATTATACATTAATAATTTCTTATTGATGTACATTTTTTGCCTAGAAAATTTAAAGTGACAACTTCCTACAACATGAATTTTGAAATAATTACAGAATGAAATAAAGCAATCATCCTTATCTCCTTGAGGTATGAAAACAATGTAGTATACTGAAATATGCCCTATGATCCAAAGATTTGTATTGTGCTTTGAAAATTATCATTCAATGAAATTGAAATTGTTCTTTATCAAGTATTTAACAGATGCTTCTAATACTCTTCTAATTCACTATGTTCAGACTCATATTATTTTAATGTAAAAACTTATACAATATTTATAAGGAGATGGTGCAAGAGTATTTTTAATTATGTTTATGTCTTTCTGCTCCATTTAAAATATTTATTGCACCATGAGAAGATATTTAAGTTTGGAGAGAGTGAGCAAGAAATATAGAGACTTTGTCAAGCTTATATAGGTTATGCCGACGTCAATATATTACATTATTTTATCTATTTAAAGCATATTGTGGAGAGTTAATTGGAAAAATCCTTGTGGGTTGTTTACGGTGGGTTTTTTTGTTGTTTGGGTTTTTTGTTTGTTTTTGTTGTTGTTGTTGTTTTGGGTTTTGTTTGTTGGGGTATTTTTTATGTGCAGTAAATCCTTTACATGTTCCAGGAAAAAAAAGGGGGGGTGCATTACTAGAGGAAAAATCAATTTTTTTGTTGCTGTTTCCCCTCTTGAAATGTTTGTGTTCTGTAAGCTTTTAACAGTGTTCCATCAGTGATTTTTCCTGTTTAAAAAGTGTAAAGAAAATTGAGGGTTACTTGAACTCCTATATAGAGAACTCCCTTCAAAGTATCTTTAAATTCCTGCAGAAGCTTGGATCACATCATTTCCATATATCATTTATCAATAGAAAACAGCCAGAAGTAAGGCAGATCTCAACACACCCAAGATGCCAAACTGATTATAAGTTTACATCTGGAAATAGAGCTCTTCTTTATAAATAAAATACTATATCTATAGTCAAAAATCCAACCAAGAAAAAGGGCATTAAATTCTAAGAACATTTCTTTTTTCTCCCAGACACTCATTTGGTATCAGTCTAATGATCAGGTTTTCCTTGGTGAGACACTATTTTCAAGTCAAAAGTTGCATGGTTGCTCTCCATGACTTCTGGAGAATTTTTATTGACAGCCAGAGCACTTTACTCTGCTAATGGACAAAAATTCATAATCCATTGTAATTTTTTTTCAGTGTGGAAAAGGGATGGCATTAGAAATATGGTACCCGTAAATCTTTCTATTACTGCTTAGATGGGAAGATATAAATGAAGGTATTTTAAAAGTCAATTGCATCTTGCATTCAATAACTTGGCTTAAGCTTTTCTTACTTGATATGATTGCATTTGAGTAATTTAACATTTCACTAAAACACTGAAGCTTTTTCTTTTGAAACCTGTTTTGTTTTGAGATCAGCTGTCAAAATGGGAGAGATATGCCAGTTGTTTAAACTGGGGTATTTTTTGAGACTGAACAGGATTTCAGGTAGGATTAATTGGAAAAAGGATCATGCCTTCAAGAAAGTCCTCTTCCAGAATTCTTGGAACCAAGAAGCACTTCAAAGCAAACAGATACTCCTTACAAGTAACATTCTGAGTTATAGACATTGGAAATTAAATAAATGTTGATTAAAAAAAATAGCTGTACTTTCAAGAGGAAAAATAAAAGAAAAATCAACTGGATTTTGGAAGCCAATTCTACAGTAAGTCAGAAAGACTTGAGACTAGACAATAATAAGGTAAGCACAGGTTATCTCAAGGAAGATTATCCATATTAGGAAAGTTAAAGTGCTAAATTCAGTCTCATTTAATTTGTGTATTACTGCCATTTTTAATGATAAAAGTGTAATAAGTCTACATGGAGCAGACTGGCTGAAAACTGACATTTTGTTTCACTGAATTAAATTAGGTGATTCATCCAAATGCATCAGAGGTAAAAGTAAATGTGCCTCTGCAATTATTCAAGTTTTCAAAGCTTGATGGCACCTTTATGCTACGTAGCAATCCATCTGGACTAGGTAGTAGATATGGGACAGCTCCTCAAAGTTCATTGCCCTTTGGACATGTTCCTCTAAATGAACTCTTTTGGAGAAAGAAATCACTGAGTAAAAGAGATCTTGAAGAACTCAGAATGTTTGAAGGAAAGATGAAAATAATTCTGCAGCACTGCTTGTTTTCACCTGCTTCCATGGCAGAACTAATTCTACTGACATTGGTCCTCACACAAATGTGAGTGATTATATTCTGCCACTGTCTCAGGAAACTGAGAGCTCTGAGGGCATAAAATACTAGGAAAAACTTTTTGAATGGGTAGAAAGTAGATATCCACCAGAGGTCACACAGCCATTTCCAATTTACTGTTTCATCTGCATTGATTCCCTTCCTTCCAGTCAGATGAGAGACTCTTCAGGATCAGGTGTTTATCTAGTATATCACAGATTCAGGTGCATCAGAGCTCTGTTCCCGTCTCAGAAATCAAAAGTCTAAAATGTGCCTATTTTTTCAGCTCTGACAGTCAATGTCAAAAGCAAACAGATTTTTAAGGGAGGAGATAAGGGAAAAATCAGTGCTTAGCAAAAAGTTTAAGTCAATCATATGTTATTATCTCAAGCAGAATGATCTTGAGCTAATTTAATGAAGGTAAGTTACAACTGACTTTGACAGGATTAATTTATACTCTTGAGTCTCCTCAGATGCAGAGCTAATAGAAAGCTGTCTGGGTACTTGAGTTTTCACACATCTTGCTGCTCAACTGGAGATTCAAAAGCTAAATCAAACACTCTGGGACACCTCGGAGGACTCAGAATGCATACAGCAGTGAGGTGATTGTTCTGATCAGGAGGCTTTTATTCCCATCTATAACAATATTGATGGAGATCTTCATGTGTTCTCTGTTACTATTGTTCTTCTAACAATTACCCAAACAATTCAGTACAAATTAATAATATTGGTTAAATACTACCAATTTTATTCTTTCAGAATTCAGCAATTTCACAAGAAATGGAAGATTATTTACAGTATTTATGGTGCCTTGTCACTGCAGTATCAGAGTTCCTGACAGTTTTTGAGAATATTAATCCTCACATCATGTCATTTGATGTACAATGTAATAGGGGAGGAGGAAAGACAAAGTTTATCTGGTCCCTGCTCCAGGCTTCGCATGTATATTATATAGTAACAAATTCTCTGACAAAAAGAAATTCAGTAAGAGGAAAAAATAATAGACCTCAGGATTTCCTGTGGGGTACCTTGAAGTGTGGCTCAAGATGTTGCTCAGTTTTATTCAGTCTGTCTCTGATCCTGTAAATTTACTTAAGCATGCCTTTAGACTGTCAGTTGGAGCCTAGGCTGTGGTCCAATATACCTGTTTGCCTGAGGAAAAAGGGACTGATTGCCACACCATGGAGGGGTAGCTGCTCCTTTAGGTAGGAGCAGGGCAATCCCATGCTTCCAACCCTTGTGCTGTTTCATGGGGGAGGTCAGGCAGCTGTACAGGACTTCAGCCAAGGAGGATAACACAGTGCTGTAGACTGTATCTATGCTCTTCATCTTAACTGTGAGTTGCAATTTCAGAGATGAGCCTAGGAGCATGTGAGTTATTAGCACAATTATGAAGAGAGCTAATGTTGATCACCAGCTCTTTGGAGAAAAAGAGTTTGACCTCTTCATATAAGGTGTCTGTTTCATTGTCTGAACCCAGAGAAATGTCAAAGTCCAACATACTCCTTTATGCAGATCTCCATGAAAGGATTTAGGAAATTTGTAGCATCTCTGTCTGTAGTTTCCGTTTGCTTTAGTCCTTCACTATCAAAACCATTAGAAGCATTTTTCTTCTTGTTTTATTCTGTAATGATAATGAATTTCTGTAAAACAGATGAGATACATGACCCAAACTATAGTTGGTGAGGGTTAGTAAATACGTATCACAATCATACCGTAATAGTTCAGTGATGAACTTTGCTGATAAATGGCAAACATAAGGTCAATGTTGATATCAAGATTTGGTACCTACGTAGTTCTCTAAATACATAGATTCTGATAAATTACTGCTTACTGTTAGTTTCCATGGCTCGTTTTTTCAAAAAATCTAATTTAGCTAGTTAATGCCATCTGTACTTCTAATAAAACACTATGGTCTTTCTAAATATTAAATTAGAAATGTAATATGATATGCCTCAAATGCATAGTTAATTCTTTAAAGTATTATTAATCCCAGCATTTTAGAAACCCAAAATTTCTAGAGCCTCACAACCTTGGCAGAACTACAGCTGGAGGCAGAGATTGCTCAGAGTTCCTTTTTTTGGCCCTGAGATTTCCAGAGTGGCCAAACTGACCTCGAGTATGAGCCTCTGTAAGGCTGTCCTAATTTGCAGTGTTATTGTTTCTTAAGCAAGTATGAACCTAGCAAGGGCTTAAAAATGCATCTAAATTCAGGACTAAGTACACCTAAATTTGGGAAAACAACTAGACGAAGAGGTTTTTACAATCAATCCCTTGTTGCCAAAAGTGTTGTTTTAAGACCAATTTACATTGCTCTGGCAGTAAGTGTAGCTTTATTGGACCAGGAAGAATAAGATATCAAATGCAACTAAAAAGTATAGGACATAAATCCATATAGTAATGGATTTATTTATATGTGACTGAATTTTTTCTCTTACTTTTTTAATAACCTCGAACCTGAAAATGTAGATAAAAAACACTTCTTGATATGAGTGAACTTGTCTGGAAGATGTTTAGTGGTACACAAGTTACCAGATTGTAGACAGAAATATTGCGCTGAAATTTTATACTTTGGTTACAGACAGCTCCATATATTATCATTTATTAGCCCCTTTTGTCCTTCCAATCTGCAGAAGAAGAGGGATTTCTGTTTCCTGGCGACAAGTTGAGGGGTATAAAAGCATTAATTTCATTCTCCTTCCTTTGAAGAGTTTGATCTAAATGCAGGGTTGGAACAGTTTGCTATATTGTTTCTGACATCCTTGTGCTTTCGCACTTCTTTGCATAATGCTCTTTTATGTCTTCATCACTTGAGTCAGCCATAACTATTACGCTTTCTGAAAATCAACATTCCTGGCTGAAATCACAGTAAAAAATACTTCTTGAATACATAAGTAGCAGTCGATGTTTCTAAGCCATGTTTGTACCTGAACTTGCTGCATACTCTTTTGTATGAACATAAAGTGGAATTCATGGTGGGGCAGAAGCAATGAAAGATGAGTTTTGTTAATGAGCAATGCCTCAGCGATTCTGCCTTGATTAATGTCAAAGACTGCTGATCAAAAAACTCTCATGTTCTCTCACTGACTGATTTCTAAGCATCAATTAAAAAAAATCTCATGAGAATGGTATTAATAATGGTGTGAAATTCTGCATGACAGAGAGGGTCAGTAACATAGCCTGTGATGCACCTGAGTCTCAAAAATGGGTCTTAAGTGAGAATTAAATTGAGGCTATAACCCAGAGAGCCTGCTGATCTATATGTAGTATTACATTTATTAGCTGTAATAATATATATATGCCCACTTATATATTATGCCCACTGTATATATGTATTCTCTTTATTCATAATTTTCCTTCAGAATAAAACAGACGAGTCCTACAATGATAGAACATTATTCCAAACTCATCAGAATTTATTCCAGGACTTTGGATTCTTCCCACAACATCTTCCTTACTGTCTTTTCTTTTGTTAGCTAGAAAACACATGTAATGGAAAAGTCTTTGTGAAGATCCAATTAAGTGTTGAGGATACATCATAACAGAAAACATTTTTTTCTTCTCTGGTTATATTTTCTTCCAATCTTTATTCTTTTCAGGTTCTTTTCTCTGTGCATGCATGGAGGATGCCTGATAAACCTTGAGAAGACTTTAAAAAGTCCTATTTCCATTGAATCATTGCATTGATTTCGAAATGCAGGTGCTATTGCTAAGGAGCAAGGAAAAGGATTTATTTTCTCTTTCAACACTAACTGTTCTGGTGAAAAAAAAAAAAAAGAAATGAATCTTCCTTAGCTCACTAATATATGTGTAAACAGCCGTTCAAATATGCCTCCCTTGTCCTGTGTTTGGCTGATTGACAGCTAATGGGCAGAACCATCAATTCATTTGCGCAACTGAGAAGGAGCAAGCAAAATATCACCAAGTGGGAATCAGAGCACTGACTCCAGATGGCCTTCAGCTGTGTTGCTAAGGTGAGGAAGAAAGATGCCCCAGTGGCCTGAAGAATTTGGAATAAATGAAAGCCATCTCTCCTTCTTTGTGACTGCTGCCTTAATCCTGGAAAAAGAGGACATAAAAGATTGAGAAGATGCATAGAGGACAAACAAGGCAGAAAACATCATGTTGAAAAAACAGATTCTTGGGAAAAAATAGCTCAAAAGGCAGCAAGTGTGAGTCAAAGTAGGGAGTTTGGCAAGAAATGCTGTGCACTGTGCACGTTTTTAAATGCAGGACACAGTAAAGACAGTTAAAAATGTTTTAAAAAAAGAATATCAAGACTTTTCTACAGAGCTTTGTCAAATTACTCCACTTACTCATATTGTTTTTTGTCTTGAATCTTTCTTTCTGTTTCTACTGTTTCTATTTCTGCTGCACTCCCATAAGATATTCTGGTCATTTATTCACTTTGGTTTTCTCCTAGATAGCCTTTGGACTACTGTTTGCAAACTTTGCTTTACTATATATCTAATGAAATTGTCTTGACCCCAAATAGACATTGTAGAGTGTCCTGGCAAAGTTGGTTGTTTCAAAGAGAGAAAATGTGTGAGAAGCAGATCCAGGATAGGTAAGTTCTATTTCAACCATTTTCATTTACCAGTGTATAGCTTTTGCAACTGGAACACAAATGCAAATTTGTTCAGCTAACATGAAGTTGCTAAGAGCAAAAGCTTTTCTCACTAATGTCTTCTGGGGCACTTCTTACTTCATGTTTCCAAAACAACCAGATGCTTTTCATGCCCAGCTCTCCTAATAGAAATTGCTAACTCATAGTTCAAAAACTCTGAGCCAAATATATCTCCAGTGTGACTCTATAGCCTTATATCTGGCCCTCTGTTCTCAAAACTGCTTCATGACACATTCAGACTCCTCTTTGTTCTACATTAGCTGGCATTCTCCTGGAACTATTGCACACAGGGATATTTCCTGCTGGAAAGCTCATGCCAGCTTTCTGAAGATCTTGGCAGTAGCAGAGGATCATTTGTAAAATTAGTAGCCCACTTTTATCTGTTCACTTACAGCAGTATTTGGTTAAGTGGCCCATTCTGTGAGAAAACTGAGCAGAGTACAATTCTGCGCTTTGTTACAACAATTGAGCAGTGCCAAAGCTTTGCTATTGATCATAAATACAATGCTATGAAATATAAATACTCTACCATGGAAAATTTAAGGCAATGTATTTTTTCTCCTCAGATGTACTGTTCTTTTTAATTTATCCATGCAGCACAATGGTGACTGATTTCATGCTCTAGAGAAACCGGTTTAATTCCATTTGTCTCAGAACATTCAGGAACAGAACTCAATCTTTCAAAATTTAGAGATCTAACCTGCTTTCATTGTAGGAGCAATTGTGTACCTATTAACTAAAATAAGAGAGAACAGATTTCCCTCTTTTAAACTATTGCTTTCAAAATAATTTATATCCAGGCACCCACTACCAAGTTTTAACAGAAAAATTTCAATTTCACTTAATATTTCAGCTCTGCATTCATAATGAATAGTGTAATGCCTTTGCAATGGTTACTTTATACAGTATTTTTACTAGAAGCATCATAAGATAAGATTTAGCTTTATATCCTATTTGAGCAGAATTGAAAATTCAGGTTCCATTTGCCTCCTTCAAGGTCCGCCTTATTTAAATATATAATGTGTACTGAAAAAAACCCAATAAAATATGTGAACGTGACATTTAAATAAATACACATATTTTAATAAGGTTTGACTGGATATTACAATCAAAAGTATCCTTGATAATCCCAATGACATCACAGAGTTATTTTAATGATTCAGGCATGGTAATCTTCATGCTTAACCAAGGCTCCTACTGAGAGGAGGGGAAATGTGGCTAAGCTGGAGGCATCATGCCTGGTCCTGACATTTGTAGGCAGAATACCCACAAAGTTATTGGCAAGATCAAATGTGGTCACTACATATTGTGGAATCCCTTTGCAGTACTTGCCTTTCACTCCAGCCTTGCAGCCTTGTGGGGTACGCAAGGGGAGAAAAAGGCAGTTGCAAGAATATGGCTGTGGCTGCACTTCACTTACAAAATCTCCTCGGACTGCTGAGTGCTGGTGGCTCTATCTCCTCTATCTCCTCAGGAATTTTGATCAATTATTTCCCCTTTCACATATATTGCAGGAGAAGAGAACTTTGTGGATTTTCCTAGATTCTGTATTACTTTTGGAGAAAGTGTATGAAATATGGGAAAATTATCAAGTAGGTAGCTAATACAGGAACATCAAAGAGCTTTTAGACTCTGACAGTCAGTCTAGAACAACTTTCTTGAGTACTTTCTCAGGACTCCAAGTTTATTTTCAAAGCAGAAACAACAAAATTCATACAAATGGATGCTTCTAAAATCTGAAATTAAATGATAGAACATTGTCATTCCCATGCTTTTTTTGAATATATTAAAATATTTAGTAATTAATGCAATATAAAAATTTGATGAAATCTAAGTGCTGCAAAAGCCCATCATGTGCTTCCTATTGTTTCAGTTCTTTTTAATAAAAACACTGAGATTTATGGTGTAATACACCATACCAAAGGCTGTGGAAGTTGATCCACAGAAAGCTTCCATTTGGTAATAACTTTTTGCACAGTGTGAGGGATACAGACAGAAAGACAAAGAAAACCCAGATTCTGGGAAAATTCTAAAATTCCTTAAGGATTCCATCCTACTATCCTAATGAAGGAAAAATGGTTGGCTACAATGGAATGTTCTATCATAAAAGTTGCAGAGCTGGGTTTTCAGCTAACTTCCTCATATCAGAGAAATTCTGTGCAAGGCCCATCAAATAACAGTACTGAAAGTCATGCCAGGTGTTTTCTGCAAATGTCCCCAAATTACTCAAACAGCTATAAGATGGTGTCTGCTTACACACATTTCCTACTGTGCAAATCTGTTCACCTCATGTTAATTTCCTTCTACTCTGAATGAGCAAATGCAACCATTAGCAGCAAGATTATAGGAAAAGATTTTCATAAACAAGTAAGCTGGCTCCAGCAGGAATGCCCTGATTCAGTAAATCTACAAAAGTATTCTGAAATACCTCATGTGAGCTAGAATTATTTTTTTAAGAGCAATTTGCAATTTTAGTAGCTGTGAATATAGATTATTCTATTGCCTATTAACAAGAAGTTTAATTTCCCATCTCTCATGGAATGTAAGATCCAGCTACAAGGATTTCAAGGATTTTTTTTCATTTTTATTAATACTCATTTCTTCATTAATTGACTCATGACTGCTCTATAGTTCTTTTGGTTTTTTTTTCTCACACATGGAGAAATTAAAAGGTTCCCAAATCTAGCTGCATGCAAAAGAATAAAAATAAAACTAAAAAAAAAAAAAAAAAAAAGTTAAGAAGCTGTAAGTGTTCAAGTATCTTCCATATGATAAATTATACAATTAACAACAAAAAAAGAGTCCTTCAAATCCACTTCAAGATTATGATTCTTGCTTCCTTGCTATTGGTTGTCTTGTAAAGTAGTTTGTATAATGAGTAACAGTTTTAGGCATTGTATACACAATTCTTGATTAATTATGAATATTAACCTAAAATAATATATTTTAAAGTATTTCCATAATAAATTTATTTGTAAGTACTTCACATTACACTTTAAAGCCATATAGTAACACAATTACTTGTTTTCAGAACCAGGACCTCAGCTATTCAGTTTGACATTGGAACATTTGCATTTACTTATTTTATGTTTCCTTCAGTCTGCACAGCTTTTATAAAACCCTGATCTCCATCAGTAAAGTTTCAAAACAGTGAACCACGATTGCCATTAATAATTTCTTCTCCTGGAGAAGTTACTTGGGACACAAACCCAATTAATTTTTACAATATTTCCCATGACAGATTTTACTTTTCAAAGCAATCTCTTTCAGACCCTTTTCATCTATGCCTTTTATGATACTAAACTGTTCTGTGGATTCATTCTGCCTGAGTCAATTATAGGAAAGTGGTTGTTTTTATTAGGTCTTACTTTCTACTATCTCTATCTCATTAGTGTTGCACGTTACTAATCAAGTATAAGTACAGACTTGGGTATGGGTTAGCAATAAAAAAGTAAACTGAACTAAACTAAACTAAACTAAAACTGTGTTTTTTTTTTATTTTCTAAGTGACAAGTACTGATACATAACCACCCAGAAACACAATTCAAAAGTGGAGGAGGTCTGTCTGACTGAGCAAACTCAGGAAAGTAATTCTGCCTCAGGCCTGCAGCAGCTGAGAGAGTGTGAGGAGTACATGACAAATATGTCTGCTTATTTATAACAGTGGGACTTTGATAGGACATTGTTTCCCTTAGAAAAAATTGATTTTTCACAGCAGTAGTGAATAGAATGTCATACTGCTAAGTCTCATAAAATTACTAAAGCACTGACACCAGCCATTTCATGAAATGCCTGACACTTTTAGGCATTTCATATAACGACTCTGTGGAACAGTTAAATAGTGTAATAGAATGCGTATAATTCCAGGAACGACTTTCATTCATATCATGAAATGAATGATTTCTCAAGATGACTGTGAGGTATTTATAAAATCGTCACTGTGAGCTATGAAACAGGTGCTGTAAGCTGGGAGTTTGCCAGTCAATGTTCCAGGCCAAAGACAGATTGTTTTAGTGAAGTAGTATCAGAGATGTGACGAATGGTCTGAATTAAAATGTCCCTTTTGTCATTTCACCTGATGCACCTTTTGTAGAAGAACAATTTTCAAATAATAGTAAGAGCAACAACATCAACAACAAAGTTATTGCTCACAATACCTTTTTAGAGAAAATAAACACTCTTACTGTCCAGGAAGCTGGCTGAAATGTTTCTGGGAAAATGCATTTTTGCTTAAATATAATTTTTTAATGAATATAAATCTTTCAGGAAGCTGTATATCTTACCAGAAGATTGCTGAGGTTCAAAGTTTCCAAGTCACCTTCTAAAGTGTACATGTCTGTGTGTGCTCGTGAAAGTGCACAATAGGAGCAAAAGTGTGAGAACTGCTGGCCTGACCTTTCTGGGCAGAAATGAATGGCATGTATGATACACTCACTTTTCTAAGGAATATTTGGGAAGTCCTGTCTTCATTCTTACATGAAAATCAAGAATTTTTAACACCCTAGAGAACAGAATACGTATCTTCCTGTCTATTTACACCACTTACTCAAAGAACTAAAATCCTATCTCAGATCCTAATAACTCCTGCGTATTGCTACAGTAGGATTGATACCAATGCACCTGATTGAAATTGGTCTGGCTGGTCTGTAAGGAGGTGGTGCACTTTCATGGCACTATTTTTTAGAGATGTGATTTAGAATGTTTTCAGTCATTTATTTAAACATGTTCACACATGGTAGATACTGTTAGTCTGCAAAAATTATAACATCAAATGTTTTAATCGGTTTCAATTGACAGTCAAAAGTTTCTAATCTGCACGTGTCCAAATAAATGAAACACTGAGAGCTTGGATATAAATAACAGCAACATAACTATATTTTACCCTACAGTAATTGCATTGACTTCAGGGGAATTAGACCAACATAAACATGGAGTACCAGATAGGAAAAATAGCCCCGTGTTTTATTATAATTTAGAAAATCTGGTTTAGATTTTCTTTTTAAATAAAAATTTCTATCACAACATAGAGAAGCAATGAAATGAAGATCCATATTCTGAGATCTCGGAAAACTCTGAGGAGTTTTGCAATCAGCAGCAGGGCTAGAAATAAACTAGTGTGTAAAAATAGTGGTGGATTACAATGTGGAAAGTGTTTTTCCAGTTCCATGGAAACAAGTGAGAAGCAAATTCACTAGTCTTTTCATGAAAAAAATTAACAGTATTGAGATAAAAAATCTACTGGAGACTTGCAAGAATGGTAGGTGATATCTCTGATGAATAATGTTTTATTTGCCTCTGGGCAAATTTAATAGTATAATTTTACTTTTAAACATTGCTTACAATAAAAGAAAACATTTCAGAACTTGATAGATAATCTCGCATAGGTAAATATACATGATACACTGGCTTTGTAACCATTTGGAAGCACAAAAATATTAATTGGAAAGCTCTTATGACAGCAGTTAATGTAGCTGAAATGAAACATGACAATGCAGAAGCACACAATGGTATTTGATCACATCTAGATTATAGACAAAGCCTGACCTATTTACTATATTGTCATAGCCCAATAGCAATGTAGTCCTATTAAGAAATTCCTTGATTTTTGTAACTAACTAAATAATGTTATTTAATAATATACTACTGCCTTTCAAATATAAAACTTTTTGAACAAAAAAATTATCACTCCATATGTGAATGTTCTCAGTAAGTTAATTTTGCAGATTTGCTGATACTTGACTGACTTAGAGTTCTTGGTTGTACTTCTTTGTTAGTGTGACAGTATCATGACTAATGTCTTTATTCTTGGTAAAGTAACATCGATATGCACACTTATACAGCCTTATTCACATTTAAAGTCTCATGTCTTCTGTTCAGAATGTTGCCAGATCTCTCCACATCTTAATCCTATTGTATTAAGAACAACATTTGGTATAATCCTGTCTTTTTGTGAAAAACAAAGGGAATGAAAAATTAAATCAACATAACTAATATATTTAAAATTAGTGAATTGCATATTAAAATTAATATTTATGTACATATTTCCTTTATCTACAGGGAGTTTTTAACAAAAAACACTTTACATCGGTTTCTTTTGAATATTAAAAATTATATCACCACCCTTTATGTGGGTAATTACAGAATTTTCCCTTTGAATTACCTATTTCTTCTACCATCAACTGACAGAGCTATGATTTAGAAGTTTAAACAGTAAATTAGGGCAGAAGAATCCCATCCTCAGATTGCTAAATTTTGTCATAGGCACCTAAATCTACTTCTGGATAAGACTCAGTGCTTAACATTTCCTGCATATTAAATTTCTCTCTTAGATTTTTCAGTCTTTTCTTTCCTTGAAGCACATAATCCAAACAACCCTTGTCCTTAGACTTCCTATTGATCTCCAGAATTCTGGTATGCTACCTATTGCCTACCACTTACCTGATCTGATCATTGCTGCTGCCTGAAAGACATTTCTTCCTCTCAGCAACCTTTTGATAACAGCACTGAGATAGGTCTGGAATCTTGCACTGACATTATTATTCTTTGATAGTCTGGAGAATGCACTTGGGACTAAAAAGGTTTTGCTGTTACCCTGATCTAGAAATAAACAAAAATTTTAATAAGGTATCTCTCGTCATTATGACATCAACATAATACATTTTTTTAATGCTAATTTAATTGGACTAGTTGTCTTTTCAGTCTTCTAACTGAGCACTATCATGATTCTTCATTTATGGAAATTAACACTTTTTGAGAAAGTTTCCCATAGTGACATCCTCATACTACATGCAAAGAAGCA
The DNA here is from genome assembly GCA_013400315.1 of Bombycilla garrulus. Classification (NCBI taxonomy): domain Eukaryota; kingdom Metazoa; phylum Chordata; class Aves; order Passeriformes; family Bombycillidae; genus Bombycilla; species Bombycilla garrulus. The sequence continues at coordinate 18,151 of VXBU01003839.1, forward strand.
ACTAGTACCCCAGATGTTTAGATAAATGTGTGCTTCAGACTAGCCATAACAGTTATTAATCACTTTGGGGTGACAACAGCTTTGATTTTAAATTTTAGGAAACTAGAATCCATGCACAGCTAATGTTCTAAAATCACAATTATTTCCCATCTTCACCTTGTTTGGTCCATCACTAGGGGCCAAGATGTTCGCTATGAATTCTCATCAGGCTGAACAGACACTGCATCTTGTGTGAGGGATCTCTTATGCTATTTATGCCAAAGGAAAGCAAGTGAAGAAAACAAGGAGTATCACCAGTCCTTAAATCTCAATTTGGTGCTGCTGTGAGGATGGTTTGGAGCTAGAGTTGTGAGACAGAGCAAACAAAAGAGAAAGAGGAGAAAGTGAGAGAAAAAGAGAGACAGAGAGGAAAGAGAGGAAAAGGGGAAGAATGAGATCCAAATAAAAAGAGAGAAAAGAGAGAAAGGTGGGCCAATCTACTCCCATTTTATTTTAATCGGTGCACGACTCTGATGTAAATTAGACATTTCAGATATTTGTTCACAGAAGCACAGACTTCAGGAAGTGAATTGGCAGGAAGGTGAGGACAACACTGGGGATGAGTCTCCAGGTGGAGCAGGTTGTTGGCTGCCCCACCTCGCAGGACCTTCTCCTCTGCCCCGTTTTCCTGCAGCAATACTCAGAATGTTTGAGACAAGCCGTGCACAGATCTGGTCCTCTACACAACTGTGCAAGCTCATTTTCTTTGTCACTTTTATGCCACACACCTTGTACACCATTTTGCCTGGCTGTGTAGTAATGCCCGCTTTTAACCTTTCTCCTGTGGGTTCTGAAAAATCTCTAGAATCTGGCCCCCACATGTAACAACCTGGATCCACTTTGATTAATAATTTGACTTCTAGATCTCTAAGTTAATCTAGGGCTCAGAGTAACATCAGTGCTTTCACTGCTTGAAAGATCTCAATAAAGAGAATTCTGATAATTTTAGAAGCCAAATTATATGTATGTTACATTGGCTGTAATTTTTGAGATCCTCACAGAGGGGCTAATATTTTATCTGCCTGTTTATATTATTGAAAACATGCAAAATTCTGAGCCTTAGTACAGAGCTTCTCTAAGCACATTATACCTGATGTAGCATTTTTTATTCCTTGCTAGTTGGTAGATTATCATCCTTCACTGTCAGGCTAAAATAGTTGGAATAAAGAAATGGGATAGAGTTCTCAATCAAAAACAGGGATATGGACATTAGGACCCAATTTGTTATATTTGAGAACCCTAAGTGCACTCTACTATTTACTCAGCCTATAAATATGAAACTGCTGTGTTTCTTGACACAGCACAATAGCTGCTTTAGTTAACTTACAGTCTCCAGAAGAAAAAGTGGTCTATATCTGATTATATTACTTGACTTTCATATAAAGTTTTTCTTCATTTCTACTGACTCTGACAACCACAAAGCACCTACACCCCACTGGTATGAACGACAATGATTTAATAGACCTGAAAGTTTTAATGGACTATGGCTTTTCCTGCTACTCTGGTTTAGGGGAGGACTCATGATCACTCCACTTTTCACCCTACAGGAAAGTAAAAATGCTGAATGAAAAATATTTAGGTAAGATAAATGGAAAAGAAACAAGCTACATGAAACAAATCAGAGTTCTGAAGCTCTAACTTATACTTTTCAATTAATTTAGACAACCAGACTTTATCTTTCATATTGTCTAGGCACCATGACCTGAAACAGCTTCTATCAGTAGATTTCAGTTTCTAACATGATACCAAAAAATTCTGAATATTTTTCCATAGTTTTCATCCTCTTAAAGAAGAACAGAATTTTTTCTTCCTCTTTAGCATGAAATTTTCTATTTCTAGAGGAATATTTTTTTCTTGCTTCCATTCCCAGAGGACTATGCAAATCTGTAAAGAAAGTGAAATTTCTACTGTCTCTTTGCTCTTACACCTTGGAAATATTTTCTGGAGAGGACTGTGGAGAAAGAGTGATATTTCTTTCAAAATGTGGGCTTACTGCTGATGGAAAGATGAATTTTAATTTAGAACTGGGGTACTTAAGTTGCTCTTTCACCCTATGTCATGACACACCTTTGACAGGTTTGTTGCATGATTTCCTTTTCTGAATAGGGTATGATCAGTAGGTGGTTCTCTTTTCTGGTCTAGACATAATTGCTATAATTGAATCTCTCACAGACTAAGGATGATCTGTCACTACTTTATACGTCAAACATCTTAGCAAAGAAAATTAATATAAAGCACACCTAAAAAATTTCCTGTTCCAGACTTTCTAAAGAATTTAGAAATATTCTGTTTGCTATAGCTTGAAAAAAGCTCACAGCCCCTAAGAATAATTACCTAAATTTCTGCATCAACATTTAATTTATTCTAAAGAAAGGAGTCAGTCTAGTTCTGCAGAGCTTTTCCAAAGTGCTGTTCTAGTGTTAGCCTTGTATTACATAAAATTCTGGTGTTCAGTAAGTTTATACAGTAATGGCACAAAACTTACAACTCCACAGGTAGACAATAGTCAATTCATCCTCTCTGAAACATTCTGTCCAATAAAAGTCTCTTGTATGCCAGATAATCTAAGTTTTAGGTACATTATGGTGTTATCATTAATTGTAAAACTGTTTCCTTCTGTATTGATCACATTTGGTTTAGGAGCCTGAGATGATAAATTGGTGTATGTGTAATTCCTTATGCAGTTAAATGATACAGATACAGCATCATTTGAAGATCACATTTCATGTATGTTAAAGGAAGCTGAAAGCATTTATTAATCTTTGCTGATTAGAGCCAAATAAGTGTTAGTGAGGCTTTGGAGTCTCAGGTGACATGAATTCAAGTCTGTATCTGTCTTATTAAATACTAATAACAGAAGTTCTGCAGCTGATCTACAGAAGTTGTCATTCTGTCTCAGTTTTTCCTCCTTCTAGGCCTTCATGAAAGATCATCCTATAATGTTGTGAATTATGCAAAGTGGGCGGAAGAATACAACTGAATTTTGAGCTCAAATTTCCTCGCAAGAGAGGTGATTTGAGATTACTCCCAAAAATCTGCCTCTGACTACTGCTGGAAAAACAATAGGTTTTATTGTTTTCACACTCAGTCAAAACCCAGATCCATCTGCATTACTAACTGTCCCAGGGAAGACGAGATACATTAGAAATAATTTACTAATCAAAGTGATTTACTGACTGCCATTTACAATACTTAGACTATTTGAACATTAATATGTTTTTTAACAGTTTCTGGTTGGAAGATTATTTTCATGATAATTAAACACATTTCTATCTTAAAATATTAATCATAGATTAATCCTGGCAAAAAAAATAAAAAGGAAAATTCAAAACCCCCATGTTTTTACTTCATTAAGTTAACTTTTGAAGCAATCACTCAGCAGAGAAGGGCACTATCTGTCAAGATAACACCAGAAATACTTTGAGATAACAGCATTGTCTTTGGGCCTGAAAACAGCACCAGTGATGCCTTTTTTTTAAATTAAACTCCACTTTCTTTAAATAAGGAAGTCATTAGCTATATCTTAATTCTTTTTTTTTTTAACCCTTAAAACTATACATTGTAAATTTGATTACATCTTTTTTATAGTAAATCTGACATACAGAATGAGTTTATGTGAAATAATGTGAAATATATTGAAGTGGCCCTGTGGCAAAAATGAGATAAGACATAACAAATTCAAAATTTCTCCAGAGAGAGAAGGAAGATAAGAAAGAGAGAATCTACACTGAGTCCCTCCCAGAGAAGGAATGGAGCATGAGTTCCTCCCATTGGTATCTCAAGAATTCACAAAGGTAAAGGTTGTTAGGAGGGCTCCAGCAATAAGCTTGAGCAGGAATTTGTGCTTATGAGACACTTACCAGAGGCAGTTTTTTTTCACTCTTCCTTCTTCTCTTCCCCTCCTGGATCCTCTGATGTCCAGAGAGAGTAATTTAGGATGCAGTTCTAACAGTTAAGAAAAAAGAAAAAAATTTTAATTAATTACTTCTTTTTGGAAAAATATCTTAATGTTCCTCTAGTTTTTTTTAATTTTTTTTTTAAATAAGATAATTTTTTTTTTAGTCTGTGGGATTTAGAATTGAAATTGGCACTAACATTTTAGCCCATGTTGTTGTCATATTGATTCAGAAGCAGAAAGACATCTACTAAAACATCTACTAACCCTTCATGGAATGAGGAGCTATCTGATCAGTCCTGGTGTAATGTGCTCGCTAATTAAAGGTTTCAATGAACGGAGGAAGTTTCCTTCAAAGTACTTTTCTCTCACAATTAAACCAAGAACAAAAAGCTAACCTCTGGCTTAGACTCACCAGCCCCACAACCCAAACATGAACTCCAGGTTTGCTCAAGCAGCTAGAGCGTAGTGGTTGAGAAAGACAGAAATTCAATTAATAACAACTTTTTCATGTAGCATATGAATATGACAAGAAAACCTATATTTATCAAGGAAGTTCAGAAGAAAGAGATAAGGCTTATGATTATCTTTTCTTGATTTCTAAGCATTCAGCTGTTTGGCCTCATATATAAGAGTCCGCTAACCATTAATTAATCAAGAAATCCAAGAAGTTTATTGCTGTTCTAAGATTTATTCAGTTTTTTCTCTTGTATTTCAGAGGATTTCAAAATAAATAGATGCTCTTCAAAGACTGCAGCCAACCTTATTAGCTTATTGAATACTGTTGAAGTGAGCTTCCCAGTTATTATATTTCATTTTGGGAACACTTTTGAAGAATGATAGGATGATTAGTGTCATATTAGAGTTTCATAATTTGCAATGCTATAGTCAAGGGTTTCCCAGATTTTATGTTTCATATCCCTTTGGTACAATGGCTTCTTCTAACTTGGCTATTAAAAGAACTTTTCATTGCTCGCCCATGAGTCTGTCTTTCAACAAATTAGTATAAAATAATTTCTGTAAGTTTCATTAAGGTTGAAAGAACTTGTATAATTTTCTAAATTTTTTAATTTAACCAAATTTTACATTTTTGATTGAAGCCACACTTCAAACAGCATTCTAAAGGAATAAACAATATTTTAAAGGCAAATATCTGATATGCATGATAAGTATTTGGATACTTCATATAATGTAAGGCATAATTTATATTTTCTTTTCTATATATCATGGAAAACATGTAGCTTGAAATAACTTAAAACTTTCAAAATCCTTATGGTAAGGACCCATATATAGTTAATGAGAATTCAGGAAAGTTGAAAGCCTTCAAAACATACACAGGAGAAGCCTACCTTGTGTTTGGTAGTGCATCTTACCTAAAATGATGCAAGCTTGATTCTTGACTAACATTTTTATGGTTTCTTGACCATCTGCAGGCAAGAAGAATAAAATTTTCTGTCTCCTGTTGCTGACTCACATTCTCATCAAAAGGAAAGACACTGATTTTTCAATGCAGTTATTCAGCCACTTACATTCATGCATACGTTCACTGGTATTACCGTCACAGGGATAAGTGCCCACTCTCCTGGATTGGCCTGCAGTACTAAAGCAGTAGTTCCCACACAGCTAAGCCAACTATGACATTCATCACAACTGAGCAACCATCTGCCTGCATATAAAACAGTTTTTTTACTGTAGACAGAATGCTGTACAGGAAATTTGCCAGTTCTCAAAACAGAGTCTGAATGTATTTAACTTAATCATATTTAATGTTATTCCATGGAATTGAGCAAATGTAGCCATAGCCTACCACCGGTTGGTTTGGGTTTTTTTCTGACAAGGAGAAATGTTAGGAGGGGGATTCATCCAGAGATTTAAGAAATGTGCATTATTAAAATGCACAGGCACAGGTTATACGGTGTGGAGGATAGAGAGGCACAAAAAAGGCCAGCAGGTTTTTAACTGTTTTTTTCAATTACTGTTATTTATGTTTCTTTTCTCAGAATGGATGAAGAAAATTCTTTTCTTGGAATGAACAGTTTTTCTATCTATAAGACTGAGTACCTGTTACAAATCTTCTTTCCCCGTTGTGAACAGTTATGTTTTCATCATGTCATCCTCTTATAGATGAATCAAGGTCAATCAATGCTAGAGGATACAAAAAGAGGTATTGACAAGGGTAAGCAGGAAAGAGTCTTAAACAAGACAGAGAAATGATGAATAGAGAGAGAAACAGCAAAATCTAACAAAAGAGCATTGGGAGCATGGGCACTACTGTGCCCTTTGGACATTGAGCTAAGACCACTGTAGTTTTGAGCCTATCTCTGCTCTTTGATGGTAAGCTTAAGGAAGACATGGAGCAATTTTAGGCCCATTTCTGACTCTGAGACTAACTAATGATCTAAACAGAAGCCGAGGTGGCTTCTTAGTGAAAGTCAGTTTCTTTGGTTTTTTTTCCCAAGGTGTCATAAGTCCTTTATTTGAGTCCAAAGTACATTTAATGTCTGAGTTACTTGTTTCTCCATTTTTTTTTTACTTTCAGCAGCTCAATAATTTACTGAGTGCAATCAACAGTTTGGGAGATTAGGACCACAGAAGGTTTAATTGTAATTTAGAGCAGGATTTAATGAGCTTTCAACTTAACAGAGGCCTTACTACAGTCAGTGCCTGCTGATTTTAATGTTGAGTTACAAGAAAACATAACATGAACAACTTTCCAGAGTGTCAGTAGCCACAGTGAATTAATTCATTCAAATCTCAGAGGTGACAAATAGCTCCTAGTCCAGGTCTTGTGCTCCAGCAGCATTGCACTTGCCACTTATTTCAGTACTTTATATAGGAACCAATATCTTCAGAGCATTCATAAATTAGTATTGAAAATAAATTCTACAATTATTGTGAAATTTGATTCTAGCTAAGAGAAAATTTGAACAAACTTATATTACACTGATTTTTTTCATATGTTTGTTTTTGTTTGGTTTAAAGGACTAGATGAATTTCCATATAATTTTATGACACCATACACTGTAATAATAATTCAAAATTGAAGCACATCTACATTTAATGACCCATTGAATATAGAGCTGTTAATTTCTTAAGCCACAGTCCTTTCTAGAATAAGTATGCACCAACTACTCTGTGCCTGCTTGGGAATCCAGTGATACAAAGCATAGCCAAAGGGTTCTGCTCCACAAAATTGTGTAAATTGACCTAATTTTTGCATCTATTCTTCAGGGAAGTAAGATCCAAATGACGATAAAATTGGCATATCTCCATTATCTGCATCAGAAAGCTGTCATGGCCTATAGAGCTCAAGTTTGAAACCTGCTGGTCTTTGCCATGTTTGTTATCATTCTTTTGCAGGGCAGAATGATGAGGTAGTTGCAGGATAGCTCTGCCTCTGGTATAAGAGATGCCTGATACAGAAAATTTCACTGAAACTGCTGAGCTATGGTTAAGGTGTGGCTAGAAACAAGCTGTGTTTGAACCTTTCTTCAGCCTCCCCAGACATATTTTGCACTGGGAGAGGCTTTTCTCACTTGCTGACTCAGGCTGGGTACCAGACTGTTTTATCCACTATGCTGCAGCTTTGTCATAGAAAGTCAACAACAGCAACCTCACAAACTGTTTCTGATTATAAAGTTGTTTTCCCTGACTAAGTAAAGCTCTTAAGGTTTTGGGACCTTTTGGATTTTGTAATTTTTCCTTGCACATGGATGTAGTACCTTTTTATCATGTCTGAACTTCATTCCTGCTGCTCACTGATATATTTTCAAGGTGGAATTAATTTTAGAACCCTAAATTAGGTAGACAAGAACTTCTTCTCCACTACTTCAAAAGTATTTTCTTTTTTACCTTGTTCACAAGCATATATTCAGGAGAAATGTGCCCCTAGAATATTAAAATTTTGGCACAAATTAGTTGCCTAGCTTCGAGTTGAATCTGCTCTTCCAATTACTTTCTCTTCCTTTATGCTTTCTCTAACAGTTGCCTCTATAGACAGGCTTAACTAGCTGAGAAATGTAATAGAAGTATCCACGACTTTGATAAATGTATATAATACAGTAACTCTCCCATTCTCCACAATGTGTTTTGTTTTCTGGGAGACTGATATTTTCCACGTGCCCAACTGATAATTAAATAAAGAAAAAATTTACATTTAAAAAAAATAATAAACATTGCAAAATATGCATATCTTTAAGTGTGTGCTTTGATTACCCAATGTCATAAATACTCAATTTTTGGTGAAAAACATGTTTTTCAGTCTCTGCTGAAGTAGTATTCAAATTCTATGCATGCCTGAAAAGCTTTTGCCAAACAGATCCTGTGAAGCTACTTACCACAGAGCTTTTGTTTGTCAGGGTTGTATGTGCCAGTCAGACTCATTCAGTCACTAGCTGTAAAGATTAATTAATATTTGCAGTCTTGGTGATGCTACACATATAAATCTAACATGCTTTCAGGAAGAGAAGAAACATCTAACAGGTGCAGCTGTAGATATTGTGCTGGCACTAGACAATATGATTATTTGAAGAAGAAACATTCTTTAGAAATAGTTGAGACTAGGATACTATGGCACTAATTCAGTTTTTTAAGATCTTGTTTATCTGCTATGCCCTATGAATGAGAAGAACTGCTTGAGAGTTATAAAATGTTTCATATTTACATGCTGTTTGATTATTTTGGCTTTGCATTTCACCAAGAAATGCATCTTACTAGCAATTTTTTTTCAGAATTGTTGTAGTATACATGAAAACTAACTTTGAAATTTATTTATCAACAATCTTATTTTAAAAGAAAATAAATAGCAATGATAATTGCAACTGCTTATATCCCTGGAGACCTTGGACACCAAATAATAAGAGATTCATTTATCAATGTTATAATGCTCTTGGAACATAACACAGTCCTACAGAATTTTAACTCTAAAGTCCCTTATTTTCCAGGTGTGGAATGGGAAGAACAAAAACAAAAAAAAAATCTAGTCGGTGAGAAACTCATTTAGAATCAGGGAGATCAAAATTCAAGTCTTGGTCCCACTGGCTAATTAGGTATTTAAATTAAATAGAAAGAATCTGACAGAAATGTTATTTCTGGTAACAGATTTTTGCTGGGAGTTTTTTTATGCAAGTCTCTCCATCAAATAAATTCTCCAGCCTCTACAGTTATTCCAGGAGCTGAGGGGCTCTCTTTCCTTTATATTGAAAAATCTTTGGCTCATGGATAAGCTGGATGGGAAGCTTTTCAGATTTCTCAGAAAATTTCACTTCATTAAAAGTGGTTTCTTTCACAGATTTACATTGTAAATGCCCATTTAGCCAATTCAGGATCAGAGTTCTACGGATCAGTGCTCTCTTGTCTGTCATGACAGAAAGGTCTACTCCAGGTGCAATGAAATCATAATTTCTTTAAGGAAAGAAAGCAAGATATTTCTCTGTTTTGGTTGAAGAAAGGAAGAGTGTGAAATGAGATATGCTAATTGTCATGAAAACTTCTATAGATCATCACAGCTAGGATATTAAAGACTTTTTCTTCAATCACTTAAACCAATTATGTAGATATATAACATTTAAAAAAACCTTTAAAATTTCTTTTCTAACTTGCCATTGTTTTCTACTTAAACTTCCTTGATTTGCTTTTGATGAGAAATCTGTTCTCTCCAGCAAGAATAATTACCTTTCCTCATAAGGAAGGTGCTGTTGCTTATAAACATGGATTTTGTTAAGATTAGTTGCAGGGATTATAAATTATCTGATGTTCATGAAAGCAATGATCTCTCTTTTGCATTGCCATCAAAACAGGGATTTGATTCCCTGCTTTGTTGAAGCTGCTTAATGTCCATGTAAAAATAATATAAGTATTGAATGCGAATTCTCTATATTTCAAGGAAACCAGCAAAGCTGCTTACTAAATTTGACCAATGGTCTGTTCTATCAAGTTACTACTTTTTCTTTGACATTTAACTGGTGTCAGATGCCATATTTACATTATAATCTGACTATGCGACAGTTTTTCAACTCTGAATATTCAATGATGGACTCTAAAGTGGAAAGATTTATATGTATAATGACATATACTCCTAATATATTATAGAAGTTTGTGTTTGTATTCAATCTGTCCATTTGTTAATCTTGTTAAACACTTAGCATTAAGCACTGAGTTCAACAGGGAAAAAATAATAACCATTTGTTAAATTATCCAACTTTCAGTTTTGTTGAAAATCAGATTCTTTTCATTGTAGGAGATATGACAGATCTGGTTGAGAAAATGATAAAATATATTTTTAAGACAAAAAGTAGAGAAATGTTTTTACTAGAAAAGGTAAAATGCTCATGTATTAAAATGGGAAGCACTACAGCTAGTGTAACTTGTTCATGGTGTCCAATTTATTAACTGAAGAATGTACACCATCGTATAAATACACATATCTTCAACGTCTAGAAATGAAAGGCAATGAAACCACTGTTCTTTTCACAGTATAAAATTCCACAGAACAGTAGAGAGACAACATGGTTCTCTTGACATTTAAGTCAAGCAAATTATGCACTTTTCATTTTTTTATCATTGAATACAGGATGTAGAAGCAGTGACATACTACAAAGGAGAACTTAGAAACATTGCCATATCATGTAAGGATGGGTATTAGGAAAGACCAGGCTCAGTGACAGATGAAGCTTGGAAGGGATATGAAGGGCCCTAAGGAGCTTCAACTGGTACATTATCAGTGAAAATCTGAACAAGGGAAATGTGGACACTGCTGAATGAAGAAGGGGATTTAGTAGTAGTGAACACAGACAGGTCTGAAATATTTGAAGTGCTCATTGCCTTGGTCTTCGCCATTAAGATCTCTGCCCTGGCCAAAGAAGTGGTTCCAAGAGAAGATCAAGAAGCAGTGAATGAGAGTCAAGTCCAGGATTGCTAGAGATGGCTTGACTCATAGAGGTCCACGGGACTCGACAGCCTGTAGGTAAAGGCATGTCCTCACAAGGCTACTCTCCACCATATCTGAAAAGTCATGGAGGCTGGGGAAGGGCTCCAATAACTGGAGAAAGGGAAATGTTCAAAAATCCATCTCTAAAAAGGTCAGAAATAAAGCAGTCTAAAGGCCAGCCAAATTCACCTTGTTACCTAGGAAAATTATAGAGCAAGTCCTCTTGGAGCACATTTCTGGGTACATGAAGGAGCAGGCAGTGTTTGGGAACAGTCAGCATAATTTACCAAAAGGTAAATCACATCTAACCAATGTCATCAGACCTGAGGATCAGAAGACTGGATTTGTGTATAAAGAGAGAACCACAGATATAGTGAATAGGGCAATTTTTTTTTGGTCTGACACAAAATTCTTGTATCCAAACTGAGATAGCAGTCTGTAAGGATCGATAAATAGATGGATAAAAAAGAGATGTAATGATGAAGCTCCATGGTTAATGGGGCTCACTCAACCTTCAGGGTTCTTATTTTGGGATATGACTCGGTCAACCTCTTTTAATGTCTTGGAAGAAGCAACTATAGAATCTATTGTGCACTCTAAGTCCAGTTTGCAGCTGACATCTGACTGAGTTGACTTAGTTTACTTGAGGCAGCGGGACCTAGACAAGTGGATGAATGAATTTCACAGGAACCTTGTGAAATTCAGTAGAGTAAAATGCAAATTCCTTCACCCAGGAAGGAAGAACTCTTCACAAAGATACAGGCTTGGTGCAAAACATGGGGAGAAGCTCTGTAGGAAAGGTTGTGGAGGTCTTGGCAAACAGAACTGAGGATGAGCCAGCAGCACCCTGGAAGCAGAGAAGGAGAACAGTAGCCTGGAATATATGAGCAGGAAACCAAAGAAAGTGTCAAAGTCCTAGAGAACCTGGATACTTCTTCAGTGTCAGAGCTCCTGCAAAACATATTGCACAGACACCAGATTCAAGTTTGTCAGCCCCCTGTAATACACCATATAAAATACTGAATGATTTTAAATGCCTCAGTAAGCAACAATAAAAAAACAGAGTCAGAAGCAAACAAAAAATATTTCAGAAACAGTTTGAAGATTATTTTGAAGTGGATTTAAAAGTTTTATTTACTCTAGATGTCAGATCCAGAGCTGATGTGACTCAAGGTCTTTTGTATCTTTTTCATTATTTGTCTGCTAAAGATATTTTTTAACAACATCATCATGACAGTTGTATAACTTCATGTTTTTTTCCTTGCACTTTTTCTATTGTAAACTGTTAACGTCAAAGCTTTGGAGGCCTGCTGTGACTCTTTCCTCATATATTTCTTCCAGGCTGAAATACTGAATTACACAAGATCTATAACTTACTACTTTTTTTCCTTTAGGCAGCCAAAACTGTTCATCATCCACCAGATGTTCAAGTTATTTATTTAGTTTGGTGCAGATTCTAATTTTGTAATTTTTCTGTGAACTTCTTAAAGCAGCAAAAAACTCGGGTAAATTACTATTAGAAGTCAGACTTCTATTTTAAAGGACAAATTTTTATTTTCATGCTGTGTATATCAGATGTACTGATATACATAGCATGAAAAAATATTCATGCACTTTCATTATTTTGTGTGGGAAATCAAGTGAATTTCTAGAGATTGCAGAGGACAAAGGGGTATCTATAATTGGAGCAGCTGTATTAAGACAGTACAGAATTTTCCCAGTTTGGAGTGAGCAACAGGAATTCCTGCTCTTCTAGAGCTTTCTAAAAGGCAAAATAAATGCATCTGATGTGTTGTTTCCCAAGGAAGAGAAGGTTATCTTTTGTTATAGAATAGCTACAGGCAACTTTGGAATTTGACATCCTGAATACATGAATACTCCTGAATACCTTCCTAAGAGTTCCTTGTGTAGTCGTTTGAAAGTAACACAGAAATAAACAGCAGATTCTCATATGCAACATTAAGAATAAATGTGTGGTCTATATACAAATTTCAAATGTATCCATGATTAAATACTTACTGTTAGAAGTTGAAAAAAACTAAAAAAAATTGATTAAGATATATGAATATGCTGATTATATATATGGAGTTCAGCTAATAAAAATATGGCATGCATTGTTAGACTTACATCTAGATTTCCATTCATACAGATATGCAAGCTGGATATTTTTATTTCTAATAAATACATTAGTTGATTATTAAGTGCACTTAGGAGCAATCATAGAAGGAACTTAATACAAATTACAAGGGCAAAATATTTTCAGTCTCACAGTGTTATGTCTTGAGTTATTATCAGCCGCAATTTGTTGTTTACAGAAAAGCAAAGTAGAGAATTGCCAGCTGAATCCTTATAATACTGATCTAGTTTTTAGCAGACCATCTTTTAAGAATAAATTAGTAAAAATAATACTGGCTCCCAAATAATTTTAACTTAGGTGTTTTGATTTCACAGGTTTCCAGTTGCAAAGGACGTACTTTTTACAAAAGGTAGATTCTTTGTTTTTCCCTGAAGGTTAGGTTCAATTTGGCCACACTAAACATTTAAATCCACTAGCTGTTTTTAAAACTTTTGGTTTGAGACCTTTATATGGTAAAATTCTCTGCCCAGCTTCTGAGGAACTGTTAAACTTAAATCATGCATATTTATGCAACCATGCTAAGGCACTGTATCAAGATCAAGTATATATCAGATCTGAGGAATAAGGCTGTTTTCACTTCTAGTTAGTGCTACAAAAACAGTAAAAGGGCATTCAATTCTTAATATCAGTTTTTATTAGAATGAGTACATGATAGTAAAATCAATGGGTGGGAAATATCCCTACATATATGTAACTTTACTGTGGGAATCTTTCCTTACTGCACTGTTTTTTTTTTTCCTATTGCTTTGAACCGCTTCACAGATTGCAAGAACACTATTCTGTCTTCCAGTTGTTCATAAAAAATAGGTCTGACTTCCTGTTAACTTTGATATGTTGCTTTTCTCTTACTTTTACTTAACACATAAATGCCTCAACCAACATTTTTCTCCACAGGCTATCTCCTTCCTGTGAATCTCAGACTGCTTTTTCTCAATATAGTTAATCTAATTTTGCTATCAGTTCTCTCTAGGGAGGGCTCTCTTTCTTTCCGTTCTATTCCTGTTCTGATACACCATCCTCTTTTCCCCTTTGCATTGACTTTAGTTCTTGTCTGGCACTCACTTTTTGGTTTAGTCCATGACTCCTAGAGCAGGTGTAGAAGAGGTGGAAACATGTAGCTGCGCACAAAGAAGCTAATCTTTTCAGCAGCAACCTGAAGGTGGATTTAAAAGTGAAATATCTTCTTTATCATACTCACATGGCACACCAGATTTTTCTTCCAGTGTGAATTTTTGATTGCTTTTAGGAAAGTATCATCCCCACCTCTGTTCAAGTAATTACACCTGACCCTGAGCACGACAGCCAAGACAGAAGCAGCAGCCAGCCCTGCTGTTCACCTAGGTCCTTTTGACAAAATACTAGCTCCAAAAGATTTTTCATATTTTCCTTGATTTGGAGTAAGAAACTGATTGAAATAGGTATCAGATTATACCTTGAAACTGAAATATTAGTTTAAGGATGTGATACACACCAATAATAGGAAAAATAGGAAAAGAAACACTAATCATAACAATTCCAGGATATGAATACCTTCTTGAACATCCTGCATATACATCATCCTTGTAGCTGCAGGAGAGCTGTGTTTTGGCTGATTAGGCATAAGGCAGATTACATTAATGAATGTTAGACAGCCACAGAATCCTCAGCAGTATTTATGTGCTCTCAGTTAACTGGACTTTTTTCTTTCCCCACTTCTGCTCTTCTTCCCCCACCCAAAGATCAAGTTTCATTCAAAAATTGACAAGGCACACTCAGACCAAATGTTCCTTTTCCTTCCCAGATGCAGGTAATAATTTTCCCTTTGTTTATTTTCTTTCTTTGGCTGCAGCGTCCTGACTCATCTTTCCTTCCTTCTGAAAGAAAACAGTTTTTTACACCTTAAGAAACTTCAGCTTTCAGCAAGTTTAATCCTCATGGGTGGAGATGGAGGGAGAAACAAGCAATTAATTTTACAAAAATATTGCTTTTCAAGAGCTAACACAGGTACTTGCTTTTACATCATAAATCAATATTCTTGGTATTTTTTACCTTTCATTTTGTTGTTATTACCTTTCAGCCTAATATAGAACCAAGTCCAATAGGAAATGAAAGTAACATAGCAGAAGGATGTTCTTTCAAGATGAGGGAAACTTCTGAGAGGAAGAACAAGTACAAACACATTTGAATTAAGCAGGAAAGTTACAACAGGAACAAATAGGAATTTCAGATAGTCTGAGAACCAGTCTGTGTCGAAGAAGGATGCTTGGCTTTCCAATTTTAAGAAAGAATTATAGCTGTTATATAGGATTTTTGAATTATTTTATGACAGCTCTACAGCAGGAACTTATATTTTGATTTTATTCTGATACTCTCTGAAGGAAATAACCTGAACCATAGGACAGAGTTGGTTGACTTCTTCACTCATCTGTCAGTCAGGAGAAACACCACAACATTCTGTCTTCTCATAGCTGGAATAAAAATGACAGTGATATCCCCTTTCTTGATCCTCTGTCTAGGAAATGAAACATGGTGCTGCTGCTTGCCTGTAGCTAGTAAGATGAGAGAAACCAGTGATAAACAGCTGACATGACATGAACAATTTTCACATATTTAGAGAAAAAAGATGTTTTACATATGTTATAGAACTATGTGTTTAATATCATGCTACTACATTCCTAAATTACAGTTTTGAAAGTGGTTGCTCTCTTAGTAATTTGATTGAAACGAATGAGGTTTTTGATCTCTGTAAATTTGGGCAAATCAATTTGTCTTCTATGGCACATATCTTGGCATTCCTGTATTTTCTTTTAGCTTTCTATTGATTTCTGTCAGGAAGCAATACTCTCCTTGCATGGCTCTCAGTGCAGGACAAAGCCTTGATATTTACTGTATTCCTATGTGCACATGCAGAGATGTAACACCTAATTGGTAGTCACACTAGAATTCTGGTTTTAGGTGATTCTCACTCTATGATCTTCATTGGCAACATCAACTGAATTTGACTTTATTTGGACTCTTCTTAAAATCTTAGACCCCACCAGAGAAAGAATGATGTTAACTTTGTTTGGGAACGTATCTTTCTGATGAAAAGTTGGGAGGCTTGTGGAAACAGTCAGTGATAGTAATTACCAAGATTGTAAATGCACCTACATTTTAAAGAGTAGCTTTTTTTTCATACAAAATTTGAAGTCCTGTTTCTACTTTTTTCCGACAGATGTTTTTAACAGGTATTTCAAGAGTTTGTAGTTAATCATCAGAAGAAGGATAATACAAAATTTATTAATAAATCTTGGGGGAAGAGGTGGATAATTTTTATCTTTCCAGTATTTATGAATTATTCTGCAAATCAAGTGTAATTAAATGAAATAATATCTTTCATATGTTTTATTAGTCCCAAGCAATAGATGGAATGAATCCTACTGTTTACAGCTAGTCAGGTGTAATAAATCTTGTGTATCTGTAAAGTGTAGGCTCCGAGGCAATTTTGCATGTATGTTTTTGCACTTTCTTAAACTGAACTTTTATGTTAGCTGATTACATTGTAACCATTGTTTTGTTAAGGTGCATATCCTATTTACTTCTTTACTCTGCACTGTGTCCGTAGTCGGAACAAGCCTTAACATCTGGAACTATATGCTAAAAATGCTCTGTAGGTCTGCTTGGAGCAAATTCAGGATGCCAAGGGAGCACAGCTGAATTTCCACAGCTGACACTATGACACAGGAGTGCTGCTAATATAGCTATGTACATTTTCCAGCTTTGCCACAGAATCATTTTTGACTTGATGAAGGGGCTTAATAATTATAAATCATGAAAGACCAAGTTCATTCTCTGTCACTAACAATAGTAAAATCATCTCTATTTCAACATCTGTGGGAAGTACTGTCATCTAGTTTACAGATTATGTGGACAGGAAGATCTCTTTTGGATTTTCAATCCATGAAGCTAAACACAATAGAAGTTTTATAATGCAGAAATTCAGCGACTTGTAAGCTTTGCTGAGGCCAGTAAATGATATAACACAAAATCTTTCTGACAGAGTTCAGCAATACCAAAGAAAGCTGATTTTTGATTCTGGGGGTAAAATGACAGACTGTCCAATACAGGAAAGAAGTTTTTGCTTTAATTTCTGAGTTGTTTTCAATTCCTCCTACTCTCTCTGCCCTACCCAGGCTTCCCTGGGTATTGACAGGAAACCTGCAGGAACCAATTGACTTTATTATGCACAAGTGTTCCCCCGCCTGAAAGGCAGTTGCAGGGGTATAAATGCTACATTTGTTAAGCAGATGGATCTCTAAATTCATTTTAGATATTAGCAGATGCTAATTTAATGGAAGGAGTAGAAAAGAAGAAGAATACCATAACATTTAACATCTCTCAAATATTACAGCATCTGAAAAAAAAAAAAAAAAAAAAAGACATCCCCCCAGAAAAATGGGAGTGGTACGGGTGGTGATCCATCTATAAATTGTAAATGGAAGCTGTCTGTGCACTCTCTGGCAGTCACTCTCTTTAGTGCTGACACTTTGAAAGATACCACAAGTCCTAGTTCCTAGGTACCCGGCATCCTGGAGATGATAGCTAAAAAAATGTATCAGATCCACAGATAGGTGGGCCTTTTGAACAGAGACACACTACAATCATATCTTTTTAAATTATCTATCTCTGTGAATGTGAATAATCTAAATTAATCTAACTGCTTCTCCTCTAGATTTGTCAAGATTTTAATTAGGGTGTCTTGAATATAAATTCTATTTTTGACTGAGCACCTGCAACATGTTTTCACTCTCAAAGATCCAAAGGTTTTCTTGTTATGGCCAGTTTCGTGTCCAGAGAAAGAAAGGAAAGAATGAGTTTCCCATACCCATCAAGGAAACTCAGTTTTTTCCCCTAATTCATTCTTTCTCAGTTAGTTCAATTTTGAAGTCAGTAGGTGAGATATAGTAATATTTCATTTCCTCAGTTTGTAGAAAGTATAATCAAAATATTATTGCTGCTTTAAGCAGAAGCATCTTTGAACTCAAGCAAAGTTTCCAAATGAAGAAGATACCCCATTTCTGAGAATCTGAAATTTAACTTCATCATTCATTTTACATCTAGCTAGACAAAACACAAAACCCAGCTACCTAGACGGCACTTATCCTGATTAAGGCAATATTTTTCATACATAGCTTTATTTCTGAAAAACAAAAAAACCCACCCCAAACTGGAATGGTATATAAAGTAAAAATTGATCTTGACTTTTAGTAAAAATTAGTATTTTTAAGCTATAACAGGATGACAAAATTTCTTTATTATGGCATTAGAGAGAGACAAAATAGATGCTTAAAACTCCAGTCACTCACTGAGTCAACAAATTCTAACGTAAGTCAAAAACTGTAAAACATATTTTTACTGGAGTTTTTTCCACTGCTGATAAATTAACTTATACCTCAAAGCCTACTTCAAATGAAAAAAAAAACAAGAAAAACCCAAAAAACCACAATTTACAGTTGTTATACCTCCAGATGACAACATGTCTCAATCCTCTCACTAGTAACCGTTGCTTTTATCTTTCTTGTCATCATCACTATTTCATACAATCATTGTGAGAAATAGAAAATAATCTGTACCACGGTCTGAGAATAATATCTGGTTACAAAAGTAGATTCCCTGTATCTCTTGTGAAGAGAAGGGATGTTTTGGGGACAACTAAGACCTTTTCTATTTCTGATTAAGTTTTTTCATGACTGTACTAATACTGTGCCTGAGGGAAGTAAATCTTCTTAGTTTCTTATGATTTTCACTCCAGCTGTGAATCTCTCTTAATTTTCACCCCAACACATCAGCTGTGTATATTTTTAATTGTGTATTTGAATGCTTACATAGTTGAATGTGATAGCAGACAAAAAATCTAAACATGGCCTGAGCTATAAGAAGAGTTGCATTCCTTGTGAATTAATATTCAAATGTAGTTCCAAACATAAATTTAGGAAAAAAAAAAATCTCTTGCCTTATCTCAGTCTTTGTTGCTCCATTCTACTTTATGTGTAATTTCATTACATTGCTATGGTATTTTGTTAAACTGGGTTATTGTAATATAACTATCATCATGCCCCAATTCCTAATTGTCAGAAGTGCTTATGATGTAATAATTTAATATGTGTTATTGCTGTATTATGTCAGGTATGTCAGGATTTGATTCATACATTGAATTCTTAGCTAGATAACTCACTGACTCATAGGCCATAGTTGTCATTTTCCATGGGCACAGAAAACACTGGCTGTCACCCAACATAAAATTCAGGTAGGCTTCTACATTTCTTATATCTTCTTGCTCTGTTTGCTGACACAAGTGTTGTCTTCTTTGTCCAGATGTTTCTGTCTGGAGTTTCATTCAGTCACTGAGACAGAAACTTCAAGCAGGTTTTACTACTGAATATGCTTTACTTTCCCTCCTCTGACCTACTCAAAACCCTCTCCTCAATGTAGCCTATTCATACAGATTTTTTCCTCTTTTATTCACTTCCAGTTTCCCACGTACACATTTTTTCATAAAAACCAAAACTTATTAAGAATAATAATGAATACATTACTTTTATCACCTTTATTTCTCACTTCTTTGCTTAATTGTTCTTCCCCTTTTTTCCTCTGCATATTCATAGGTCTGCTATTCTTAATCACTATTTTCATCAAATTTGAAAGTGAAAAATATAGCTCTGCAGTATTCTTTTAGCTGTCATTAATCTCCATAATCTACAGTTTATAAATTGTGCTTAATTTTAACAGTGTTGGAATTTGTTACTTTCAACTCACTTCCCCTGTCTACAGTGTCAGAATACATTGCAGTCATAAGAAAAAGTTTTTACTACTGGGACCTGCCAATTGTCTTTCATAATCCCTCTCACAAATCTCTAAAACCTTTCCCCATACTTCTCACTGTTTACATGCAAATTATCTTCACACCTGCTTATCTCTCTGTTTTTGGGTTATGTTCTCTACTTTCCTCCCCCATATTCTTTTTGCTGGAGGTACTTGTTTCTGAGTTCTTTCAACCTTGTTTAACTTAAATTTAGTTTTGGAGTTTTGGTTCAACTTCAGGTGTCTATTTACACTTGGGCAGTTTATAGCTATAGTGTATTTCTGGTTTTAGTACCTATTTTCCTGCAATCTGAGACAATCCTCAGACACATCCCATCCCACAGCTGACCGCCAAATTAAACAACAAATCATGACTGGGTATGAAGTGAGCTGAGATTGCGTCATCTCTGCAATTAGTGGTAGGAGAAGTGTGTAAGTTTAAATATCATTATTGGTACCTGAGAAGTGCTGGTATTTCAAAATAAACCACACTTTTTTTCTGTCTAGACACACCTTAAATAAAAAACATTAAATATTTCTGTTATCTCTCAGTCCTTTCTTCTCTGAACTTTTCTGAAATTTACAATTCTAAATTTCTTAGTCCATGTCAGTTGTTCTTTCCATTTATCATCCCACTTGCCATATGCTGAATATTCTCCTCCTTCCTAACTGACACTAGCTATACAAAATAGATTTTTCTTATTTTCTACCAAAGCATTCTGTACACTAAGGGCAATTTCTGCATTTATAGAGATCTGGAATAGCACAGAATAAAATGGAATGGCTCCAAATTTGTACCATTATGTGTCACAGAGGATTTTGTGTCTCAGCAGCAGTAGATGTTTCTTCACTTAAAGATAATCTTATGAGCACATATCAAAAGAAATTGGTTTTGCGTGGTGTAGCATGCTTATATGCTGCATTATAACTGCAAGCACAGAACTCCATGTGTGCTAATCTGTCTTGATTTACTTTAGTAGAGATGTATTTCCAATATTACCAGATTTATACTACAAGAGTAGAAGGTTATTTTGCACAACTGGTATTTCTAAATTATTTTCTTAGAATCAAATCTGATTTGTTGGAATTTAAATGCTTTTCCTGAGGTTTGAGATATAAGTTTTTCTTTCACTCTACCATTCTGTTGGATGTTACCACAACTAAACATTTGGAAACATGGCTGAAAAATTCGTTTTACATTGAATTTTTGCTGAATTTACTGTCACTGTTGAATTTACTTTATTTAACGTACTGAAAAAAAGA
>VXBU01003839.1:41409-53620 GCA_013400315.1 Bombycilla garrulus
TGAAAAAATGGGTATATCTAGTCTCAGGAAAACTGGTAACACTTGCAGGAAACAACTTGATTACCTGTGGCTCAGTGATGAAGGTTTTATTTTGATCCAGTGAAGCTAGAAACTAATTCTAAGCCTCTAAGTAGTCCAGTAGAATTTATCTGGAATACTTCAGAGTACAGGATTCATTTTTAGAAGAGTCTTGGTTTTCCAGTGTTTTAGGTGCCTTTCTCTTCTACTTTCTCTAATTTCAAAGATTTCACTTGTCTTTCTCTTACTATTTCCTTTAGTCATTATCATGCAAAACAAGCGATTCTCTGCAAAACTGTCTTGAAAAATATACCTTCTGAACCAAAATCACAATAGTTTCACCACTAATCTTGTCAGCCCCCAAGACTGCACAAATCTTCTATAACATATACTAACATTTTAATTTAGAAATTAAGACATAAATAAATAAATAAATGGTAATGATCTTGAAGATTTCTTTTGTGACATTTTACAGAGAAAGGGTTGCATTGCCTGAAACTCTTATAGTGTGAATTTCTTTTTCTTTTTAATCCACATAACTCAAATTTCATGTTTTGAACTTCTGTCTCCTGTACAATCACATGAAATGAAAACGTTTTAAAAACAGATCAACCTATACTTTCAGGAAAGCAAATATATAAGTATTGGAGCCCCCTTGATATGTTAACATTTTTATACATTCTTCTTTTTATCACTATAAGATGTTATGTTTTTAATGCATAAAGCAGTCTGTTACATCAGAACATCAGCAATTATTAGAGTAAGTTTTAACATGTTCTTTGCCTGTTATTAAATTTCTTGATTTTGTTTGCTTTTTTTTTCCACAAAATAATTAACATACCATCCGTGCAGTTACTGTCAAGGCATGCATTGTACAGATCTTCACCATTATGTAAATATTGTATTCATGAACACTGTAATATTTAAGATGTTTGCAATATGACCTACTGAAAGAAAAATTTTCTTGGTATTTGCAGTTTCCTTTAAAAATCTCTGTTTAATTTTCCTGTCTCCATAATATTTCTACAAAATTTTCTACAAAATTTTTGCTGGAGCATAGTTCTCAATGAAACTAAGATTTTCTTCTAAATCGAAACACAGAATTTTATGGACAGTCATTTGCAGCCAAGATCTGAGAAGACTTTCAACACAATATTTTTGTATAGTCAAATCAGTGTATTTCCCTTCAAGTTTCTTGAGTTGGGATCAATATATAAGATAAAAATTGTTATAATTAAGTATATTATCTAGAATTCAAATTCATTCCTTTTGGCTGAAAAGCTCGCTAATTTATACATCTATCAGAGAAGCAATTAACTGGTACACTGATTTTTTTGTCTCAGTAATTCTTTATTAGTGCACTGTTTGTCTTCTGAAATATTTCTGGTTTTCTTTTTTCAGTATTTCTTATCCTAGAGGATTTATTTGCAATTTTTTTTTCTTACCTTTATTTGCATTTAAATATTAAGGAAACACATTCTTGCAAATTCATGGTAGATATAAACCACATTTAAGAACGGCTGATAATATGCATTATATAGTAAATCCTACCCAACACAGTTTGATAAGATTTCCAAGTGTCTTTGATTCTTATTTTTTTATGAAAAAAAATAAAACAAAGAAAAGCCAAACCCTAAAAACAAAGCCCATTAAAAAATCCCTAAATTTCAAATGAAAAAATGCAATTCAATGCTCAGTTCACACCAGGCCACGTGGGAAGAGGACTGGTGAATGCAAAAAGAATGCCTAGCCCTAAAGGATGTGGATTAGGAGAATCCCTAATGTGGATTCTTCAATTCATTTGTGTCCTGTTGACAGCTGAAAGCGTGAAATTGAAGGTCCCCAGAGAACTTCAACCATTCCTCCCCAGTTGGATCAGAAGGGGCAGGAAAAACTGTGTGTGTAAGAGAAAGAGGTTAATAGAAAATCCTGGAAGTAAACAAACCCATATATCAAATTATTTTATATAAAAAGATGAATATACATAAAGTACTTGGAATATATGGTATTTCTAAACTTCCATATGATTTCTGCCTCCTCTTGTGTTATTTTTTAAGTCAGAAAATCCACTTCTTTACAGCTTAGTGTTATATTTAAATTTGATTATTTTATACTATTAGATTCATTATATAGTTTTGAACATAAATATTGGACTAGTTGAGAAAAAAAACTTTTACAAATGTAATTGTGCTTATTGTGCAGCACTGAAAAAAAATCACAATATTGTAGTCAATCAGTTTCATATGTTTATTATTTCTTTCTGTTAGTAGTGTGATTTTTCTCTTTATGATGAACCGTGTTACTACTACTAACAGATAAAAAAGTCTACATAAAAATTTCTGTGTAAGGAAATGTTCAAAATTTTTTATAAAAAATATGAAGTATCAGAAAGAATATTATAATTTGTCCAGCATAAAAAGAAATCCAATAATCTCTGCAGAAAACCCAATAAAATTTTCTAACTGGACATCTTTGACATAATTTCAGCATCCAAAATGGGCACACTATAATCTGCACAGCTCTAATTACTTTTTAGATGGCTTTGCCTGGTGTTGATTGCTGTGCATATTTCTCAACAGATAATAGTGACTTAAAAGGATAATTCCTGATTATGCCTGTGAAATATTTGTCTTCACACTTATTACCATAGTTCTTATAATTAAATGACATGATGTTGAATTTGCATGCAAACTTACTTCAATAGAAAGCATAAAATAGGTATTTACAGAAAGCAACTCTATATTCTTGGCTGTGATATGAAGATAAAAAGGGACAGAGGATCCTGATGAATCCTCTTTGGTGCTGGCAGTGCACATTTGGGGTCTGGGCAGGCAAAACTGTGAACCTTTTGGGATTTTAAAATTTTCAAATTTTTATTTCTATTTGTATTTTCATTTAATGCATATATTATGGAATGCCAAATGGATGGAGTTCTTTTGCCTATCTAGATTGATGACTTTTAAAGAGAACACAATTAGAGGCTTAGTTTTACTGAAGGGCAAGATAAAATAGCAAGACAGTTCAAGGGTCCCTGCCGTGTTTTTTCCAGATCCCAAGTATAAGATAGGTATAGAAGATTTATTATAGTGGCTAAGTAACTAATTATAATAATGTCTAAACAGCATTGCCAAGGGGTTAATAAAATTTTGAGCAGAACTACTCAGGATTTTTTTAATGCTACTCTTGTAGTCTAAATGATTTTGGCCTTTTGCTCCTATCTGCTATCTCAGGTTCAATAAGGATTCTTGTCACCATGGTATCCTTATTCTTTTCCCAAAATTGAAACAAAAGTGTTTCTGAATTATCAAAAAGCAAGTAGCAGAGACAGAGAGAACATATTTTTCCTCTCTTGTGTTGTGATATTATAATGTATTTATGCATTTATTTTTTTTTCCAAACTGGTTAGATTGATCACAAATCATACCATAATTGACGGTAATGTAAGCAAATTTTCCAACTTTTTGTTTATCAGGTTGGCATTGTAAGGCCTTCATTTTTATGTTTTGACTTTGATAGAAACTTTGGTGAAATGAATAAACAAAAAGAGAAACCTGGCTTTGTGTTGTTTGCCACAAGAATACAGGAATGCTTATTTCAACATCTTGAAATATTTACTTAATGAAGGTTGAGACTCCACATCATTTAAAGAGAAGTCTAAGTGTCCTATTAATTTTCTGATTTGTTCATATACTGGAATAGGGAGGCATTTCCAATTCTCACATAAAATATAACAGCATAATTAAAAAACACTGCACACCTTTTGTTTTACCACCTAAATGAATTGTGGCCACCTGGTGCTTGTCAGATTCAGCAGCAGTGCAGGTCCTTCTAGCAAGCAATACTCAGAGTGTTGGAAGAGGCAGTAGGACAGAGTGGAATGCCTTTCTTAGAACTTTCTCTTGTCTGCTGAAATCGCAAATTTTTGTAGTGGGGGGGGGGCTGGGATTGAACTCATCCCAGTTTGAATGACTGCAGTACTTTTTATGCTGTAGTACTACTTGGAAAAATCCTATTCCTTTATCCATAGCCAGTGGAGAAAAAAGACATATGATTCTTTCCTGCTTTAGTGTTTCACGCTGGAACTCCTGGTGTTTATCATAGAATTAACTCAGAACTGTATGTGTTCTTTTAATGTGAAGACGGGTATTTCACAGATATGAAGTCCAGGTGCATTCTGTAGAGCATATACAGGCAATTCAGCATGTTCTGAGCATATCACATTTGCTACAGCTTCTATGATCACCTGTACAATGTATGCGCCAAGCTTAGCATCCCTGCACAGACCACTGGTGTTTTGCGGTTCATCTGATGCCTCCTAGTATGTTAATCTCTTGCATAGTCATCATATTAATAATGTAATAAGTACAAAAAATGCATAAAAAACAGTCAAATTCAAATGTCTTCCAGATCCACCCAGTCAAGATTTCTTTGTGAAAGAAAAACATGACAGTGTTAGAATAGTGTAATCATATTACTATTATAGTTCTGATGTCAACCTCAGCTACACACGATCACGGCAACACATCCGGGCATTCCAAAGTTTCTTAGTGCAAAATATACAGTATCCTCAGTTTTGGAATTAAAAATATGACTATGTCAAGTGACTACGGATAAAGAAAAATTGCAGTGTGTTCATAAATTTAACCAAATAAGTAAACTCAGACCCATGACAGAATTAAAATCTGGTCATTGTGATAGTCTCTTTATATATCTTTTGGGGAAATTGGAAAAGAAAACAGAAAATTACTATTTCCCTTTCTAATAACTCCTTCAAGCTCTGAAAGTTTCAGATAAAAGGTTCTATTTTATTTCTGTATTTATTTCTGAACTTGGAGAAGGCACTTGTCATAGCTTTGGACATTGATCAGAAAGAGCTAAGAAAAGCTGACATCATGGTGAAATTAAATTCCTTGCCATTTCTTGACAGAAGGTGACATGCAAGCAAATACGTTTTTTCCAGTTTACCTGATGAAACTTGTCGGGACATTGTAAGGACCCAACTCACCAGGAAAGTCCAAATTCAAGCTGCTTAAGTGAAAAGAAAAAGCTGTAGGTAAGTCATATGAGTTATTGCAAGATGTTCTGTGTTACCATTTAAGTATTTTTCACCAGCTGATTGTATTCAACTGAGATGTTTTTGAGCTGAATCTTTTTTAACAAAGGACAAAATGCATTCAGATGTTGAGGTTGTTGACGCTTGAAAAAAATATTCATGGGATTTTATTAATTTTCATTACTATTGAACTCTGTAACATTTAGAGATATTATGTCCTCTAACCCTAAACTGATCTATATGACTAAAAAAATTGCTTACAATGAATCTTTTTGGTTGCATAAATTAGAGTCATATGACTATTCTCCTTGGAAAGTAGAAGGTAAGAATTATATCCTCCCATAGGTAAGAACATAGGAGGTATGTGTGTCAAGTTCTTTGTTTTAGCAGTGCATATTGTATCATTGATCTTCAGTCTGTAAGTATTATTTTTAAAGGGAAGGTTGTAGTTGGAAGGATAGTAAGAAGCAGAAGAAGCAGAATGAAGCAGAAAGTTATACCATGTCAAGTGAGCAATCTGTTTAATGAAGTAAAACAATCACTGTTTTTTTTTATATTATAGGCTAGCAGCTTTTGCTCAGTTACATGCTTCAGCTCACTTAGACATAAGTTGTTATGCTTTAATAACTGGGTTACTGCTATCTATGTTAAGAAATATGTCACCATTATACTTAACATTCATTTCAGGGGAAGTACTTGTACATACTAGATACTCTCAGCCTTATAATAACTCATTCTTAGTAAATCTTAATAGTAATTACACTCTCTGAATACTTTATTGAAAACCAAGATAGTGTGATTGAGACTGGGCCAACCATCAGCAAATGTTATCAACATCCAGGATAGGAAAGACACAGTTCAGTTTTTACTGAAGTGTGTATGTATCCTATGAGATTAAAAAAAAAAATCTGATGTAAGAATCAATGTAAAGTTCATGAATATTTGCTTGCTTCACTATTTACAGAAAATGTCTACTAAAGGGACATTTTTAAACTGCCAATGACTTTTTGCTTGCTAAATTCTTCTCCTTTCAGTATCAAGGTGTGACACCATGCACGGTCTTAATTCCAGTTCACCTATGCACAATACTAGCTTCATTTCACCTTCACTGAAAGTGAATGTGTAAGGAAATATGTAAAGAAATATTTGTAGATATGTGACACTGAAGGGGTTGTTGGTTCAAAACATTCCAGACACCTGTGTGTGGGGTAAGGGGAAGGCTGGGCCTTGCCCTGGTGAAGAGATTCACTGCCCTGTACACCCCACCACTCACAGCCAGTATCCCAGCATGGCAGAGGCTGCCAAAGCCTGGCACAGCAGAGCTGATGCCCGATCCCTGCCCCTGGAGCCTCTAACCCAACTCTTGAGTGGCTAAATGACTGGAAGTTCCACCTGGGGGAAGGCCAAGGGGTATTTAAAGTGGAACATTCAACAACCACATGTATTTACTCTACCTGTACTTGGAATCTACCAGCTGAACGGCACTGGAACCAGTAGTGGTAGCAATGTTTGTTCTTTTCTATATATTTTCTCTCTTTGTCTTTATATATTTTCTCTCTTTGTCTTTCCTTTTCTTCTAATTCCCTCCTCTTGGAATTTTTGAGTGACACAAAATCAAACAGGCTTAGAGTTTGCTGAGTTGAATGGGTTCAGTTAATGCTTTGAGAAATGTTTTATGTTAATTGAATACGACTCTAAACTTTTTGTCACAGTTCTCTGATTTTCTGAAGTTTCCAGTAACGTTTTTTTTGTTTTGATCCTTTGAGAATATCTTGTTGGTATTTTTGCCATAAGTCTACTTCAAAGTAGATGAACAGTCATAAGTCCTTTTAAGTGTCTCATCAAGTGACATTTTGGGGCCTAACAGTAGGGAAAGAACCATGTTCACTTGTAGTTAATTCTTATTTGCAACCTGCAAGGAGTCTTGCTGCACCAAATTAAGTGGAAATCTTATTTAAACCATCTACTCTATAACCTCACTGTGCAACCCATGCCAGTCACTCTCACAGTAAAAAAAAAAAAAAAAAAAGGTATTTTCTGATGTTCAGACTGAAATTTCTGTGTTGTGTATTGACCCCTGAGTGAATATTGACCCATGAAATACACCACTAGTTACTGGTCTTGAATTAGAAATTATGCCAATGATCATCTGGTTACTCTGGGCACAACTGTTCCACCCCTTTTTAATCCACTTCACTACTGTTCACCTACCCCACAGATCAACAGCTTACCTGTGATAAACATGGTATATTCAGTTTAGTGTTCTTAAATATTTATGTTACCTGGCATCAGTGTGCTCTGAAAACAAAAACGTGTTATATGTTTTATGTTATAGGCAAACATATAAGCGAGAAAGCATTGTGGAGTCTCTGTCCTCTTGCTTGAGTGCTTCATTTAAGCTCAGACCCTTGTTCTGTGTCCTTGTGTGCCCAGCCCTGTACCCACTGCCCCTGATGCTGCATCACTGACTTGGCTTCTTGGCCTTCTTGGGTCACACTGTGATCTCAGACTGGCATTCTCACCATGGACATGATAGATGTTGTCTGACTTACTGGTCCCTGCCTCCTCTCTTCATAAACACTTCTCTTTAGCAGCCCCTTTCAAGATTTGTAAACCTATAGTAAACAAAATCACAAAAAGAGAATTGATGATGCACTGGGATTGTGTCCTTTAATAAATTTTGGCTAGATGTTTGAGCATTCAAGTACTGCTTTTACAATTCACTATGGAAAAAATCCCAGCAGAGTGATCATCCATGAAAAGGGACAATATTTCCAAACACTCAGATTTCTAGTTTAATTGGTCAGGTTTTTGAAAAGTGTAGGTGAAATGATATCAAGCACTGTCTTTTATTAAGGTGTCATTTAAAGTATAATGCCTGGTTTGCTTGAGTCAGAAGCAAATATTTTCTGCCTGGCACTACAGTCATATTGCCCTTCTCAATCAAAAGCTACCCAGCAACATTTCTTGATAAAAGAGAATCTACCTGGCATTTGATTACAAGGGAGAAGCAGCTGTTGTAAGAGTATATATTCTACATAAGGTACTAGAAGGTCATTTCCTCCATTTTATTAAGGGAAAAACCTGAAGCAGAAAATGGTAAATAGTTTGCTCAAGGTTATCTGGCAGTTGCAGATCTACAAATAAGCTTAAGCCTTCTTAATCTTAGAAAAGGTGAAGAAGACAAGATTGGTTTCCTCATGGAATGTCTAGCACCTTCATTGGAACTATTTCTGAAATAAATGTGAAACAAAGAGTATTTGTTAGAAATTAGGAAGCAATTTTCTCCCTCCCTACTCAAATATTCTTCATATTTCTGAATACTCAGTAATTAAATTTTTCCTGGTATTCTCTCTCAGGCATTCTTTTCTGAAAAAAAAATAAAATACTGTATTTAAAATATTTTTCCATTTGACATGCTATCTTTAAGAGGAATAGGTTGCACTTGCAATAGTTTTATAAAAAGCTCTTCTTGTTTGTATAGACAAATATAGTGAAAAATTCTGGAAGAGGCTTATTTTTTTACCCCTTCTCCTGTATTTAGAAGATCAAATTATAGTGAGGTATAATTTGACATATACTTTCATTTTAATCTGATTTAAATCTGCCTTTAGTCAGGTCTTTATTACTAGAAACATTTTTTTTATTCATGATAATCTAAAGAAGACTGCTTCAGAAGCTGAAATAATTTTTATTAATGCCCTTTAGTACTTGAAAAAAGTATCTGTTTTGGAATGGATGGAGAAAATACTTATATCCATTGTCTGAAAAGTGGTATTTTTGGGCCTTTATATAAACATTTGGACTTGTTTTTCCATCTGAAGTAAAATTATTTCTTCTCCTCTCTGATTCTCCTTCTACCTCTCCCATATTAACCATCTGTACTGGCTTATTTCCCTCATCTAATCTCCTTTCTCACATACTTTATTTTTCTACCACAGCGTTAAGCTTTTCTGTGCAATAGTCAACTGAAAATGTGAATTTCTTTTAGCCTTATATCAAGGACCACAAAGTTTCCATTCTTCCAGGCTTCATATTTTCATGACATTCAAGTCCAGTACCATAAAAGAAGCTGTGAAGAGAGTAAGATTTGATCATCTTAAGGTGCTTGGAGGTATGGTTTTAAAATCCTACTCAGAATTCTTGCAGGAAAATGGCTTATGAACCTGAGGAAGTTTCAAGCAAAAGTGTGAGCAAATGCACTACACCATACAGAAATAGAAAACTTGATGTTGTTGGGAAGCATAGGATTGACATATGAGTTTATTAAATATTCATTAAATGTCTTGCATGTGCAGATGTTTGATAATGATGCCTGATTCACTGGGCATGCACTGAAGTGTTTCTGCATACATAGTGTGTGTATTTGGGATTATTGAATGGCAATTCCAGTTGAAAAAAAAAGGGGAGCTAAATACATTGAAGACTTAAATTACTAACTGAAGAAATCTACTTGCAATCCTCAAAACTTTGGATGGCATCAGATTTTAACTGCCCGTTCAAAATGTGTGTCAAGTTCCTAATATGATAGAACTTCTTAGATCTGAATAAACTGTATATTGAGATCGGCTGACACAACTTACTTTGGGTTTTGACTTTCTCTGATATCTTTATTCCTTTTTTTTTTCACATGTGCCTCTACATTTTCTAAGCAAGAAATTTGCAAAGTCCTAATTCCTTCAACAGTGTCTGCCCTATCTATTAGTCTATTAGTAGGACGCTTCTCAGATCACCGAGGTCTCCAGGTTTCTCTGATCCTGCATTTTCTGACATAAATACTACAAGAAAACTGGTCTTGTTGACCCTTTTTATCAGAGCTCCCAAATGAGAATATGACTTTTTTTTTTTTTCTCCAAAGTCCTTTGTGTATCTGTGATTGTTTCCAAAACACTGGAAGCAGGATTATCAGTTAACAGGAAAAGTTGTTCAGAGGTAAAATGATGAATAAGGCACAGTGAAAATATTGGACACAGATGATGATCTTACTGTAAGGGCTAGTGAAGGATAAACGATGCACTTTGAGTACCAGCAGAGATTTAGGGGAAAATGCATTAGGTTGATAATACTAGTCAATATTTCACTGATACATCTCAATTAAAAATTGAAATTTGCTCTGCAAATAATTACAAAGCATATAAGGATCCCCAAAACAGAAAACTGTAAACAAGTAACTTTGTAAAATAAACTAATTAATACTATTTGTTTCATTGTGTTTTTGATGACAATGGAGTCCTTTTGTTCCTTTCAAGAAGCTAAACTTAAAGACCTTGGAGAATTGATTCTGAAGAGGTTCTAATGAGACCTCTACTGCACATCAGTGAATGAGTTAATTGAACAGTTACTGGGAGATGTACAATAGTAGGCATAAGTTTTGTTTCTGGATTAATGTATGTGTGCACTGTTAGTTACAGAAATACAGGCAATTTTTCTGGATGATCAGGCATTAAAACCATTTTACTAGTCATTGAAATGTGAAACAGAAATATCTATTCTGCCCTCTTTTTTTCTTAAAAGGGAAAAGTGAAATAAACAGACATTTTCCCATCATTAGTGTATTTGGACTTGCTCAGTCAATACAGATTTAAAGGGCACTGAGAAAAACACGATCGCTTGTGAGAATCTCTATTTTACATCAAGCCTGACCAAGTCCTAAATGATTCTTCTATAAGACTTACAGATAACATATTGCTGGTCTCTTTATTAATATAGTCCTTTCAGATGCTGACATAGAAATAGTAAAAGCCTGCAACTTCTCCACATCTGCGTGAGACCTGTTATAGTGGGTTGTTTTCATTCATTTAAGTTTTCTGTTTTAACCATAGTATACAAGTATACTATGAAAAATAAAAATGAAAGAGTAATACAGCACCTTTCTACTTGCTGTTTGGTTTAAAGCTCTTGTTTACTTTTTATTAAGTTGAGCAGCTTAAGGAAAATAAAGGAAAAAAAAAAGCTTAAGAAAAAAAAAAAAACATTGCTCATGTTAAGGTTTTACAATTACTATCAATGATACTGTTTTCTTCCTTAGGATCAAATTAATGTGAAGGAACACGCAAATTTCTATTGAGGCTGAGAAACTGCTAGGAAATTATCTGAGAATTCCACTAAAATAAAACATAAATATTCATGGAGTAAGAAGTGTTACATTGCTGATATGGATCATGCCATGGTATGCATTCATCAGAGCCTTATATTTCCAAGACTACAGACAACTTTTAAAGACATGAGATAAAGTATGATTTTGGCTTCTTGGCTTTTCATTTTTATTTTGTTTCCTTTTGAATGATTTATAGCTGTTGTGCCAGTCTATCTACAAAGCCAGCTTTACTGAATCATGCACATAACTGCAAGTGTACACAGAATCAGACATTAGGAAAATGCTTTTTATTTCCAGTTGCTTGATGTGATGAAGTCATTTATTCAACCCATTTATAAGTGAGTTGATCAAATTCATCTCAAGTATAAGTGAGCATAAATCAAGATACGCCATTGGAATTTCCCCAGCTTTAATCAATACTGAATTTCTCTCACTCTATCAAGGAATGGGGTTGACTCAGTGTAAGTAGTTTAACATGGACCCAGATAAGATGAATAACACATAATTACATAGAAAACTAAGAATATGTCCTGGTTTCAGCTAGGGTACTCAACATCCAAGTTTTACTTTGATTCTCCACCCCATTCCACAGGGGCAGGGGGGAAAGAGAGGAGGGGTTAGTGAGAAGTTGTGGGGTATTTCATCTCCAGCTAGGCTTAAAATCACAACAGAACACTTGCAAAATTGTAGGTTAATATCTGAAAACTCATAGGAAAACACATTTTTACCCACAACCATCAGTTTTAAAAGCAATGATCACTCTTAAGGTCATCCCCCCCCAAAAAAAAAANTCCTAAGTCAAGGACCATTCCTTTCCTTGTCTCATGCTTTGTCAATAAGGAGGTATGCAAAAGAAGCTGGGTGGGAGCACAGCTGGGACAGGTGACTCAAACTGACTAGAGACAGAACATAGAGACAAAGAACATCATGCCCAGTATAAAAACTGGAGTAGATTTACCCAGAAGAGAGGACCAATCTGGGTTCAGGAAAGGAGATCTGGAATATGTTACTGCATGGTGAGCAGCATTATGCATCAATATTTT
>VXBU01003839.1:53640-74379 GCA_013400315.1 Bombycilla garrulus
AACACTTGCAAAATTGTAGGTTAATATCTGAAAACTCATAGGAAAACACATTTTTACCCACAACCATCAGTTTTAAAAGCAATGATCACTCTTAAGGTCATCCCCCCCCAAAAAAAAAAAAGTATGCCTTTGCAATTTGTTTTTCTATACTCCTCCAAGTCTAGGATTTGCAAAAAATAAGTACCCATCAATTACATGTCTTATGTTTTTTTCCTAAGGGTGTTTAATTTTTCCACTCTATATTCTCTCCTGTGATATACACTGAAAGCAAAAGTGTGTCTGTGCATGCATTATGCAGTATGGGAAAATTTGTCTCAGTAGTTAGAGAATTGGGGCTGCAGTGGTGGAATTTCTTTTAGAAATGTGTTTGGTTTAGAAAAGTATCTGGCTATAAAATTATAAAAATAGGTTAATCAACTATTGGCCTTGAATAAGGAATTTTGCTATCTACAGGAAATCAAATTCATCATTATTGCACATATTTTTCCCTAAGTTAGGGAAGGGATACTACTCAAATTTCCAAAAAAGAGAGATTATTTTTATCCCTATGTATTCAAATTTCAAACCAAGAGAGACTTTTTCTGTGCATTATGATAGGAACAAGTAGTGCAACAGAAACAATACAAAGGTTCTATACTGGGAGAGAAATCACCTGTGCATGTTAATGTTAGAAGCATATATCAGTTCACTCTACAGTATTTCCAGATGTATTAATTTCCCAGATGACATTGTTAGATGTTTTCTATTACTTGCTGAGGGAAGCCAGTAGCTGAAAAATATATTTACAAAATTTGCATTGAAGAAATTTTCTTCTCAGTATTGTAAATTAATTACTTCTTGTTTAAGAAAGTCTTGAGGCAGAAAGCTCTAGATGTGATGCTATGTATAAAGATAACTATTGGTTAGTATGAAATATGCATTCATTCTATTCATGCAAAGTGGTAAATAAAAGAGAAGTCTATCATACTAGAGGCAAGGGGAATATTATATAATGCACATGTCTACAGAGACAAAGTAATTGTATTGCATGGATTGAAAGCAAGCTTTCCCTCCCAATTAGAGAACTGTTCCATTACAGCATTCTGCTTACAAGACTAGAAAGACATACATTTTATTAAGTACCTAGCAATAACATGTCCAAAAAATATTGGACTGGCAAATAGTTGTTGGCATGGGATTGTGTGCATAGTACTGATCATCAGGGGCTTCCAGGAAGAGGTTGCCACCCCTGTTGTTAGCAACATACCATCTTTTGGCACTGCAAGTGCAGTGACAGAGAAGGAGGGGAAAAGGAACGTATGTTAAATGAGCCATAGACAGCTCAAAGATATGTGGAGTGAATGAGTTCACAATACAGATGAGGCAGTGAGGTTAATTTCTTCCCCTGTGGGAAAAGGAGTCAGGATGAGGAGATGGTCTCATGAGAGGGTCAAAACAGATCTGTAAGAGGCCAATGGGAAGTCTCACAAATTTTCCTGCACAAGGTGCCTGGTCCATTGGAACAGATCTGGCTATGTAGGCTTGTATTCACAGACCTTTCTGTCTAGAGTGTTTTCTCACCAGGAGTTTCAGGATTAGAGGTGTGCAGCTGAGGAGAACAGAGTGAAGGAATGTGGCCAGGATATTTCAAAATGAAGTGACTGATGAAGTTGCCAACTACCTTTTTGCTTTTAATATATGTTCAAGAGACAGAGTGTCTCAGTGTTCCCTGAGTCCTCAATAAAATAGAATACAATCCTTGTGTCACAGCAATATTTAGTGGCATGGTCCTATATCTATCATGATTATCCTTGCGCTGTAGACCTGTGTGAAAAAATCACTTTCAACTCAGATGTCTGGAGGGGCTGATTTCCGTGATCCTTGTACGAAAGTAGAAATAGGATAAGGAGTTACATGGGTTGCTAATCACTGAAATATTAAAAAAAAACCCAAACATTTTCTTTTGCTTTAATTCTCAGATCAATCCATACTTCAGTTCCAAAGAACATGAATAAATAACATATATCAAAGAACAGTTGCAGATGTTTATGTTGATCAGGTATTCATATTACTTTTGAAGTGGCTGTGTTTTATTTATATTGAGAGAAATTCATTCTCTCTTTCTGTTCTTTCTAATCACCTATTTTATTTAATCTATTAATGTGAAAATCTATCAACCTTTAGTAAGTCCATCTCCTCTACAAGCAATCATCATCACAATTCCTCATCTCAGCTACACACTTCTGGCTTTTACCAATTGACATGTACGAAATACAAAGTTATCTCCTGATCTTTTAGCACTTCCTAGTATTATTTTTAGGGTTTGGTGGCAAAATAACACAGTATTTTATAATCAAGTAAATCCTCCAAGAACAAGCTGGGAGACAGGCATGTTAACATTTGTTGATCTTTTTTGGAAAGAACTGGAATGATTCAGTGCATCCACTGTTGTAAAACATCCCTAACTGGGTAGAGTAGAAAGGTTTGCTATGGAGAAACAGGGTTTAGACTGTAGACCTAGAAGCACTAAGAAAGCAATCACAGAAGCAGAGAAAACTAAGAGGAGATTTGAACAGAAATTTGTTGGGCTTTTGTGGATTTCTTTACTGGTAATATCTGAGTTCAGTAAGAGAATAAGAATAGATTCTGATTACCAAAGAAGCTGTATTTACAAAGTATGTTAGGAAACTTATCTTACATGACACATATGGAAGTATCATATTTTCTTACATACTTTTTTATCATGTGAAATAAAGACAGATTTGGGAAAAGAGAAAAGCAAGCAGAAGATTCCCTGCATTAAGGTCCTCTTTTCTGTCCCTTGAATCAACAGCTGCAAGTCAAAAATATACTATTCTATGCTGTAAAAGGCTGCAGTCTAAGTCTTCCATTCAGGGGATGATAGTGTAGTTGCACTACAGAGTTCGTCCAGGCTAAGTACAGTACTCCAGAGAGGTCTTGTTTGAAGTATGTTTATCAAAGATGCACCTCCTGTCCTGTGGTTTCTGTATGCTCATTTATGTAACCCGCTATGGTGCTTTCTTTTTCCACTGGACTGTTGACTCAGCTTGTGATCCATTAGAAGCCTGACTGTTTTCTGTAAAATTGCTTTGCAGATATCTCTTCCGAATCATGAGTCTGGTAGTCAATTACTGCTGGTAGGGCTGTAAAATTACTTACTTTTTGCAGTTGTACATGCCACTGTTAAATATCTTTTTCTTCTACTCCAAAAAGAATAGTTCAATCTGAACTAGATTAGCTCAAAACCTTATGTAATTAATATAATGTCTAGATTATACTTGTTATCATCCAGACCATTAGCAAAAATTCCAGATCATATGGGTTCTGGGTGAATCCTCATGGGACTAGGCAGTGGACATATGTTAAGTTTTTGTTCAAAATTCAAGCAAAATGATTTTGCAGACAAGGCTGAGTATGTGATACAAACTTCTGCCTACAGGTCTGAAGTAAAGATTCGGGATATTTTTTTTTTTCAGAGTTGTATTACTGAATTGTATATTTTTATCATTTTAGTGTATTTCTAACCGAATACCTTAACTGATATTAGCTCAATAGATGAATGACTTTATGCTTTTATTCATGTATCTTGCTGAAAAAGTATGGGAGGATGCATTGGTAAACACATGGCGTAAGTATATAAAAATGAAACTCATGAACAACGTGAAAAATGGAGCACATTTCCAGCAGTACATGGAGTTCAGCTTTATTTTTCTCTGTTGAATTTCAAAGTTATTAAAATCATTTACATCATTATATTAGTTTGACATGACATATACTTTCCTAACTTTATTAGTTTAGATAACCTTCAAGTGCTTTCCACGAAGAAGACCATGCAATTTTTATAGTCAAGTAAAAAGATGTACTCAAGTTTCTACTTTCTAGCACCATACATACACAAACTCACATAATGAAAGCAGATGCTTGGTTGTATCACTCTGTTAGTATTGGAGGGACAGGGGCAAACCATGGAAATATAAGAGTTAGCAGCCAAAATTGCCTCTTAAGAAACCTGATTCAAGAAAAATTTCCATGATCAGCAGATAAATATTCAAGTATACTGCCTGCCCTGTCAGTAAACATAACTGTTTACATGGGAATTTTCTTCCAGTTTACAAGAGGACCAGAAGCAAAAAATTCTTGTGATAACATTAATCCTCTTTCACAAGTTTGGAAATTTAGACTCATGTAGATGAAGTTTTTAACTGAGTTCAACTTCAGAATCACTCACAGACCTCTAAATATCATTGTTGTCTCCTCTCAGTCTTCTGCTCAGATCATTGACCCTAAAAAAACAGTTTATTGCCACATAAAAAGCACTAGAAATAAATTTACTAAACTCTTGATTTGTACTGGTAAATGGGAGAGTTAACTGGTATGTTACTAATTACAGTATCTTGTCTCTAAGTGTCAAATGGAACTTTCCTTTAAAATATTTTTTAAAAGTCAAAAAGTTACTTACATTTATCTAGTCAAATTCTACTTTGTCTAATAATTGATCAAAATGAGTACCTCTATTCACATTTTTTTGTCAGATTTCTGTAGATAACAGAAAAGAATTAAGATAATTTTATCTCTCTTGGACATCTCTATGCATATTTGAGTTGCTATTTAGTTCTGCTCACAGTGGAAGTAAAATATTTACAGTAGTGATTGTAGAAAGATTATAGTAAACTTCAGAGTGTGATCATGATCATTCTTTTATTAATTCTGAAAGGCCTAGCTAGAGACAAGAACAAAACTCAACCCGCCCCAAAATACAGAGAAATAAAAAATATGTTTCTGACCAAAGTTTAAAATAAGTTCTTTCTATTGAAAACATTTATTTTTTATTGTGGTAACAAGATCTGGAATCAAAATAGTATTTAGTTCATTGGATAAGAAATGTACTTTCACTCTTCTTTAGTAAGTAAATAAGTAAACATAGATTACTACATGTTGAAGCTAGCAGTGCTTAATTTTTTTCCCAGTGTTGAGTGACAAGTTTCATTTTTTTTCATAGAATCAAAGGTGACTTGTTTCTTTTTTCCTCTTGACAGGAAAAGAATTGTTTGCATTATGAATATCAGTTGGGTGCTGACAAGTGATAGAAATTGCCAGCTTTCAGTAACTCATTAAAACAAAACCAGAACTGCCCTTGGAAGATGAAGATACAAAAATAGAAACTTGAATATAACTTGAATCTATCTTTTTACTAGACTGTTAAAACTGCATTGTCTTTTCCATGACAGACACCTGTATGAGGTCTGACTAAAGGCTGTAAAATTACTTAAAAGCATAGACATGTCATAGGAAACTGTTTCTGTGTGACATTTAATGCTGATCTAAACCCTCTTCCTTAGGAACCTAAAAATTATCTTTTAATGTGGGCAGAATTGAAGTAGTTCTGAGATTGCTAAACCCTACAAAAATAATTATGTTGACTCTTTCTCATTAGGCACAGCAGGATGATTCAAGATTTTTTGAGTACTTGTTGTGAAGTATCATGTCGTTGGATTCCTATATGGCAGGAATCCTTAATGGAAATTTGAGAGACAAAGGATTACTAATCCAGTACTGTCAAAGAAATAGATGGAATATCACTTATTGGATCACTTATGCAGTGACTTTCAAGCTGCAGAAATGATTCTGGTAAAAAGAGATTGATACATAAATGCAGTCTTAAGAGGATTTTTTTTTTACTTTTTCTAGTTCCTGACCTAGTGAAAAGAATGATCTTTTTTTTCAGTTGCACTGTGGTTCATAGAGAACTAAGCTAAAGCACTGGTATCACAGCCGTCAAATTTTTCAGTAGTTGCCAATAGGCCTAGACTCTTCATTCTTGTCCATCTCATTGAAAGGATGAAATAAGATGTTCTCAAAGCAAAATACATAAATCACAGATAGGTGATTAAGCTGTCCTGACTTCAACAATGAACAATTTATAGTAGGTGACCCATTAGCTAAACAAAATAAGGCATGGACCATTTGTCACAATTTCTAATAGTTTCAATATGAACTTGAGGTAGAAAACACAACATTTTGTCTACCTGGTTTCCAAGAAGGTAATGAAGCTATAAATTACAGGTGTTGCTGGATTTTAGTTTAGTATAATCAAAACTAGTATGTCTTATGACCCTTAATGAAATGAAATAATGTAAATGGATTTACAGCCAATAGTTATCAATTACATTTCCTTTACAAAATGTGTTTTTTGAGTATGTTCCATTCTTGTACTTCTTTTCTAACACTAAAATATCACGTTTTATTAAGTATTATTATTGTCAGGTTTATACCTGAGAAATCTTTGGATTAATCTCACATAAGTTCCTTTACTTCAGATATCGTGGTTTGGTAATTTAGAAGAGTTTTTAGAGATAAATGGTATGCTTTGAGAAAAACTCAAATGTTTCAGTGAACTCCAAGAAGCAGCTGTCCATTCAGTTAAGACAGGCTCAACCTCTTTTGTCAAAGATCAAGGTTCCTGGAATATTGTCAGCTTTCCTCTTCCTTTCTGCATCTTTGTCTCCTACAACAGCTGTCCAGGCATGCTAGTTCCCAGTGCCACCGATCCCTTTTCTCTCTGCCAGAGCTGTCTTGCCATTGATAATGATAGATACAATGGTCTTCATTTTCATTAGATACAATTTGTCCAAGGAATTTCCGGGGCACTCTGGATACTGACAATGAGATTGATGTCTACAAAATATGTCTTGATTCTTAAGAGGGCTAAGAGATGCTAATACTGCTTTATGGATGTAACACCAGATTTACAGAAATGGATTTTATCCAGACAGTAAAAAGCATGAAGAGGAAGAGCCAATTTGTCTGCAGGAATTTGTACAGACATGGTCACAGAATGCAGAAGTGAAAACACCAGCATTATCACTGACACCTGTGATACCCTCCAGTCATCATGGAGAGACAAAACCCACCAATAGGATAACAAAGCCTCGTAAAATACATTTCTATTAAATCCTCCAAGCTAATGGGAAAAAAATTGGAAAAAGTTTTGTATACCTTCTTTACTTTAAACTTGAATTTGTTTCTGGAGCTCTGTTGGGTTAATTTAAACTCAAGGTAAAATATTTTATCAAGTAATTTGGAGGACAAACAAGTTACCATTTTAGAATATTTGCTAAATTATCATTTTACAAGCAAAATTAAATTCTTATGATTTCTAGGCAATTCTATTTACTTGGAGATGTGTGAAACAGTAACATTTAGTATATGGGAATACGCTGAAAGCACAGGAAGCTTACTAAAGGGAAAAGAAGGCGCAAAGGGATACAAAACAGCAATTGACCCAGTTAATGCACCAGATGAGGTCCAATGTTACTAACTACATCTCATAACAGTTTCATCTGTGCACTCCTTAATACTGCTGAGACATAAATAAAGCAAGGGAAAGAAATTATCTTCTCCAGTATAATACTGATTTTATTGGACTTTGTGCTAATCAGTTCTTTAGGAAAAAAAGAATCACCTCCAAATATATATATATGTATGACTCCAAATAACTCCAAGTATGTATATGTATTTCACATCTCAGTAAGCAAAAGAAACAAGTTACTTAAAACATGAGAAGGAGCCGATTGCCATATTCTGTCATATAATGCAAATTATGTTCCCACAAAACTTGGAGTTACACTGAATTATTCTTCCTCTGCAAAACAGTTTTGCTTTTCTTAATGGCAGTTACATACTCTAGAAAGCATAGGACTGGATCATAAGTTTACAAAACTTGTGCCAGCAAACATCTATGTTAACTTGTGACATTGCTAACTAACAACCTAAACTTTCAGAACCATATATTTGCAGACACCGAAGTGTCTCCATATTTTCGTAGGGTGACTTCACGATGCTTGTATCCCCAGTCATCTGTTCTGCTTATGCTGGATACTGAGTTTTTTGTGCCTTTAAGACTGGTTCTGAGAGTGAAGGGGGAGAGAAGGAGCACGGAGTTTGTTATCAGAAACTGCACTTGCTGCCCCACATCTTTCTCCTGGACTATATTGTTTGCAGCATAGACAGCGGGAGAGAGCTCTCCTTTCCTTTTAGTTAGTATTTCTAGCTAGCTGAGGCAAAGAAGTTCTCCAGGCTGTGGTTTTTATTTTTTCCTGGAACTGTTCAAACCTGCTCTGGACTGAAAACCCAAAAGAACACTGGAAGTTGCACCTGTGGCCCACTGGGGCCCAGGATGTAGCATTTCCCAGCACAGAAGGGACCGATAAGAGACTGAGTGAGCCAAGCTACACCCCACAACATGGACTTGAATTTGCCATCTCTTCAGAACAACAAGAGGTTTCAGTGTTTAATATTATTCAATTTTTATGTTTGTGAGTACTTTGCTTGTTAAATAAACAGTTTTTCCACTTCTCTCAAAGGAGATTTTCCTCATGAACTGGTTGGGGGAGGGGCCACTGAAATCTGCTTTTTAGAGGAGACCACTTCAGAACTTTTCTCTCTAAATTTGCCCTTAACTAGGACACTTATCTACAGAAATCTATCACATAAAGGATTTCTTTGCTACTATTTTTCTAGATAGTATGAAAGCAAGAAATTTCTGACTTACATTCATATTGTGCCAGGTGTTCATATACAGATGTTGGTAGCAGGGATGCTGGAGACATCTCTAAGAGGTGGCCAGAGCTGTCTTGTGCTGTGCATAGCTGGTTCCAAAGGACCCATCACAGGACACAGCTGAGCCCATCAGCCAAGCTGGTGGCGCCTCTATGAAAATGTCT
This sequence comes from Bombycilla garrulus, assembly GCA_013400315.1. Taxonomy (NCBI): domain Eukaryota; kingdom Metazoa; phylum Chordata; class Aves; order Passeriformes; family Bombycillidae; genus Bombycilla; species Bombycilla garrulus. The sequence continues at coordinate 62,364 of VXBU01003839.1, forward strand.
TTTAGGAAAGGTCAAAATGCCACCCAGTCAGCGAGGAATGAGGGAAATCCTGTGAGACAGGTGTGTCCGTGAACATTATGGCCAGAGAAGATGGAAGGTGAGGGAGTGTTCCAGAAACCAGATTAAAGATTCCCTTGCAGTTTGTGGAGGACACCATAGTGGAGCAGATCACATGGAGGATCCCATGATAAAGTGGGTGGCTATGCCTTGAAGTAACTGCAGCCCATGGAGACCATGTTGGAGCACAGAAAAAAATGAATGAGAACAGAAAGGAACAGTTATGTACTCACAACAGTTCCCCATTTCCCATACATTCTGTGACTTGGTGAGGAGGTGGAAGAGTCTGGAATTAAGTACTTGACCTGGAAGAAAGCAGGAATAGGGAGAGCTTTTAATTTTGTCTTTGCCAGTATTCAACTCTATTTTAATTGACAATAAATTGAATAAATTTTCTCCAAATTCAGTCTGTTTTGCTCATGATAGTGAGGGGTAAGCACTTCTTTGCCTTTATCTCACCCCAGAAGCTTTTCTATCTCATTATTTCCCCCTGTTTTATGGAAGAACGGAAGTGAGAGAACAGCTAGATGGGCCTAATCCAGCCTGCTAAGCTCAACCCCACCACTCCTACAGCCGATTCTACTGTACATTACAGGTCCTTGATATTTTTTTCATCAAATATAGTCATTCTAGTGGTTTCCAGTATTCTACTGCAAACTTCTGCAGATTCTCAGCACTATTCACCTCATCAGCTACAAGTCTAAAAGGTAAAACAGTCACTTATGTTTCACAACACCACTTTCCTCAGGCTTTTAAGTGCCACTCAGGAACATATTTAAGGAATCAAGTTATAAATCAGATTTTGAAAGGTGAGACAAAAGAATATGATATATTTAAATAATATTCAAGAAAAATATTCTGAAATACAATTTAAGACATGTTGATTTTATTTTGGATAATAATAATAATGTTATAAAAGTGTAACATTTCTGTATTTACAGCAGAAATATGATTTTCCCAAAATCAGCACTACTACTGATAATCCTGAATTGCTCTTGCTGACAGTGAAATTATGGTGTTTCAGTGAGTTATAAAAACAAAATTTTTTTTAACTAGGCTCTATATTTTTGCAACAAGATTAGGAAAACAATATATTTGCATTATATGAATTTGCAACCACATCTGCACATAATGGCAAGTACTTGAAGTGGTAAATGGAAGAGAAACCCAGAATTAATGCAAAAACACCGATCTCCAATTCTCTGATATGTTAATGTTAATGGCAAAGAATCAGCTTAGATTCCTTATAAAAGCATTCTTTTATATAGCTGGTCTCACATTTTTATTTTTATTAGTAACAATATTGACAAAACAAGACCTATTCGTGATTGCGAGCTCTTGTGAAAAAATATATTCTAAGATACCCCATTCTGGAAACCCCTAATTGTCAGAGGAAATCAATTTCTGAATTGTATTGTGGGCTGGTGGAGTAGAATGAGAAAGTGTTGTGATTTAACCCCAGCTGGCAACTAGGGCCAACACAGCCACTCACTCGATCATTCGCCCACTGTGGGTTGGAAGAGGGAACATGAACAGTACAAGTGAGAAAACCCGTGGGTTGACATAAAGATAATTCAATAGGCTCAAAGCAAAAGCCATGAAAACAAGCACAGCAAAATAAGGAATTTCTACTACTTTACATGGGCAGACAGGTGTTCAACCATACCCAGTAAAGGAGGGGTCCATCACATAACAGTAACTTGAGAGCACAAATGCCATAAATCTCAACATGCTAAGCATGATGCCATATGCTCTAGAATATTGTTACAGTCAGTTGGGGTCAGCTGCCCTGGTTCTGTCCCCTCCCAAATTCTTGTGCACCACTAACCTACTTCCTTGTTGTGTGAGGTGAGGAGCAGAAAAGGTTTTTACTCTGTGTAAGCACTGCTCACCAGTAATTAAAACATCTCCACGTTATCTGCACTGCTGCCAGCATAAACTCTCAATTTATCCACGTACTTGCTACTGTGAAGAAAATTTACCAGGAAGCCACCTAGTAAGTGAGATGAAAATGGTCAGACAGAAGATCTCCACAACTGGGGAAAAGGAAAAAAAAAAAGCTAAATTGTTGTCTAAGAGAAAGTATTTCCTAGGGATCAAAACAAAAGTAAGGGGATTTTTCATTTTTTCCTCTGTCTATTTTGTGTTCCTGCTTCTCATTAAACTGAAATGAGGTCATCTACTCCTCTCCTGAAATCTGGTAAAATATGAAGGAACTACAGTGATTTCCTTTATAGGATCAGTGATTAAAAGATCTGTTAATTAACTAATACAAATTAGTCCAGAAAGATATGCAAAACCACTGACATTGAAGTAAAAGATAGAACAAAACTTCATAGTTATTTATAAAGTTATTAGAAATTTATAAATAAATCAATTTTTTCTCAGTTGTTTTTATTGTTCTTCAGTCTTCAGAAGTCCAGCCATATTATAAATTAAATGTTTGTACACAGATATAAATATAGACTGCATATTGATTCTCAGACTGTATTGCATTATTAAACTAGAAGTGGATTACTTTAATAAGCTTTTAGCAATGGTGAAATGTTATTCTCAAACTATCTGCTTGATGTAAATGTAATACACTACTATTTAAATTACATAACATTAAATACATTGTAATGTGAAAAATTCAGGATCATGGAGACACAAAATTTACTGTAGCCAATGATAATCGAACTAAAGCACCTATTAAATTACTGAAAAATTCAGGCAGTACAATGAACTAGTTAGTAGTTCTCTTTTTGGAAAGCATCCTGTGATGTCTTACATAATCAGATGTAGACGATATTGGCACATATGAACGTACACGGCATCTCACTGAATTGAACTAAGGCTATTATGATCATTCTCACAAAGAGAACCATCTTACACTATAACAAATGGCTTTCCAGTAAGCTTGTTGTGAGATAAAAATTAATTTAATGTCTGACTTCTCCAACATATTTGCTGAATATGTATGGGAATATTCAAAAGAGTAAAAGATAACATTTTCCTGTGTGTACACCACTTGAATGACCATAGGCTCATTCTCTGCTCCAACAGTTGCAGTGCAATTAATACTGAAGTTTGAAAAAGTATTTATTAAATAATTTAATCAAGTATTTGATTAAAATGATGCATATATCATTGATTAACCAAAATCAGAATAAAAATTAAGTGCATGATTAATGGTGAAGTTGAGATTTACTTAATTCAGTTCTCTGGATCATTTATATTCCTTCGAGTAGACTGTTTTAAAAAGATATGAAAAGCAGTAAATAGTATTCCATCATACTTGACCACTCTTAGAGTTGAAACAAAAAATATGTATCTGAAATGTAGGAAAGTTATTAGTAATTTGGTTTTGTTCATTTTCTCCAGTTCCATATGTGCAGATGAAAGCAAATGCTGCAAGAAAGCAAAATTGAAAGGCTTCAAATTATTGTATCACTGAATGGGACAAAAGAAACTTACCCAACACCAATTTGATGTGAATAAAGAGACACCTCTTCACTGGGGGCACCAGAAGATGGGGAATAGCTCCTCCAAGATAGATCCCCCTGAGCAAATACAATCCATGCTTTTTATATACTTTTTCTGCTACGTCATCATTACGTAAGTTCTTTTACATACCGCACATACGCCTGCACTTAAATTTAGCCTCTACACTGATTGGTTCCAATAGTAAATAACTTTGTTGATATTCTTATCCTAAAACAATAATTTTTACTAAGATCTAATGATTGGAATCCTTGATATTAAAATCAAGATGGGAAGGGCAGCGGGTTTGCAAGCACCATAGCTTGTAAGCACGATGGACTCCATATTTTCCTGACTGAAACATAAAGGTCCAGTAACTTCTTGGATAGGTTTCTACAATAACATATTCCAAACACAGCACTAGTGATATTTCTTTTCCTTATACTTCACAATTTTCTACTTATAATCCTAGCTAACCCTTTTAGATTATTTGTTTATTTAATCAAAATATTCACAACAATTGTACCAATGCAGGTTTTATGTATTTTCTCTTGTTGATGTTAAAAAATAAATATTAATATCTTTATAATACAAAACACAAAGTAAAAGGACAGACTAGACACAATGCTAGAATTTTGAAGGCTTGGTGTAAATGGTTGATCAAGGAAGTTATATTTAAAAAAAATGTAGTTGTTGAAATTGTTAAACAGCTTTCAGGTTGATTTCCTTATTTATAACTGATGCAACTTTGTTTTTCAACCTCAGCTGGGTTTGGAGCCCAATAACTCCATACAACCGTACTACGTCTCCTGCCATGAGTGATCACCACAACAGATGGAGACCACATTCCTCGACTAAATGAAATCAATGGACATATATAGATATCTTACAGATAATTCATGCGGGTGTTCTGTCAACTAAGGGGATCATACCTATGTACAATATCAAAGGATGAGAAAGAGGATGGTGGTTGACAAGGATGTATTGGATAGTGTGGAACCCAAGCATGATATAAATGGCATAGATTAAGGGGTGTGGAATGTGTTGGTTTTGTCAGAGGTAAATAATTTTCTTTACAGTAGAGAGTAGTTGTGGTTTAAGAATAGTATTCCCCCGTTCAGTGCTCCCACTGAGACTCTCTGAAACTTGATCTTGCTCAATCACTCCCCAACTTCCCCTCCCTTTCCTGCTCTGAGAAGTTGAGAATTGGAGGCACAAGAGGTGCAAATCATTGGTTGAGACAAAAACATTTACTGGAAACAGCAAAGAGATAAGAAAATTAACAGCAAAAGCAACACTACTAATAAGATAAGTGTACAAAGAGTGGGTAATTCACATGCAAAATACACTAGAATTGATACTGCACAACTGCAGCCAGTGGTGGCAGCATATCTCAAGTGCTCCATCCACCAGGAGCTCCACCCTTTCCTCTCCAAACCAAAAGAGTCACCTTCCCTCACCCCAATGACTAAGATGGTATTGAATAACACAGTGTCTTGGCCCTGCCCTCTCCTGTTGATCTGGGAGAACAGGAGATAGAGCAAATATACAAATCCAAATCCAAATCTGTATTTGTAGATAGCACAGAGAAGTTTTTGATAATGTTGAACAGTGTTTGCACAGTCAAGACCTTTTCTGCTATTCACGATACTCTAACAATGAGTAGGCTGAGGGTGCACAAAAAGGTTGGGAGGATCCAGACATGGGACAACTGACCTCAATTGACCAAAGTTATATTCCATACCATATGATTGTCAGGCTTACCACATAATCTAGGGGGAAAGCTGCTTGGGGGCTGGCTAGCATTGCTTGATTGGTGGTGAGCAAGAGCTTCTAATTTGTTATCATTTGTCTTTATCGGGTTTTAGTTCCCTCTCCTTTTTTTCTTTCTCCCTTTTCATTAAATTATTACTGTTATGAAAATTACTGTTACCTCAATTATTAAGCTCCTCTTATCGCAAGCCATTTGTTTTCTCACTTTTACCCATCCATTTCTGGAGGGAGTGAGTAAGCAGTAGTTTAGTGCTTAGTTGTCAGCTGGGGGTAAACCACAACAGAGCATTATGTCATATTGCTAAACAAAATTAAGCAGAGACCATTGTCTGAACCTGAGGCCAGCTGGCACAGGCTTACTGAATTCACACGGTACAATATTTGGCCCAAGGCTTTGTTAGGGCCCATATGGCATCTCTACAGCCAAAAGAAGTAAAAATAATTCTAATTCTGTGTGTGTATGTGTGTGTCTCTGTATGAAGGAGGGGTTCATTTTAAAGTCAAGAAATTGCTGAGATAATTTACAGTTCATTATGAGAGTATTTTCATAGTAACAAACTGAAAGATTTGGTGGTGAGCCCTGGGGAGTAGGGTCGAATCATGTAATGCGTTTTTGAAGATACAAAGCCAACTAGGCTAATGTTGGAGGACCTTGTAGGGTGGAGATAACATTATTATCTGTACTGTCTATGGCAAATGATCCCTAGCATACATTAACACCTAAATCATGCCCAGATAGCGTCTTGGAAAGAAAACGGGAATGGCTCAGATATGCTGGGGAGCATAAGCAGTACGGATGATCAGCAGTCTAATGCTGACTTTGCCTCCTGGCGCTGTCTTTCTTAACAGTACAGATATAACTTATCTGTCTCCACTGCCAGTAGAGGAAGGTTTGGGTGAATAGGTAAGTTTTCCACAAAGTGTCTTTATTTTTGATTATACAGTTCAGTCCCTAATGAAATTGAAGATCCACGCAGTGAGATATTAGGTAAAACAAGTCAGAAAACATAAACTGGGTTTATTTATGGATTGATTTCCTTGGCACTCTTTGGCCTTTTCTGGATGATTTTTTTGAGTTTTTTTTGATATGTTGAGTCATATATTGCTCATGTTATGGATGGCTTGGTAGCATAAGCACCAAAGGGAAAAGAATGACTATTTTGGTATTCAAAAAAAGACATTGGTGTATGCTGGAATTCTGGATTTCTACCCTTTTTTTTTTTTTTTCTGTTGTGCCTGTATGAGTTGTCTAACTCTTTATGATGTCAATATATATAATTTATGATTCAAAAGCCAGTTATAGACTTCAGTGTCTAGGGCTAAGGGCTCATTTTGGCCAGAGCTGGGCCCTATCTCAGGGCCACATGCCTGCTTCCTCCCCTTCCTGAGCCACATCAGTGCCTCCATGGGAAGGGTCTGAGAAACCCAGAGAGTAGCTGTCCAACAAACAAGAGCCTGGGGAGGCTGCAGAGCCATGCTCACACTCAGTAGATTAGCCAAAAGGCAGCAGTCCAGGGCAAGGAAACAAAAGTTAGACCAAGATGAGCATCATATCCATCCTAATCAGGTCCTTGGGATACTGAAGGCTTGCTGTATTATCCCTTAGAGAACAGTGACATTAGAAGGACATTGTGAGTGAGAATAGCATTAAAGGAAGTGGCAGATATTAGTGAGAGTTCTATACAAGTTACAGTATATTGATGAATGTTTTCTATATTAATTTTTACTCAGAGTCCTAGTGTTTCTTTAAGTGAACAAATGGTTACTATTTTGTTTTATTTTAGTTAGATTTTTTGAGATGTTATTTACAGACACATACACAAAAAATAATTGTTGAGTCCACACATATGGTGTCTTTTGTCCATAGTGGAACATGGTTGGTTAGGAGATAACTTAGACTTAACTACAAAAGAGTACTACAACCTCTCTGTGAGTTCTGCATACAGTTCTGGGGTCCCTGACACAAGACAGACACGGACCTGTTGGAGTGAGTCCAAAGTAGAGCCATGAAGATGGCTGGAGGGATGAAGCACCTCTCCTGTGATGAAAGGGTAAGAGAGATGAGATTGTTCAGTCTGGATAAGAGAAGGTTTTGGCATCACCTAATTGCAGCCTTCCAGTGCCTAAATGTAACCTACAAGAAAGATGGAGAGAAATATTGCAAAGGCGTGTAGTGGTAAGACAAGAGGGAATGACTCAAACTAAAAGAGAGTCGGTTTAGATTAGATATTAGGATTCTTTACTACGAGGGTGGTGAGGCTGTGGGAAAGGTTTCCCAGAGAAGTTGTAGATTCCCCATCCCAGGAAGAGTTCAAGGGCAGGGGCCTTTGAGCAAGATGCTGTTCCTGCCCGTGACAGGGACATTGGATCTAGATAATCTTTAAGGTCCCTTCCAAGGCATGCAATTCTACAATTCATTCTATGAGAATCCATGCTTTTGAATAATCTAAGCGATGTAATGATATTTTTTAGAATACAGGAATGAATTTAATTAATTTTGGAAACCATATCTACCAAGTATTCCATACTCTAATAAGGTTTTTGTTGTTTTGCAATACTTAAAAAATTTAGCTAAATGCATGTGTATGTAGGCAGGAACTCTTGATGCTTTTTCTTTATTTTCACTTTGACTTACTGTAGATAGAAAAGAATTCAAAAAATACTGATGTATTTCCAATTAAATCAATTTATTCTGCCTTCCAAGAGGATTCATCACAAAGCAGCACTTAATACTTGTTTATAAAATGGATTAATAAACCTAGCTCTACTTTTAAGTCAACAAAGCTATCTGGACTTGATGGTTTCCGAGCAGAGGTTAATAAACACATGATTAGACTGTTCCTGAAATGTTTAATGCTTAACTTCAGAAAGGATGACTTCTTGAGTCATTGAGTGTACTTGCTTCCAAAGGCTTTTGAAGGAACAATCAGAACCCTTTAGGATCTTAGACCATGACAAATTCCTCAATAACTATTTGCAAAAAAAAAAAAAAAGGGTTAGTATTTGCAAGCACATAAAATGCTGTTTGGGCTTGCTAACTCTAATCAAACAGGCTTCATATCTTGAGGGGGCTTTACATCATATTTTTTGTAATTAAAATGCATTTCATTCCAAGTGCAAACTCTGTTCTTGTCCTTCAGAAGCCAGAAGGCAGCATAACAGTGTTAATGAAGCTAATTAGCTAAAACATTGGTTAAGATTTAAAAGGGTATTTTCATCTAGCAATATATGGATATGCCATTTGGAATAGCTTTTAGGTTTGTGGGTTTGGGTTCTTTTAGTTTGCATATAGAGTATCCTTTTAAAAATCTGCTGTCATCTTAGAATATTTTTGATTAATAAACAGTGGGGTTTTTCTTTCTGTTTGAAAGGATATTACATATAAAAAGAAAAGTGAGACTCTTTAAAACAACCTGCTAGTATTTATAACATTATTACAGATATCAGAATGCTGTTGTCATTTATTTCATTGGTTCTATGACTCACTGGTCTTTGGCTAGAAGCAGAATTTAAACTATTAGAAGATAGTCTCTTACTTAGAATCTGTTACTTTCCTCTAGCTTTCATTTCTTGTAGGTTAAGACTTTTTGAGCTACATACTTTCTGGATGGAACAAGCTGTCACTAGCTTTGTACACAGATGATTTAAATGGTCCAGGTTGTAATTATGGATCCTGGAATAGTTTTGGTTTTTTTAACCTCTGACTGTTTCATAAATTAAAATGCACAATGTGAACATAAATTAAGGATTGCTTGCAAATAGCAAAACCTGAAGCCACACCTATAATAAACTTTAAATATGGAAAAAGTAATGTTATTTGTATTTTATGTAGTAACTGACACATTTGTAACTGCAGAACTAAAAATAAACAATATATAAGCAATCCAGAAAGTCTGATACTGCAGTTTCAGAGATACAGTAGGAAAAAAAAAGTCAGTCGTTGTGGATGCTTACTTTTCACATAGTCTTCGACTGGGAAAAAAAAAATAAAATATGTTTACCACCAGTTGAAAGTATTCCTGATGTTCTTCGACTTTTCCACAGTTTCACTGTATGCATTTGGAAAGTTGTCAAAAGACTAGGAGCTGCTACACATAAAGGAGGCTGTGTGCACATATTTAGGTGTTTCCTCATGGAGGTGAGCTTGCTGGGTATGAAGAGTGCCTGAAGAGAAATTATTTAGACATACTGAGAATAACACCATAACCCAAAAAATATTTTTGTAAGTAGGCATTTCCAACAAATATTTCCTGGGAGGAAAAAGTCTCCACCCAAGACTCTAGATGAACTACACCCCAAAGAAACCACCTTAGAGATTTAAAATTTTACTTCTTCTGTGTTTCATAGCCACTTCTTGAGAACAAAATGCAAGCAACCTCAGTGGCGGAGAAAATGCTTGTTGATGGTTAATGATGGAATTGCCCCCTAAGTGGAATTCAGAGCCATGTTAGTAAGATACTTACTCTCCATACACATTTATGAAGACAGTTAATTGTCTTAAAGTTGGATAAAACCTCCTGAGGGAAGAGAATTTTCCCTTGAGTAGCTGAGACATGTTGACAATATAACTTTAAAATCCTACCCAGGTAGTAGCTGCAGGGGCAGAGGGGTCCTTCTATTCACTGATGATCCCTTCTAGATAATTTTTATCAAGACATTCCTTTTAACTACTGAGAGGACACTGTTTCCTCTCATCTTGTCACTTGTTACAGTGAGAAGAGGCTGCCTCCCTGCCTGGCCACAGCCTCCTTTCAGGTAGTTATAGAGAGCAAGAAAGTCTACCCTGAGCCTCCTTTCTGAAGGCTGAACGATCTGACACTGGAGAAGGGAAAGAGCAGTCCAACTCATGAGGGAGAAGGAGCGTCAGAGACAATGTGGTGAACCGACCATAATCCTGCTTCCCTGCTCCCAAGTATTGTTGGGGAGGGGGAGGTACAGAAGTAAAGTTAAGGAGGTACAGAGTAAAGTCAAGCCTGGGAAGAAGGGAGGGGTGGGGGAACGTGTTTTGAGATTTGGTTTTCATCTCACATTATCTCACCCTCATTTGACTGGTAAAAAACTCAATTAATTTTCCCCCAAACTGAATGTATTTTGAAATTATGGTCATCGGTGAATATACTGGAATGAATGTTTAATTTCAAGCAGGCCATATCTGAAGGGATTATTGTCTTAGTTTTGAAAGACAGGTGCCTGCCAAGGAAGGCAGGAGCTTCTCTTGGAATAGAGAAGCTATTCCCTCCAAATTATTAAAAGGGGCTCTCAGGAAAAGATATGAGGATAGGAATAACAGTTCTTTAATATGTATAAACAAAATAAAGTAAAACAAACAAACAACAAACTACAACCTAATAGAAAAATTAGACCAAGATGCAGTATTAAACAAAAAAACCCCCAAAACCTGACAGAATACAACCTGGCACCCTGTCAGTCAGGGTGTTGGTAACAGTCCAGTTTGAATGGTGGCTCCAGTAGTCCTCCTGGAGTGACAGATGGTTCTGTTGAAGCAGAGATCCTGTAGAAGGGCAGAGCTTTCCTCCAGTGGTCCAGTGGTGATGTTGAAGGGTCTGGTCCTTCCTCTGGGAATCTACTGGAAGACAAGGCTGCTCCTCTGGGAATCCAGTAGAAGGCAGATGCCTGTTCTGTCTGAAGTCCCAGATTATATCCCGGCGGCAATGCTTGGCTCCTCCCCCTGGGCAGAGCATCTCACAATGGGCTGATGTCATTCTCTGAGTCATGGTGTGGGTCCTTAATTGCCCATTAAACAGGAAATGGCTCCCGGAGGGAGTTATCTATGACTCATGGGGCAAGGCATTGATGGCCCATTAACAGGAGATAGTCTGGGGGAGGAGGCAAAGAAAACACTGCCCCTCCTGGTTTCAACAGCTCATGAAGATGGAGATAGAATACATACCTTCTGGAATATTTTAACATTGTAAACTAAGACAATTATTTAAAATTAAATGTAATGATATTGAGAAAGGAATCAATTAAGAAGAAATGTTTAGTATTTAAAAAAGTTTACAGTGGGTTGTTTCATGTAATAACTTAATGTCATATAATTATCAACTGAAATAAACACTCTAGAATTTCTAAATAAATATTTCTTTAAGAACTATCAAATAACAAAAGAAAATTGTGAATTGCAGATCTTGAAAACAATGCTAAAAAGGACAAAAAAGACAAAAAGGATATTAAAATTACAGAAAAAGATGAACTAGAAATCTAAGACTGATGAAAACAGTAAAACAGATAAAGGGACTAATAGAAAGGGAAGAGATAATTGAAATAGATATGTGTATTAAGAGATGCTAACCACACTTCTAAAAAGATTTTGAACACTGCAAAATAAAAGATCAGTGAAGGATGTTGAACATTTCAAGATCGAATAAGATACAGAATAAAAGGGAATAGGAAAAGATATAAACCATTAAATTGACTTTTCTTCCATGAAATGCACAGTATTTATTAGAGAACAAAAAATCATGTCATCTGTTATTAGCTGGGTGTCCAGAGTCTTGAAGGCTTTCAAAAAGGGTTAAGAAATATGGTATTTGGGCAATTTTGACAAATTTTGAGGGGCGAAATAGAACCTTTATCTAACATTTAAGAAAATCACACACATATGTGTATACATATATGTCTTGGCCCCTCCGGAGCTGTGGCTAGCTCTCCCGGGTGGCACAGTGTCCTGTGCCACCGACCCAGGTGCCCCAGAGGGGTCACA
>VXBU01003839.1:74697-105953 GCA_013400315.1 Bombycilla garrulus
GTAACTAACACTACATTGTATACATGTATATATATATATATATATATAAAGTAGAATTTTCAAGATGACACCTTTTAAGTAAAGGATCATAATATATTTATGACTGATCTGAAAATATAAGACTAAATAGTTATTTTTCTCTTAATAAAATAATTTTAAAAATTAATTAAGGATTAAGACTTTGTTAATTATTATGATCTAGATCCTGAAAAATATTTCGTTTCATACTAAGCTCCTCCAAAAATTCTTATTGTCATTAGGCAATTTATAAAACACTATGGGAATGAATTCAAAGTTTCTATGTTATATCTTTCAAGGTCTGGACCATAAGTACCTGTGCAAAATATACAGAAGAGCTATGAACATCTCAGTTGCAGGACAGACTTTCTGTACAGTACACTCAGAATGTAAAAATGGCATAATATATTCTCCTTGCCTTGTACATTGAGTAAGGAGTCACCTAAAGCCACATGAAACAAAAAGTACCTGAAGTGGAAGATGGAGGAAGATACAAAGCAACAAATATAATTTAACACAGGGATGTGTCTCATAAATCCTGTTTCCTGGTTTTAATCACAATTCTCAGCCTGCAGTCTTATAATGTAAGTTGTGTGTCCAGACATTTTCTTCACTCAAGAAAACTACATTAAGTGCTTTCTTTCAGAAAATACCTCATAAAACATATGATTTCACCCTCTTCATCTTTAATGCAGCTACTTAGTAAGCAATGTTAATTCACAGTTCCTTTTTACCTTCCAATACATTGTCTTAAAAATCCAGATTATACTTTCTGATTTGGGTTATTTTTTGTGCTTTGTTCTGAGGATGCTTTGCTAGGGATAAGACAAAAAAACCTTTTAACTCTTTAGCTTCATAATCCTATGGTATGAATTTACCCATGAAGTACTTAAATGCATGTTCTGATGCCACATCTTGATGCTATATATTATAATTTTAATAACAACCCCAGCCCCCATCCAACACAACATCCCTCATACCTATAAAGCAAGGACTAGAGATATTTTTGCTCAGTCAGCACACACACTAACCATAAACCTTACAATTTCATCTAGGTTCTTCTTTCTGACTCACAAATTTTAAGTTTCATCTAGTTTCAACACAATGTGTTTAATGTCCCATCTCCTTTGAGACTTTAAACCGTAATAGGATACATTCTTTCTAGAAGGTTTGGAAGAGCATTTTCTCAGAGAAAGAGGTGAACATCTATTTTGAATGAAATGAACCTCATTAACAGAATCAGATATTGCCTAAGCACAAACAGCAATTTATTTCCCAAAAAATACTATGAAAATAAAAAAGTTGTCATGTAACTGGAAAATTTTAGTGGCAAAAATTAAAGCAGATTATTCTGGTTTCACCTGGAATAAAGTTAATTTTTTTCTTAGTATCTGGCACAATGCTATGTTTTGGATTTAGTATGAGACTAATGTTGTGGCCTAACGTGGAAGATCAAACAGTTATAGCAGCTGAACCGGTAGTGCTGCCAACCTTCTGGCCCTGGTACAGTGGAAGCCATGGGAGAGATAAACTCAAGGCAAGAACAGAAGTGAAGACATCATGGTTGTCTCTCTGACCCTCTGACACTGACCACTCTGACGAGGGAAGGTGTAACGAGGATTTTGCTGGTGAAAGAGATAACAAGGACATTACTAGCATAAGAAGAATAATCAGAAGACTGTGTTTCTAAAGGGGTCTGAGACAAAGGAGTCTGAGCGAAAAATTTTGTACAAACATAGTGACCTATAAATACTGGCAAACTGTGTAATAAACTGGCTTTTCTTTGCTGGCATAAATGCAGTCTGCGTCTGTCAATCCTCACACTAGCATAGTGGTGTTTTGGCTGTTGCTGAGTAGTGCTGACCCCAAGTCAAGGGCTTTTCAATGTCTCATGCTCTGCCAATTAGAAGCACAAGAAATTGGGAGGGAGAACAGCTGGGACAGGTGATCCAAACTGGCCAAAGGGATATTGCATAACATAGAACATCATGCCCAGTATATAAACTGGGGGAAGTTGGCTGCGAGGAATTGATCATTACTGAGGGATCAGCTGGGGATCAGTCAGTGGATGGTGAGAAATGATATTATTTGTTGCTTATTTCTTTTGGGTTTTATTTCTGTATCTCCCTCTTTTTGTTGTCTCCTTAATAATAAAAACAATACAATTCTTAATTTTTTTCTCATCTCAATGCATGGGGTTTACCTATTTTGATTATCTTCCCCATCCCACTCTGGTGGGAGAAAGAGTGAGCTATCATCTGAGTGGTGTGTAGTTGCTGTCTGGGGTTAAAATGCAAGAAGATACAAAATTTTAGACTTTCCACAGTGAGATGTCAAGAAAGAAAAGTCATCTGAGCATTACCTGTAAAACCTAAACTTCAGCAAATTCATTTTCTATGAACTCAGCTTTTAGCATCAAATCATATTTGGCAATGGGATGAATTACAAAGAAACGTAACAGTTGCACTATTTCATTCAGCTGGAATTTACCCTGTTTGTCCATAGTTATGTAGCTCTCACTGGCATGCCTGAAAGCTTAAAAAGAAATTTTCTGTTGCCCTCCTGTTCATTTGTGCTTGCATTCTATTTCTTGGTATACATTAACTTCCAATGTCTGTATCTGGAAATCTGTCTCTGCAAACACATTTTTTGTGTGAAGCAAAATGTGAAACATTTTAGTGTTAAATAGAATCACATGGATAAAAAAAACCAGATTAAATAACACTTTAAAGTAAATTCAAAATGTAAAGTACCTTTATTTACTTAAATAACAGTCTTTAAATTCAATCAAATCTATGCTTTTAGACTTTATTTTCATATGATTACCCTTAGCCCAAAATTGCACATAATATACCTCTCAAACTTATTTGATAATATTAATAACAAAAGCACAATACAGATTTCGAAAATGTAGATGGTTTTGTAGCTAAAATACTGCTTTGAAAAGGAAAAGGGAAGCAGGCGATAATAAATACTGTATGCTCAAAAAAATTATGTGAGGATGTGTAGCATTGTGACACATAAGGCTCAGTATGATTTTTGGAGAGAACATCAATATATTATTACTGTAATTTTCTATGTGCTCACATTCATGGAAAAGATTTTTGTTTTCATGTATATCTGGTTTTAGATCCCATTTTGAAGTGAAATTGAGAACAGATTTTGTCTTTCACTTCTTGAACCTTAGAGCACAGTGTTTGCAGAAAGCATGGGATTTAAATTATTTCATTGTTTGTTTGTTTTTTTCTCTCATGAGTACAAGGTTGCCTTAATGCCATTCTTTCTTTTCCATACCTTGATCAGTTGTAATAGCTGAGTTCTAGCAGACAGCCATCCATCTGGAATTCAGTGTTGCGAAAGAAAATAAGACTATTCAGGATTTCTTCTCGTCTCTTGCAGTGAGTATTTGTATGCACATTTTAAAGGCACGTATAAATTAGAATCACCTGCAGGTCTCTGTAAACACCTGTCTGCTTGTATCACTGACTTTTTCAGGCACTCTCAACTGTATGAAAAACACTTTCCAAAGGTGGGGAGGGAGAGAGGGAGACAGAGAGAGAGGTGCATACACACATATGAACTAATTACTTACAAATGCACACAAAAAATAGGTTAAGCATCACTATGCTTGCATCATGCACATCTCTGTAAGATGCCTGAAGAGTCCTTGCTTTTGAAAGAGCTCCTTTGAATCATGTGGGTCCATTTACAACATCAGAAGTAAAATAAAATAAAATTAATTTTTTAAGGTAACCCTGTTAGAACCTGATTTATGCCATTGAGGTGTGTCGCTGTTTCCCAAAATTTTCAGTGTATACTTTTAAATAGATGCATTTTAAGAAAGATTTTGCTTAATGAAATTCTTGGCAAAGTTCCCATAGGCCTCAAAGGTACTACTGAATGGCTTTCAAGTAGTAGAATAAGGGAACCAGGGCAGAGAACTGATTCAAGACTCCTCTTGAGCACACTTTATCATATTTTCCAAATGAAAATACTGCATCTTGACTGAATGCATCCACCAGTCTGGTAAATGTGGTCAGTTTTGCAAAAAAAAAAAAAAATTTCTTTCTTTATGCCAGACAATAGAATGTAAACCCCTAAATAACATAGAACTGTTGCTAATAAAAGGCCTCTGATCTTGAATTGACTTCATTCTGCAAGTTCTGAGGACTCACCTGGACTCATTTTGGCTAGAAGCATAAGCTCAGTTTTTCCTTGCTAATGCCTGACCTGCTTGAGCTAGACAATGTTGTTTGCAGGAACTGACAAACTGAGAAGTCAAAACCCCCAAAATACAGCAGCTTCTTTACTTATTTGGAGAAAGGCTGATGGGCCATTTCCAGACTTGAACTGGGCGACAGTGAGGAGAAACTGATCTCTGCTAACAAAAATAAACTCCAGCTACACAAGATCAAGGAAGGATACTACTCAAATGAGAGTAGAATTCTCTCATTTGAAGAATTCAGGATTATGACAAGTTGGATTCTTGAAAAAGATATATCACTGACACTAGGATACAAAGTTTGTGTTCGGTAATTTTGTATTAAAGATGAGGTATTTCTGTATTAATCAGGTAATCTGGACTGCTTAAGTAGTATCTTAGCCAATTATAATTCCTTTATTTGTAATTTGACTGCTTCTTTATTTTTCTCCACAATTTTGAAAGCATTAAGAGCATTGCCATATTTAACATTTTGCATATGTACCTAATGGAAAAGTCTGACTTATTTGCATCATAGTAAAACCTTGTTTTGGTCTAAAAAAGATCTGGTGCTTCAAAATAAATTATTAATGTGTTAGCAAAAATATTGGAGTTGAGAAATAGTGTCAAATGTTAATAATTGTTTATGATTGAAAAAAACACTTTTCCCAGCCCCTCTGTTGTGTGCTCTTGTAACACACAAGAGATCAATCAGCTTAAGCGTTGCCCATTAATGACCTCCTCAGATCAAATATCAGACATTTAAGAATGTTTGCAAAATAATACATGTGTAGTTTAACAATTCAAGTTTGTGTACATACCAAATGTACTCATGCAGCACACAGTTTTGTTTCTTTAGACATTTTTCAAAGGTTTACAACAGGGCTATAATGATATTACACCACATGTGAGAGGAACCTTGAATAGCATCATTTGTAGGGGAAAGGTGCAGAAAAGCAAGGTACTCCAGTACCTAAAACACAACGATTGGTCAAAAATTAATAATAGTTGGGGCTGAAGAATAGGTATTTAGGAATCATTAAAATACTCTGCTCTTCTGTGGTTACATAAAAGACTTGTCTCCTACAGAAAAAAATCATCATAATGCATTTCAGAGGGTTGTAATTTTCTTTCAAATGTTACATAAATAACTGGAAATTTAATTTTCAAATTATAATTTCCAGTTTGACAGAGCTTAATTCTTTTATGTCAACATATTTGATACTTCTAAATTTAACATACTGTGTTTAAAATTTTTAATTTTAATATCAGTTAAAAAAGTTAAATATATTTTTACTAGAAGGCAGATAAATAACCACACTAAATGATGCAAAATATTTCTTTTGGTGATTATTACGCTCATAATGCAGTTATGTTGATGTTTTAAAGTTATTTTCTCTTTAACATGAAAAAAACCCCTACATTTATTCTATCAATGTCTCTTTTTAAAAATCAAATAATTTGAAGTATTATCATTCTCAATAATCAGTAGCAAATATGTATTCATACTAATGGGCAGAGATTGGCATTTATTAGGAAAAAGTAAAACTACACTAATTTTGAAATGTTGTAGAAAGACCTCAGCAATTGATGAGTTAACAAAAATACTGGATCTAAGAAGTAGTCAGATAAAGCTGGTGAGACTTACCATAACTAATACTGGAGGAAACCACTCCACATGTGGAAGGCAGGAGATATTTCAAAGTTGTCAGGATCTTTTGCTGAACCACAACAACGCTAAAAGCAGTGTAGTCACTTCACCGGACACCTGACTCCACTAGGTTCAGCCTTTCTTCTGCATGAACTACTTCTGGAGATTTTCTATTTTTTTTTTTTTTTAAAAGCTTTGACAAGTGTTCCTCTTTTAGAAGCATGAGGGATTGCTTTACAGCCTGTGCAAATTAGCAGAAGCTATTGGAAACCATACACATTTTTCTTTCACAATAAAATTAGTTATGACAAAAAATGGGATTTCTTTTCCAGAGTTGTTTCCTTCACTCAATATGTTCCTTATTTGATCCCTATCTTAGTCTCACTTGACCATGTCTGGTTTCTTAACTATGGAGGTTAGGATCCTTTCATAGTCATACCACAAAGCAGAGTCAGCAAAGCTGAGTTTCAACAAATAACATCCCTCTAAGTCTTAATATATATCTCTTTATTTGTATCAATCTATTGTTACGCACTCCCATGATAAGTTTTATATGCCCTGCTTGCCTTTGTTTTATTTAAGTCTGTAAAGCAGCTTGTAGGAAAGAATCCTTGTCTGATGTAAATCCAGTTAGATTCCAAAGGAGCTACCTCAAATTACATCAGCCTCCAGTGTAGCTCATTTTGTTCCTTTGATATCCACTTTGCCTTATTTATAGGAGGAAAGTGAGCTATGATTTACATTGACTATTAAATTTTAGACTGAAACACCTAGCTTTATGTTTTCTATTTTAGCATTTGTCTTTAACTCCATTCGCATCTGTCAAGGCTCTTATATGCCCTGGTAGCAATTCTTAGAGGAGTGTTCCAGGTACAGAAAGAGGCAGCTAAAACTGTCATAGAAGAGTTTTTTTCCTCACTTCCTCCAGGCATCTAACTTTCACAACACTAGCCTTAATATTAACAGATTTAATTATTCTCCATTACAATCTTACAGCAGCCCTACTGAACACCTTGTGTTCCTATAGTATGGCCTGATAGGGGTCATTACAAGACCTTTTTTCTTCCCTGTCATTTTCATAATCCAGAACATTTGCTTATGGTATTTATCAGGTGCACTTATGGTGTTAATGGTGAAAGCATGTTTTTTTTTTCTTGTTTTAATAAAAATATCTTGCTGCTTTATTGCTTTATTAGGTATAAACCTAATACCTTTACCAGAAGTTCACACTTATATGTCTTTCCTTGTGAGTAGCTTAAAGAACATTTTGCTGCATGATGATGTGTAACATAATTATTTTAGCTGTATTAAAAGTATTTCAAATTATTAAGACCATCAATAAAATGTAAAACAGTAATTATTTTTGCACTCTATATAGACTTTTGAGTGACAACAAGAAATGGTTAAGTTTTTGCTTCTATCAGTCAGAGCTGCAAAAAATCTCAATGTTAGAAATTAAATTCTGCAAAAATAAGAATAAAAAACTATTCTGCAAAAGTGGGAATTATTTGAAACTTGTTTCATTTTTGAATACCTAATTTTCCTGCCACGGTATAGCTTGTCAGAGACATATTTGTTATTGTTCTAAGTTACAACAGTTTTTCTGATTTCAATGCTGCACTGCACCTTGATAGGCTTCGGACAGTCATCTTAAGAGTACAGGAGTAACACAACCTGATTTATGATAAACACCACACATGTACCTCTAGGAACTCGTTATAAGTTCTAAAAAAGATGTGTAGGGATGCTATTTGTGGAGCAAGGCAAATATTCTCCTTTTTAGCCACTAGTAACAGCATAAAGATCATAAATTTTTTTAAAAAGTTTCTACCCCTGTCAGATATGGATGACATATTTTTTTTATGCTCAAGCCTACCTCATCATCATACGGTTGGTCTTGATGGTCTTAGAGGTCTTTCCCAATGACTCTATGATTCTGTGATCATCACACCCAGGGAAGAGACTAGTGTTCTAAAATAGAAAAGTAGAAAATAATAACTCAAATAAAGATGGCTAGTGAAGTGTCCATCTGGACTTATGCCTTTGGTAAATCATAATCATCAGAATATTTGTGGAAAAGATGTTAAATCATAACTAGAATATAGATTTTTTTAATTGGTTTTAAATATCAATTTAATAAATGTATAGATGTTGTTAGAACTTCTCTATGTTTAATTTCTTAACTCTGCTCTTGAGCTGATAAAAATGGCCCTACATTTTTTGTGCTTGTTTCTTATGAATATTTTCATTTCAAAAAGGTGCAAAACTTTACTGGTATTTCGACCCAGACTGAAAACAAAGCTTATAGTTCTATAATAATATATTTGGACAGTCTTTCACTTAAAGAAAAAGAAAACAAATGGGAAAAAAATTGGTATAATGCTCTGAGTGGTATTGAATGGTGGCAATTCAAATTGCTTATAGTTTTTCAGTTACTCTCTTTTGTGAAAATGACCATACACTGAACTCTTTTTGCCTTTGTGATTCAGTAGCAGAAACTTTCACACTTGAGCTACTTCTTCAGAAGTTTCAAGTACAGTGATTGTTTATGAAAAGTGTACTGTGAAAATCAATTTTCCCCTCCAAATATTTCAAAGGAAGCATCTGTCCTTTGTGAACATGATTTTTCTAAGTCTTCATTGGAAACCAGATGAAGTTCAGTCATATCACAGTTGTCATCTGCAGATACAATTATACAGCTATATTTAATGCCTCAGTGGATAACCCCACATTACAGTGTAATTTTCCACAGAAATCTAAATTTTTTCTTGGACTGTGTATTTTCTGTCACATTAGATAATCAGTCGGAGGAGAAATCCAATTTTAACTCAATCAACAATACTTTGAAGAAGGTTGCATAAAATAAATTGCACAGGTTTTAGTATGCAATCCAACATGTGACTAGTCTGTTCATTTATTCATTGCAGGAAACATATCCTGGCACAAGACTGAAACTGTATGAATGATCCCTGGAACATTTTTTGTTTTTTTTTTTTTACTGCTTTGGGACATGCTATTTTCCTGGNCAATATGGCAGATTTTTTACTCTTTAATCTGGAAATTTCTAGTTCTAACTCTGAGCCCCACGACCAAAGAGGCATTCATAGTACCATGATATAGATATGACATTTATTTTTCTACATTGCAGAAGAAAATAATATAAAATACAGTTCAGGATTGTTTAATTGTCTAGTTATTTTCTGATGAAGGATTGGTTTCTGTATCCCTGCATGATTATTTTAGTTGGTTTTAAACTGATGGGAATCACTGGACTTTATGAGATCTTCTCATATACAGTTTGATGTATATAGTTATAGCAACCCCACACCATGGTATTCACCTTTCATTTTGTCGTAGTAGTTATTCTTTATTGTTAATCCCAGAGACTTTGAGTGCTAAACAATATCTCCTTTCTCTTTGTTTCTGAACAGTAAAAGATCATAATTGTGCACTGACACAAAACACTCATTCTGAAGCAGGCATGTGTTTCAGTTAGCCTCATATATATTCTTTGATAATATTCAGTACCAGAAACTTTAAAAGAAATTGAAATACTATGGTTGCATTATACCATGAGGCAGAGTGATCAGACTGATAGGAACTATATGTCTGAATCTGGCCAGTGTAGAGATTTAGAAGTCAGTTGCTCTATTTCCTCTCAAGTTTCTGATCCACAGATATAAATTAAATACTACCATGGATCCCAAATGGTGTGAACTTACAGCAGATTTCTTTTCTATTGCCTGAAAAGCTGAATTTATAACAGGGTTGTTACAGTTCCTTCTCTTAAATCCCATGACCTTTCTGTGACAAGAGAACAAGCTCTATAATTTCCAAAGCTAGCATCCTCAGCTAGACTTTGGTACACTCTTCAAGGTTACCTGAGACACCTTTCTTACCTAAGTTTGAGTACAGAATTATTTCAGCTGCAGATTTCATATTTTACTTCTTTATGCTAGCCTTTCATGCGATCAGCAGTTTTGCTATACTTTCCAAGAGGAAAACCACAACTTGGTAGCAATAAAATATGTGTCTCTTGTCAAAGAGTCTTGTTCTCTTGTTTACCCTTTAGGAAGTCCTTCTTTTTTTATCATCCTCTCACAAGAAAGTGCAAGGTCTAGGTATTCTTACCCAATCCAAAGTTATGTCTACAGAAAGATGAGTGCAGCATAAAGCAAAGAGAGACTTCATTACAGAGGAGGCTGATGAAAGCATCAATGGTGATTGTTATTCTCTTCAGCAGGAATGTGGAGTGCTACTTCCTTTGCTTTCCTACAGAAAACAGGTGTGATCTGCATGGTTCTCTCAATGCATCATGTCTTAATCATTAAAATTTGAAGAAAGCTAAATACAGATAATATAATGCAAGGGAGACAAAAGAATATTTCTGTGTATGCGTCTGTGGATATATGAATGTGGTAATTTTGTGGCCCAACCTTGGCTAGTGACTAAACACCCACAAATTTGGTCACTAATTCTTCTCCCCCCAGAGTGGGATGAGGCAGACAATAAAAGAGCAAAGGTGAGAAAACTCGTGAGTTAAGGAGAGTTCAATAAGTTTAATAAGTGAAGCAAAATTCTATATGCAAACAAAGCAAAATAAGAAACTTATTGACTGTTTCTCATCCACAGGAAGATGTTTAGCTGCTTCCTCTAAAACAGATCCTCATCATAGGCAGCAGTGGCTTGCAAAGACAAACAACATAAGCATCTATGTTGTTTTTTTTTTTTTTTTTTTGTTGAGCATGATATCATAGGACTTTGCTTTGATTCAGGTCAGCTGTCTCACTGTATTGCTTCCGTTTTCTTGCTTACACCCGGAATCGTTTCTGGGGATGAGGGCACAGCCAGAGTGAGAAAAAGAGAAGGCCTTGATATTGTGTAAGCACTGATCAGCAGTGGGAAAAATACAGGTGTTTTACCAACACTGTTAGCCACAAATGCAAGCAGAGCACCACACAGGCTGCTGTGATGAGAGTTAACTTCTTCCCAGCCAGACCCAGTACAAGCAGAGACTCAAACGTGTCCATTCTGGCAAACTGTCTCATGGAGTGAAGGTTTAGAAAACTCCTGTGTGTATACATTGGGCAATGTCTTTTCTGATAAGGAAGAAGGGCTATTAGTTGTCCATGTAAAGAATATTTTCCACTTATTGCCAGCTGGCAAACAATGAGAGAGAATCAACAATTTTAATCTGAAAATGCTTCCAGTTAGAGGTATAGAGAAACGTGGCACGTGACAGCAAGTAAAGCCAGGCTTCTGCTCTTCTCATCACAACAGGAGTGAAAGTCTGCCCTTCACAAAGAGGCTCGAGACAGCAAGGAAAACTGGACTAAATTATTTGAATAAGGAAAAGAGGGAGAGGAAGATATTAAAAAAGGAGTTGGATATCTCTGCATCAACAGAATGCTTCGTAAGCATTCTACTTCATGGAATTTTACTGCTATTAAGTCAATTTGTGGTTCATTTTGCTCTGACAGAAGATTAGGGGCACATTCAAGGCTTCCCTACAAAAATGCTGAAAGGACTTTCCACGCATTTTTCCTCAGTTTTCAGTACATGCAGAGTAATTCAGATTATATTCTCAATTTGGCATCTACTTGATATCACAGGAATCTCTTTTAAAAAATGAAACATTTAATGGAATTTGTGAAGGTCATTGAGACAGAACTTAGAGCAGTTGCTTTTCTACATTGATCACCAAGACAAGAGCTATGTGCAAGATGACAGTGGAGATCATTGTCATTGTTGAGAATGCAGATTCATGCTTTCTGGATATAAAAGTGATTTTACACTGAAATAAGATGTCAATTTGCATCAGGAAGAGTCAGATGTTTAGGCATGAAGAGTACTATCAGGTAGATGATTCTGGTTGTCTGAATCTTCTGAACTGGTGGGTAAGGTCCTAGAATACCTTGCAACAGCAGTAACTAGTGGTCTTATGACAGGAGTATGCCTGTCATTAATGATCTGCTAGGATCCACTGGGGACTTACTGTCTGGGGATACATCCGTCACTGATGGTCACAGTGAAGTTGGAGAAGCTGCTTTACCAGAATTCAATGAATACAGATATTTCACAGGTAGTAATTGATGACAGGTGGACAAGATGGTGGCAATACACCTTGCAAGAAGACAACCTTGAGGGCAGATTGACAAGTAGCTGATGGATACACAGAGTGTTTCATCAGGCAAAATAAGAAGCTTCCTGGGACCCAGAATGGTCAAGACAGGAATTCAGGAATGACATGCCTACAACTAATAACTTGCTCCTTGCAGCGGCCTGTTCCATAGTGAGAAATGGGTGATCCATGATAGCTGATGCTAGAGTGAGAGGTGGTCCTCACAAAACCACATGTGCCTTATTATCCTGCCTAAGGCTAGTAGCTTCTCTTACTCAGATATGCTCTTGAAAACTTGGGCAGTGCCGTGACCAGTGTAACCTAATGATAAGACAACTTTCCTATTGCTTAAGAACTCTCAGGAGTTTGCAGTCTAAGACGGCATAATAGAGAACACAGAACCAGAGAAATCATTGCTGAGTAGCAAAGGAAGTTATTTCAGATACTGGTGAAAGCAGGTCAGAAATTATTCATAGATTTATTGGGTTTTGATGCATTCATAGTTCCTTTGAAGTAGGTGAGGCCTAGGAAGGACTTAGAAACACAGTAAAAGTGTTCAGTCTTCTGGGATAGATGGCATTGGTTATGCTGCACAGCTAAGGGAGAGGATCTTTGAAATACCTCAGAAGATGACAAGTGTTATGTTAAGGCTACTAGGTAAGAAATGTTTATGTAATCTTTACACATCCTAATTCCTTTAACTTGATCATTAGTTTTTCTATTTTATATATATGTTGCACTCTTGTGGGCTACCTCTAGAAAAAGGCAATGGTCTGTAAAGCAGAAAAATTACCTCAGTGTAGGGTGTATAATGATGCAGGTTTATGCAGGAAGTTTTTGTCACCTTATTGCATGCAAACTTATGTCTAGTTTGCTAGGAGTTATCCTAATCTTTTTGATTGTAGCTGTGTAAGCATGTTCTATGAATACTTTCTTCCAGCATACATTGGAGTAAAATGTTTTATGTACTCTTGAGAGTTTTTTACTTTTATTTCTGTTCCTTTATTATTTCTCTATATTCCTGTGGTTCTATCTAGTAATATATTAAGGTGCAAATTTCTTCTGTTCCAAAATAATGAAAAAATAAGTTTAGTAAAAGCAAACACAGAAACAATCAGTTTTTTTTTGACTGCAACTAAACTATTGTTCCCAATTCGAAATATTACCCTTTCATTTAATACTTTACCTTGTTCTTTTAGGGGACACAGAGAGAGCATGCAGACACTAAGTAGTAGTTTAAGCTATGCTCTTCTTACTGGAAAATTTCTGCAAATAGTCACTTAGACCAAGATTAGAAAAGCTAATTTTCTGACAAATGGTTAGGCTGAAAACAGGAGTTTAGGGTGAAAACGGGATTTTGTTTTGGATCTCTGTGTTGGGAGCTCTATAGTGACACAGCCTCTATTGCATTTGTTGTAGTCATTGACTTTGTAATGAATCTTAAAAGCATTCATCTCTATTCTGTGTTCACGGCAAACTGGAGCATATGCCTACAACTTTGTAAATCTTTTGACAGAAACTTAATTTCAGAGATGTTACTCATAGTATTTAACATACCACATTTCCTTCATTATAATTCCAAGAACATATTAGGATCAGTGCTTGAGCAATTAGTATCAATTGCATTGTGTTTGTGGCTGTGAGTAATTTGCATACTTAAATCCATATGTTGAGTTAAAATAGATTTATGCTGGCCACCACAGGAAAATTTTAATACATTTGATTTCTGTAATAAAATAATTAATTCTCTTATTCTCCTTCAAGAGAGGGATGTTATAAAGATTTTTCATGGAAAAAAATAAGCACATCTGCTATTTTTAATAACAAACAATTTTGTAGAGAATAATTGTAGTTACTGAATTATACTTAATCGTACTATAGTTGAGTCAATTATCAGTTCATTAATTATAGCTGATGATTTATAGAAAGAAAAATTTGAAGTGTTTGTTATGAACTCCTTCTTTATCTTATTATGACATGTATCTTTTTATTAATAGTCTTGGGCTTACATAGTACTCTTGTAATGTAAAAAGTTACTTGACATCGTTTGAAGTGTGATACCATACCATTAAAGTATTACAGTCAAAGCCTTTTCATTTCTAATGGAAAAATCTTTAGGAATCCTGGATCACTTCTTGAAACACTCAAAAAGAAGGCCTTGGAGGCACCAGTGTCCTTGGAGGCACAAGCGCTTACTCTGCTTTTGCTGACTCTAAACCAAGAAGACAACAAGGGCCGTAAAACAATGGAAGGATTGGGTAGGCACAGGAAGCAGTAGCTCCCATAAGGGTTTGAAAAAACTAGCATCTCCTGAAATGCTAGTTCAAGGCAGTGATAACTGGTACACTGTCTGTCCTTGTCCATCCTCTCCAATACTGAAGGAGACAGATGTCTCAGCACTTGCCAGAAAAGCACTGACACCTCAGGTTAGTGATGAGCTAAATCTCTTGATGCTCTTAGGGGATAAAGGAGCTATGCCAGCAATTGTGAAAAGAATTCTCTGACATGAGGGAAGATGGAATGATGAAGAAGAAATGGAAAGAGCAAAATGGAAAAAATTAGCTGCAACTATATAATGAGTTCTTCACTTTTTATAGGCAAAGCTCAGGAAACAACCTGGAGGATAAAGACCCTGGTCAGATTTTCAAGCTATTGTAAAAATGCTCTGTACCTCACAAATAAGAAGTATATATGGCCTCTGGCCTGTAAATTCCATAATCCCACACTGCTTACAGTATGGACAGCATGGATAAAGGAGTAGATTCCATCTTCTTATTGACCTAGCATCTCACTATACCCAGTGTTTGTGTGACAACATTTCCTTACTGAATACTTAATATGCAGTCTTATACAATATAGTGAGATATTGCCAAACCAACTAATGAGTTCTGGCTTTAATTATATACATATTTGGCTCATCAAGGAACCTTCTTGGGGAAATATAACAACTGGGCAATATATGAGTTAGCATAGATTTATATAAATAAGGGCTAGTCAAGGGCTGAAAACTTTAGGGAGACAATGACAGCACAGTTGGCTGGGGAGAAATTTCTGTGTCTTTATGAAAAAAAAATGCAAGGTAAATTGCCTAGGAGCTTTACATATCTAATTTTGCATCCTTATTAAACTGAAAGCCATATTGAGTTTCAAAAGTGGACATGACAGGAAAGATGAGGTGAGCTAAGAAACTAGATTTAATAAATCACATCTGAATGTCTAAATCATGGCAATCAGGTCAGACTTTTGCTTCTTTAAATAAAGGATTTAAATAAAAGAAAGTGTAAGTTTTCTTTAAAAAAGGTTTTTTAATGGCTAATAGATTTCTAGAACAAAGTAAAGACCCTTGGATGAAAAGTGTTATAAATTATGAAGACCTAGTGTGACTGCTATCATAACTATTTTCTTTAGACATTTGCATACAAACTTTTGTTTGCCTACCTGCACAGCAAAAGTAGAAGTTTGTTTTTTTCTGGGAACACATCCTGGACTGAAAAACTTAGAAGTCTGAGCTCGGTACACTTTTTCTGCTATGTAAACGTGCAAATCTGTATGACCAGCCTTTGGTGGTTGTAAATTTTTATCAGGCTTCCCACAGATAATTTTAGGTGCTTTCACTCTGATTTTGGCAAGGGACTTCTTCTCTGTCCCTATAGCAGGTGCACAGCTGAAGTAATATAACAGGCCACTGCAAAAGCAAATGCTTGCAATGGATTTTCTCCTACTGTTCAGAAACAAAAGTGAAGGCCAGTGTGAGCAGTAGGAGGTCAACCTATCTTTATTTGATTTAATTCTGTCTGAGTTGTATCCTGTAAAACCTAATGAAAACTCAATATTATCAGCATGGTCTCGCAAACTATTCAGCTTGAACGTAGAAAGTTTTCAATGATTAATTCTTCCTTCTACATGCTCTGCATAAAACTGTCAGGCAAATGTATTCAAATTTGTCAGAAACCAAACAGGAAAGATTCCCCCATGCAGTTTCCTACACTTGTTTCTATATGACTTTTACTCTTAGAAAAGAGAAAAAGAAAAAAAATTAAACTGCAGACAGTATAAAAAAATACATCTTAGCAACAACTCTCAAAATTATAGCAGAGTTTATTCTTCTAATATTATTTTTAAAATATGTCCTATCTGTTTGTTTTGCCATTTGAAAGTTGTAGCTTGAACCACCTTTCCTGTCAGGTCATAGATTAAAACTCAGATGTCAAATCATACAAGGGATTTACGCTTTATCTCTTTGATAAGATTTCTTTCACAGTTCATGAAATGTCATCACCTCTGGAGACTGCTTTCCTAACCCAAACAAGGGCGGCCACCTGCACTGAATTCCTGACTAATTGGCCATGTCCTTTTTTTATTCCTTCTTAACCTGACAATTGCCTCTTCAGCACACACTAATTCATTGCATTAGTCAACATATTTATTTGCTTGAATAAACTCACAAAATATTGTTTTTATAGTAAACAAAGGATATTATTTAAATTTTATATAATAGCATCAGGATCCCATGTTTTGCTTTCACCTGTAGTATGGAATTTGAAATTATTTATTACAATTTTTTGAAAGATTACTTTTTCAGCTCCTGTTTTTCTACACATCCAACTGGCCTGCTGGGGGAAAAAAAGAGCCACTTTCTGCAACTGTCAGAGAGAACTGCATACATTTTTTTTTCCTTGTTAAAATGGTATTGAGGCTATGTTACATTTTTTTTCTCTCTCCAGAACACACTAGAATAAAATAAAACCAGGATAGCTTGATCATCTTTAAAAAGAAGGTCAAACAAACTGACAAGGAATTTTGTGAAGGAGAAAATCAATGGACATTGTTGCTGAAAGTACTTATGGCTGTAGCAGATGGACAAAATACTCTGTTAGCTTGTATATGTCTATTTGACAGTAAATGAAACATGGCATATAATTAAATGATGATTTCAAATTTGATTCTGAAGTAGAATCTTTTAGATTAGAAAATAGAACAAAATGGATCTTGATAAAGGTCATACTGTTTGATATTTTCTGGCAATATAGGTCCATAGAGCTGGTAGCTGCTTAATACAGCCACAACACTGTTTTATGCTTACTTTTGTACCCTTGAGTGATTTTGGCCAGATTTTACGAAGTGACCTTAAGAAAAAAGTTTAGTTTCTTACAGACACTCTAAGTTATATTCTTTTTTAACTGGGTTGTCTGTCAATGACCTCAACCCTCTTTTATCAACCAATAGAGGCAGTGAGCAAACTCAACAGCTGGTGAAGTCACAAAGAGATCTTTTCATCCCGTCTTACCTGCTCTCTCAGGTATGATTTTGACATGCTGCAGACCTTGTTTCTCCACAGCTGCTTGAGTCACTGCACCAGTCATGTCAGAGGCCTCCAGCCAGCTGGACCTTCTGTTGGTAAATGTAGCTCACCAGGTCTCAGGTTAACAAGAGTGTCTGATGGCTGTCTATGAGGCTGGGACTTATAATCCTGCCTTTAGCAAAAAGTGTGCAACTGTCAGTAAGCCATGTGAAGGAACTACAGGAGGAAGTGAACAGGCTGTGCAGTATTCAAGAGAATGAGCAAGAAATTGGTAGGTTATTCTCAGAGATGCAGCAATCTCAGGAGCCTCCGCAGTAGTGGAGATGCAAGTGAACTCAGAACCCTAGCAAGTAGCCAATCAAGGATCTGTTAAACACGAAGGAGGGAAGATTGTCGGTGCCCATACCAGAAGGAGGGCTCCTCCTTTCCTGAAAACTTGACAATGGCAAGTAGGATTGGCACTTTTGAAACAGATATGAGGTTCTAAAACTAGGACAGTTTTGCCACAGACAGTTTTACCTGAGAGGTGAATAAAGGGACTTTGGAGATAGAGGGACTACACAGGGCAACACAGCCTACCCTCTACACCGTGACCTCTCTTAAGAGAAAAAGTAGGGTAGCTATCATAGGTGACTCCCTCCTCAAGGAAACAGAGGGCCCAATATTCAACCATGAAATTCTGCTGTCTACCAAGGGCTCAGGCTCAGGTCATTATTAGATAACTGCGCAGTCTGTTACAACCCTCTGATTATTATCTGCTACTGATGAGAAAACGAATAGAAGTCTGAGGGCAAAAGATATTTCAAGGCCTCAGGATGATTGGCAGAAGAAACAGTAGTACAGTAATGATATATTCAATCTTTCCAGTAGCAAGGAAGAATATTGAAAGGAACAGGCAGACTCCTCAGAGCAGCACAAGGCTCAAAGTGACATGGAAAAAGCTGTAGGGCTTTTGGCTATGGGTTGGTCTGTACCCCACCAGTTCTACTGTTGCCTGATGGAATGTACCTTTCTCAGAGGGGAAAAAGGGCTTTAGCTTAGGAGCTAGCAGAACTCATTGATAGGGCTTTAAACCAAACTCCCTGCTAAAGACAGTTCATTCCCAGGGCACATTGCACAAAATTGTGTCCAGATGGTTCTTGAATGTCTCCAGTGGAGGAGACTCCACAATCTCTCTGAGCAATATGTTCCAGTGCACGGTCACCCACACAATAAAGAAATTTTACATCATAATCAGGTGAAACTTCTTGCACATCAGTTTCTGGGTATTGTCCCTTGTCCTATTTCTCGGAATCACTGACAAGAGTCTGGCTTCATCCTCTTGGCACTCTCTCTTCAGATACTTATAGACATTGATGAATTTTCCTCTTAATCTTCCATTCTCAAGTCTCTCTGAGAAGAGAGGCCCAAATCTTTCAGCCTTGCCTTGTAAGAGGTGGTCCTTTACTCATCTTTGTTGCCTTCAGGCACATGGTGTTGGGACCGTCTTGTGCAAGGCCAGAAGTTGTTTAATGCTCCTTGTGGGTCCCTTCCAGCTCAGGATATTCTACGATTATTGTGTTTGTCAGAACTATAAAGAACATTTCCTACATGGAATTACTGTTTGACTTGGGCTTGACTGTAGCTTTGCCCTGGACATAGGGCATCCAACTGCTGTGTACTACAACATGCAAATTGTTACCATTTGCTCCCCTTTGTTTTGCAGGGAGGGTACCCTGGGACAAGCCAGCTAACTACAGCAGCCTTTGCAAGATTATGCTCCTTCAACAGCCTGCACACACTGGCATGAACCCTTGCACAAAGAGCATAAGCAGTGCCCTGAGGCTTCTGTTATTTTTGTCTAGAGAACTGAAACATGACTAATACGAGGTGCAATGCACATTTTCTTTAGTCCCTTGTCTAGCTATTGAAAATATACCACAATTTTTCCTTTTCAGAGGCCAAGTTTCAGAGAAGAAAGACAGGACCAGATCCACGCAAACACAGGCAGGTTGATAGCTGCCTTTCCTACTTTTTAGTAATTTCAGAAAATACTTTCTTGGGAGGAGAGTTCATAAATCCAATTTGGTAATGTAAGAGAGGAATTTATAACACAGAGAACAGTCCACAGGATTAAATTAAGCTAATTTATAATAGTTTATGAAGAGGTTGCTACAAGGAAGACTTTTACTTCCCTAAAAGATTTTCATTTGGAAATAATTTAAATTTCTTTTTGCAATTTTGTTTCAAGAATTTAATGGCTTAAATAATAATACAATCAACAATAGAAGATAACTGCACCTTTAAAAATAATATTAAAAATTACTAACTCTCTTCTTGACTCAGGTGCTTTAGCAAATTTAGTGATTTTGTTATGTAAGTTATCCAAAGTAGCGAGAGGAGTCTGGCAGGCACTCACAATTTATATTTAATTGATTCAGTTACTTTGTTGCAGTGTTTGTCAAGGAGGTGGAGAATCTCCCGGTGAAGGGAACTGACCCACATCTCTCTTGTCCTTCACCAGAGTGTCTGATTGCAAGCTACAAAGGCAAAGGTGATTATCCTTCTCTTCACCATACGTACTAGTACAGCAGAAAGCAAATTTCAAAGGGAGAGACTGAGTGAATAAGAAAATGGGAGTATGATTCCATGGCCCAGAAATAAGGGTACTTCCTAGCAAGGGAAATTTTTGTTCTGATATGTGGTCATAACATTATTTATTCATTTTATCTAGCATTTTTTAATGCAAAATGCAGAAACAGTCTCAGACTTCTATGTAGCGATGGCTACACCCTTGTCTGTACTGCAGCTACTCTAAAGTAACTCATACAAATGACTGCAACACAGATTTATCTTTAAGCCACCTGTCTCTCTTCAGGCATTGTCTAGAGAACCTGGATGCATAACTCAAGGCTGTGAGAATCCCCCAAACAATAATGCTCAGGTACTGCAGTGTTCAGTGATGAGATAACCATGTGCTGCAGCCCCAGCTCTGTATGAATAACCATAAGTGATGTAAACAGATCGACAAAGTAGCTCTTTGCAAACCAGCATAGTATGTCTAGCCCCTGCTTATCCATTGCAACAGCAGGACAGCAATCCGAGCCATATTTCTATGGAGAGCACTGGGTATTTCTATAGAAAATAAAAAAAAACTATGAACAAGTAAAAAATCAGCTGTAGAAAGCTTCAAGATATTTTAACTGGAGCTGGTGACATATTTAGCTCTTATGCTACAGCATAAATAGCTTTGCTCTTTTTGATTTTTTTTTTTCTGTGTAAGCCATAAAAGCTACTTCAGCATATTTCCCTATTCTTAATTCTCAGTGTTTTTCCTTGATATCTCAGTGTTGTCACTTCTGATACCATATAACCAGCTGTAGTCACACTATTTGTTGCTGAAGGCATTGCAGACTCTTGGGAAATAAGAGGTAGAATCAAGGGTTTCCTCTTCTGAGGAAGATGGTAATCAGTTTTAATTGGGAAAAGATAAAATAACTGGTGCATGAGCTTGCTAAATCCAAGACATTTTTCTAATGGGTCTGGATTCTGGAAGAAGTTTTACAAAAAACTAGTATAGAATCAGACAGGAATCTTCCCTTATTCTGAACTTTGGCATACTGTGTGTATAATGTCTGCATAGAAACAGAGACAGAAAACGTTAATATCAGATATATGAGCTACATAAATTTTCACAGAGAAGATACTTGAAAAACATACTAACATTTCAAAATCAAACTCTTAGAGGCTAGGAAAAAAAAAGCACACCTGGGCAGCTGTAAATTAATCCTCTCGATTTATGCTTTATATGTTACCTAATATGCCTCAGTTAGATGGTCATACACTACTATTTTGGTAGAGGTCTTACTTCACTCAATATTTGCATTGAAAATCTCCAGTATTCAGAAAAGTATCTGTTTCTCAAAGTATATTTTTATCTTACCTGTTGGTATGAAATCTCCTTCCTCTCTTTTGGCTTTTATATGTGGTGTTGAGGTGTTGAAATGTTTTCGTTCTAGAGGAGTACACTGTACCTGGTTCGGATGAAAGTGAGTGCAGCTTAACTCACATTACCCTGAAACCTCCTAAGTTCACATGAACATGCTGATGTTTTCAGAAAATCTGTTGATATGGTCAAAATGAAGAAGATTCAGTGTTATATTATGTAGCCGTTCTCTTAGTCTCGAAGGCTAAATTAGCAAGCCTTTGGCTTGGGAAAATTGGTACAAGGACAAGGAAAGAAGGATGCTCAATTCTTTCTGCAGAGTTCTGGTTTAATCCAAGTTCATCCCTAGGCAGAGCATGGGGGGAGGGAGGGAGCAGTTTGCCCGCCCGGGAGCAGAGAGGAAAGAGACCTGAGTCATGTGTCCCAGGAAGTTTTATCCCCTAAGGGGACAGTGGGATGCTGGGAAGAGGGGACCACTGGCCAATTGGGACAGAGAGAGAAACTACATCCCAGGGGTAAGGGGGAAATGAGACCCACCACCAGATATAGTGTGGGGAAAAGTATAACTAGAAACTTTAGTGCAAACATCATATAAATTCAGTGCAACCAAAAACCCAGTGTAAACATCAAATGTAGTCCACCACAACAATATTACATGCAAATAAACCAATTATATAATAAACTTATGTGGACTATGTAATAAACTCATTTCATATTGCATATCTCAGCTTACAATGCTGGGCAAATTTAAAAATTGTAACTTAGTATAAAACATTTAAAAAATTGCATTGGAACATTCTAAATAACAGCTGAAATACCAATTAAAATTTCCATAGCTGGTTTTTCTATTCATAGGTTAGTTCACATTAAAACTTGGCTTAGAGGTGCAGTAAGTTACGTTATCTTAAGATGAATCTCAACAAAACCCCTGCATATTTCTTCCTTAATATGATTTCACAGTGCTATAAACTTTCTATGACAAATTTAAGAGTTCAGTTTGCAAATTGAGCCAGTGGCCTAAATTCTAAATTTTGTGTTGATGATGTAAGTATTTTTTGGGCTGTGATTGCTTCTCATCAGCTTGGTTTAAAAGTACTCAACTTCTGTGTCTTCTCTTGGAAATTAGCTTTTTGCTGTGGACACAGGTGTCTTGTATCTTGGTAACCTACTATTCCGCTTGTGTTTCACAGCTTTAAATTTCAGGCTAGGATGCATTCTCACTATTGCAGATCATCTCTTTCTTCAAGTTGCCTTTTTGCACAACTAATGTGACAGCTAAAGATATGTCTTGTGGGTGTTTGTAACATTCATCATCTTGCCTTTTATCCATACACCATATTTCAACTAGCCATAATAACAGCTCCTGGACATCTTTAATCAAAATATAGAGCAGATGCCCAAAGCTGTATTAGCTGGCCTATGTTCCATTGTATGATGTAGAATAGTGCTTTGAGGTCTCAGGGTCTAGGACCTGACCCTGAAAATGTATGCCCAGAAGTGCATGAAAGAAAATGCCCTTGGGATTAGTCGAGATGCTTAACATAGCAACAAATATTAGTTTTGTTTTGACTTGGACCCTCATTTGGATGTTTCAGTCTTCTCAAAATCTTCTGTGTACTCTGCGTGACTTCCTCATCCATCACAGAGTCTTCGGGCAGAAGAAGATCTACAGAGATGAGTACTTTATCAACAATATTGATATTGGTCTGGACAAGTTTTCTGTCAGATCGTGGTGTAAGGGTCGGCCCAAAGATCTCGTTTTGCCTCCTGATTGTTGGGACAGAGACTGGGACAGACCCCACAAGACACACTTGGCCTGGCTGAGGGGGGAGATGTTTGCTGCTGCGGTACAGTGCTTCGGGCAGAACGGCTGCCATGGTACAGTGCATACAGTACAGCACAGCAGCTGTAGGTGCAGTGTACACTGCCATGGTACAGCGCGTATGTTTACTGCCACAATGCAGCACAAACCTGATGTTGTTATGGGCCTGCTCACAATAGGCCATAAATCTCCCTGCCTTTTGGCCAAATGCCACTCACCTTGGAAAAAGACTTAAAACAGTGACTCTTGAGATCTCCCCATGGAGGAAGACGTGTCTATTGGCTGGGCCACGAGGACTTCGTCTTGCTGTTGGTAGCTACATCCCATCCTCTCTCTCTTTTTCTCTCCCTACTTTGCTCTTTTTCTCTGTCTCCCCTCTATCACATAATTGAGTTGATCAGCACTCAATAAAGTGTTTCATTGTTTTGTTGAAATTATAGTCCCTTGCTGTTTGCCTCTTATTTTGCACCTCGAGATCCCTCAAACCATCACAATTTTCGCCTTAATGTTAAAGCAGATCATGACACATGGCTAGAATAGGACTTATTTTTCTTTATGTTATACTCCAACCAAGTTTCTTAGCCATATAATGTAATGAAAATAATATTTTTTTCTCTGTATTTTTGGGGGTTTTTTTGGGTTGTTTTTTGCAATGAGTACATTGATTGTTGGAAAGTACTTGCTGGAAACAGCAGATCACTTGTAATTTCGAGCATCATACATGACTTTTATTTGTTTAGGAGTGAAGTCTCTGAAAGCTGAGTTTTCTCATTTGAGGACTCCTGTCTTTAAGTGCAGAAAGCAGTGTTTTTCTCAGCATATTGCATTTGTAAAAGAGTACCAGTCAAGCATTTTTATTCACACCATAATAAAGTGGTATTGCTCTTCAAATTTCTAGTCCTCAGTAATTGTGAATTATCATTATTTTCAAATATGATTCATACTTTATTTCCTGAAACAGAATTGTTGTAGAGAAACAGAAAATTATCTAATTAATATAGGTAATATTGGATCATACTGATTATGGAAAAATATGAAAGGAGTGTTAACATCTTAGCCCATTATTTCTTGGATTTTACATCCAACTTGCATTCCAGTATCTCATCTATGGAAAAAGTAATCCCAGAGTTTTAATGCTCATCTTCTAACCTGCCTATTCAGTGGGAAATGCAGAATTTTTTAAAGTTAAATTCAATAAGATAAGTAGATTTCTCCTTGTAAACTTAAGAATATTTTGTAGTGATCAAGCTCATAGTATAGGAGTACCACGCACCTTTCAAATTTTGTGTCAATATTACAAAGTAGTTCCACATCCCAAGAGACAATTCAATTTAATCTATTGAAATCTGTATTACCATGTGTTCATGTAGTTGGCTATAGGCATGTTTCTAAATATCTAGTTAATACAGTGAGTGGAGCATATCAAATGACTGAGGTGCCACAAAAATTGACTTTCGGAAGAGCATTCAAAACATGGTCACCTAATATAGTCACAATATCAGAACATAACTTTCTTGGCTGGCCAGTGTCACTCAAGACATACTTGAGTGTCTTTCCCTTTTGACCTGTAGAATACCTCCACATAGATACCTCAGGTGCTCTTGGGCCTTTCAAGCAACACTAGTTGTAATTAAATAACAGATATTTTCAGACTTCTGTCATTAGCTTAAATCTATTAACTAGCTCTTGTACAGAAACCTATAAGTAGTCACTGAAGTTTAGATGTCTTAACCTCAAGTTGAATGCATCCTTGGAGTTCAGCTTGAGACTAGAGGGAAGCTTGAACCCTTATGGAGTGACATCTGAGGACAACATGGAAAACACATTGATATGCACCACCACCACCTCCCAAAACCCATCTCAGATTACAATCCATGTAGACTTTCAAACACCATCAAAAATCCTATGATTTTCCAATATTAATTCCTTTCTTTGTTTCAAGAGGAATTTCACAACTGGGTGACAGTGGGAGGGCACACAGACTTGCCTGGGCTCTTCAGGTTCTCCTACTCAGTGGCAGATGGAAGCTAGGTAATCTGTAAATTTAGAATAGGCAAAGGAAAGTGAGGCAGAGAAAATAAAATTAAAATTAGAGGTGTGTCCCTATATCTGTTCAAGGTAAAACTGAGACCTGTGCCCATATTACACAGAACGCATAGTTCAGATAATTGTGAATGTGTAGGCATCTTTGCTGGGTTTAGGTGAATGAAGTTGTACTCCAGCTGAAAGCACACTCAGGATTCTTTTTCCAGTGACAGTGTTAATATTGCAGGATAACACTCCCAGATACTTGCTGTAAAAAGGATAGGGACACAAAGAATGAATGCCCTTCTGATGCAGAGTGAAAAAACAATCTAATTATGCTGCTCAAGGTCTGCTGAGAAAATGGAATAGACACATCAGCATAATTTAAACTACCTTCTATTTATCAGCACTTCCAGCCTTCATTTTGCTGGCCTTGCCCCATTAATACAGATAACATTTTTATGTAGCTCAAAGTTCTTCTCTTGTTGACTCATGCTTTTTCTTTGAAGCAAAAATGAAATTAAGGGTTTATCAATATGGAATGTGACTCCATTTCTAGCACCTTGTGCTTTTTGAGTGATTTCAAGTTTTCTGCAGGGAGATCTGAGGAGGTAGAATGCTTAATATTCCCAGCTGTACTTTCAACTCTACCCCTAGTACTGCAGTTTTAGTGCTATACTCCTCTAGTACTTTATTGCTGCTTCATCAGCATCCTCAAATTTTACAAAATGCCAAAAATATTTTACGAGCTTTTGGGCTAATCAAAACACCATAGCTGCCTCCTCAGCAGGAAAGTAAATAAATCACCTCATTTCTTGTCTTGTTGTTGATCCTTAGAGGTCTCGCTCTGTTGTTTCTCATACATTTTCCATACTTTTCCAGGTCTGCTTAAATTCAGGTCAAGATACATTCCTTAAATGTATCCAGATACACTCCTACAGTAATGTATTTGGACCTGCAGTGCAGAGATGGGGGAACAAACAGAAAATATATAAAAATATATATTGGCATTGCATGTTTGATCATCCATTGAGGAGTGTAACCTAACCACTTTTTTGTAGCATAAGATAAGAAAAGGGGAGACATATAGCTTTTTCCCTTTTTTAATAGATAGCTGGAATTGTTTAGAGTAGGTAGGGAATTTAGTGATCTGCCTCCACTTAAGTGTCTACAATTTAGAGAGCCCAAGTTTCTGATATCTAAATATTTTTTAAAGCTAGTATCTCCTTTTAATGCCTATATTGAAGGCTTTCTTCTGCCTTTTTGTTTCTTTTTTTCATATTCCATGCATTATTCTAGAAATTTGAATTAAGTGTCTTAAAGGTTTTTTGCCAACCTAAATAAGTCTTTGCTGAGTTAAATAATTCTATTATAAATTTGTTTAATTTGTTTCGTTACATGCTCCTGTGCATTATGGAGGAAGAGATTTGATGACCTTCAACATGGCCTACTGAAATTTTAACTAGTCTCTAATTGGAATAATATGTGATTTGGTGAAAGCCATATGTACCCAGATTCTTAAAGAAGCAAACAAACAAAAAAAAAAAAAAAAATCCAAACAACCAA
Organism: Bombycilla garrulus; assembly: GCA_013400315.1. Taxonomy (NCBI): domain Eukaryota; kingdom Metazoa; phylum Chordata; class Aves; order Passeriformes; family Bombycillidae; genus Bombycilla; species Bombycilla garrulus. Next base: position 101,329 of record VXBU01003839.1, read on the forward strand.
AATATCCCCTAGCCCACAAGCAATACAACTCTGAAATCACAAGCTTCCTTGATAAAAAGTCATGCTTAGATGTGTATGCTCTGGGAATTACAAAATATCTGCTGACTTTTTCTGTGAACTGAAATATTTCAGTTACTTTAATCTACTGACTTTAGTAGGGTAAGAACAGCACTATTGGGTTGGTGCAGTCTTTCTGGGATAATCTTACCAGAAAGAAGAAAAGGAAACTTAAACATACATGAGAAAGTGTTCTTGTAGTAAGTAATTCAAATATGAATTAAAAATATGAATTTTCTGTTTCACTAATTTTTTCCATTTCACTAAATTCCACACTATCTCAGTAAAGAATTTTTTCTCCTGTCTTTTCATAATTCAGAGAGTTGTTAAAAAAAGAACCCCAAGCAACAACACAAACCCCATCTCTCTGAAATGGACTCCTGAGAAGTCATTACTACACATCTTCATATTTACTTCTTGTAGTTCAACCAACCTTCTCAGTTACAGAAATACTATTAGGTCTTCTGCTGTCATATATAAATTATTACACATAGGTATCAAATTAGTCCTTCCATATTATTTCAATGACTTACTGCAATTCTTGGTTGATCCATTAAAAAGGCAAAGGGTAGCAAATAACCAGTGTGCACTACAGAACAATGGCATCCAATACATTGTCCTTTAACATGTCAGTACACGAGGTATTATATGTAACTGTCTTGAAGTACTGGCTGAGAATACAGAGTCCTTACTGAAGACAAGCAAATCTGTCTTCTATTTTGATGAAGCAGCAAAATGAATCTATTCAGTTTCTGGTTCTGTTTCTGAGCTAGTTAACTTATTATTGTTCATAGTCAACAGAGTGAAATATGCACTTCTTATGAGCTAGTTCAGCTGCTTACCTTATAGCTAAATGTGCTATGCCCTGAAATTATCTATTAATTTCTGATGAACTAGAATGGTTTAGATTATAAATAAATTGATGTATACATAAAATATATATTTTATGCATAAATATATATAAAATATAGACATTCCTGGAAGCTGAAGACATGATAAAACAAAAAATTGAGGCTGTTTGCTTTAGAGGAAACAAGACTAAATATACTGAAAAAAAATACTGAAAGCTACAGGGAAAGGGAATTGCATTCTCTTTTTAAGTCTGACTGTAAAAAAACCTGAGATATTTGGTGATTTTGAAAGCAAATATTTACAACTTTTGGAAAGGTTCTTCCCTCAGGACACACTGAGGAATATTCACCATTCAGAGCAATATTTAAAGACTAGCTGTTATATGTGAGAAGAAATGGAAGAAAATTATTAATAGATTGAATAATGAAGGCTGTGGAAGAAGTATCCTCCAATGAATGATGGAATAAACAAGAAGTGATTTAACCCAAAAGTGGTAGGAGCATCCCTTTTGTGCAACAAATCTGCCATTGATTTTCTGCTTCCATGCAGTTCTGCCATATGGAATGTGTACATTAGATTAGAATCATAGCAGTACAGAACAACTCAGGTTGGAAGGGACCTCAGAAGATCAACTGGTGCAGTATTTGGTGAGAAAGGGAGCCTAGATGAGATAAACTAGCACCCTGCTCAATAATATCCTGCAAATGTGCAAGCCACCTGGTGATGCTGTGCCTGATGTCCCCCAGGACATCTGGCCCTCCCAAATGCCAGGGCACTGCTGACTCATAATCAACTTTCCACTGACCAGCACTCCCAGGTCACTTTCCACAGTGCTGCTTTCCAGCATCTCATTGCGTAGTTTGTACATTCAGGGTTGCCCCACCCCAGGTGCAGAATCCATCCCTTTCTTTGTTGAATTTTGGTTGGTGATGGCCCAGTACCCTCATTTGTGAATTCTTTCTACAGGGCCTACCAGCCTTTGAAGAAGTCAACAGCTCTCTCCAGTTTTGTATTGTCTGCAAACTTAGTATCCCTTCCAGTCCTGGGTCCGTTTATGTCATTTATGAATATATTGAAGAGCAAAGGGCCAAGGATGGAGCCCTGCAGAACCTCATCAATGATCTGACACCACCCCGTTCAAGCTAACACTTTGTGCCCCACCCATGAGCCAGTTGCTAACCCATCCCATGGTGTGTTTATCCAGCTGTGGATGGGCATTTTGTCCAAAAGGATCCTGTGAGAGAGAGTATTGAAAGCTTTATTGAAATCTGAAAAGATTACATCTACTGCCCTACCCTCCCTACCACCCCTTGATCAACTAGGTAGATTATCTTGTCATGTCAGGTTTTTTATGACTTTTCTGGCCTGGGTTGTATCAGCTGTGTGATGCTTCCAAGTTAATTTCTGGCAAATTGAAGTCTCTAATAAAGACAAGAGCAATTGACTTGGAAGCATCCCTTAGTTCCTCAAAGAATAATTTATCAGCATCATTGTCCTGGCTAGAAGGTCTATAGCAGACTCCCATGATGACATCCACACTATTTTTTTGCCGCTTGATTCTTATCCAGAGGCTCTCAACTTTACCGCTGTCAACAATGAGCTCCATACATTCTAAACCCTTCCATAACATACAGTGCCAAACCCTGCCTCTTTTGCACTGCCTATCCCTCCTGAAGAACGTGTAACCACCCAACAGGGCACTCCAGTCACAGGACTCAGTCCACCAGTTTCACTTATGCCGGTGATGCCAAACTCTGGGAGTGGGCTAAAGCCTTGACCTCCCTTGTTTGCTCCTCTGACTGAGAGCATTAGTATAGAAACATTTCACGTGTGGTACATTGTAGCCAACAAGACCTCTTAAAGCAGATTGAGGAATCCCATCACAGCTCCTTTCCTCAAGCCTTGGGACACCACCACATTGCTCATCACTAGTCAGTCTGGTTTTCCCCCCTTTTCCCTCCCAAGCTAGTTTAAAGCTCTGACAAGAAGCCCCAAGAACTCCTGTACTAGAACGCTTTTTCCCCTCTGAGAGAAGTGCATCCCATCAGGTGTCAGAAGACCGGTTAAATAGTTTGGCAAATCTGTGTCAGGATCCTGTGATGTGGGGTCCAGCTGCAGCTGGATTAAAAGTGTTATATAACTGCACATTCTCAGGGAAAACTTGAGGTCTGGATCTCACATATGACTTTAACATGCCATTAAAAAGAAAAGAAATTTAGACTGGTCACAAGATTTAAAACGGATATAATTGATTTGTGGATTTTAAATCTTTTCTGTGTGATTTTTATGCAAATCCCTTCTGTATGACATTTTTACTGAGAGAAGAAGTTTCCAATTGTATCCACAGAAGAGACAACATCTTTAATTCTTTATTCAATCTCAATATTTTAATGGTCACATATCAAGTCTTTTGTGTGAAAGCACTCCACAACAGATCAAACAGATTATAAATGAGAAGCTGGATTTTACTGTGATCATACAAGTTCAATAATAAAAGACAAAGCCATTAGGCAGTTGTTTGATTTATCTTTATTTTATCCATATTTATGTACAAAAATCTTTGTTTCTTGGAAAGCTGTATGTCTTAGATCATCACTACTTTTCCTATACTTTAGATAACTGCTAAATTCCCATCTTCTAAGATGGAATGTTGTGGCTGTCGTTCAGTGTGCCAAGATTAGCAGAGATTCTCTGTCACACATTTTGTCTTTTGACAGCTCAGTGGTATAATTACTTAAAATGTCATTGCTGTTAGTGCAGCTGTAATCAGCTTCTACTCTCTTCTCTCTTATTCTGCCATCTTTCAGTGCTATCAAGAACCATGCATTAGCCTTGCTAACTTGGACCTCCTTAACAAAAGAAACTTTTCCTTGAACACATTGGAGGCTCTGCAGAAACACTGTCTAAAGAAAAGACCTTAAAATTTGTCATCCATGTCACCAGGAACAGGACTAACATTGTCACAGTATAATAATAAATAATCCAATTAAATCCAATGACTTTATTACATCATCCTTTTTTTTTTTTTTTTTTTTTTTTTTCACCTGTGTTGTCAATCAGAGAGAGATAGCACCCAGGGAGGAACAATTGCTAAAAGAAGAGCCTGCCTAAATGTTTTTTATCACTTCAGGAAAACAAATATACAGCAATTGATTAATGTTTGATCTTCAAAGGTTACCTTGGATTCCTAAATACTAACCTATATACAACTAAACCACATTTACATTTCTTTTTCTTTCAGGGGCAAACTGAGCATATGATGTAGGAAATATTTTGTATTAGACCTCTTAGGTGACTGAAGATGTGATTTATCTATGTCTAGATCAGGGTAGGGAGTCGTGTAAACAATCTAGAAGGGGAAAAAAAAAAAAAGACATCATTCCAAACCTATACCTTTGTACAGGAATGCTAGTTAGTTGAACTTGGGTAAGAAAATTACCTAGATATAATTAATAGCTTGATCTTTGTGGCTGATTCTTGCAAGTCTTTATTAAAAGGTAGGTCATTACTCTTCTTAAAAGACAGCAGTGATCTTGAATCTGATCCTAGAAACAAAAAAAATTGCAAATGGGGCTGATTCATACACTGAGATCATGATAAAAGCATTAAACATATAAATAAATATATTATTTAAAAATAAATTATTATTTAACAGAAAAAAAAAAAAATAGAAAAAAGAGAACTGATGCCTAGAAAGGCTAACCTGGAACAGAGGC
>VXBU01003839.1:106705-116856 GCA_013400315.1 Bombycilla garrulus
TGGCCAGTGGTCCCTCTTCCCAGCGTCCCCCTGCTCCCTGGGGGAATAAAACTTCCTGGGACATGTGACTCGCTCTCTCTTCTTTCTGCTCCTGGGCAGGCATAACTGCTCCCTTCCCCCATGCTCTGCCTAGGGATAAAGTTTTGTATTAAACCAGAATTCTGCAGAAAGATTTGAGTGTCCTTCTTCCTCGTCCTTGTAGCGATTCTCCCAACCCAAAGGCTTGCTAATTTAGCCCTCAGGACCAAGAGAACGACTACATTGGTTGTCCTAGGTCTCGTCTCAAGTTAGAAAGGAATTGTTTTGTCTACCTACTCTGTGAAGACAGCTTACCAACACTTAATATGAAGCCCAGTACTATGCACCTAAACAGCACAGAATCTGAAAAAAATAAAAGCAAAAACTTAAGGTATCATTTCCCTCCTTTAGAGGCTTGACAAGGCCTTTACCTTGTCAAGTCTGTATTCTAAATATCTAGTAGTAATAGGTATTTAATAATAGATAAATATCTAACAATAGTAAATTACTATCAACAGATACCATTGTGTGTGGATGCTACAGGCCACCTGAGCAGGAAATGGAAGTCAATGAAGCCTTCTGTAGAAAGCTGAAAGAAGCCTCAGAATCAAAGGCCATGGTTCTCATGGTGAACTGATATCTGCTGAAAAGACAATACACTTGGGCGCATACACAGTCCAGGAAGTTCCTGAAGAGCGCCAATGATAATGTTTTGATACAAATGATGAAGAAGTCATCAAAGAGAATTGTATTGCTAGACCTATATTAACAAAGGACTGCTTGGGGACATCCTTGGTTTGAAGTGACCATGACACTATGGAGTTCAGGATCCCATGTGGAGGATGCATGATAAAACTCTACCCTAGACTTCAGGACAGCTGAATTTGGCCTCTTCAAAGACCTTCTTGGAGGAATCAGATGGGTGAGAGATCTGAAAATTAGGAGAGACTATAAAAGAGTTAATTAATATCTAAGAATCACTTCCTCCAATCTCAAGAGTGGTGCATCCCTCTGAGTAAGATATCAGAGGGGACAGGAGATCTGCATGGTGAGTGAAGAGCTTCTGGAAAAACACAGATGGAAGACGGTTTATGGAAAAAGGGACAGGGCACACGTACATGAACATTGTACGCAGGGATGCAACAAGGAAGGTTAAGGTCCACTTGGAATTAAATCTGGCTAAGGATGTAAAGAATAACAAGAAGAGCTTCTTCAAGTACATCAGCATCAAAAAAAGATTAGGGAGAATGTGGGTTCACAGCTGAATAAGGTGAATGCCCTGGTGACAGAGGACACAGAAAAGGAGGAGTTACTGAGTGCCTTCTTAGCTTCAGTCTTTACTGCTAAAGCCAGTCCTCAGGAATACTAGAGCCTGGTAGCAACAGAAGAAGTCTGGAGAAAGGAAGACTTTCACTTGTTTGAGGAGGATTGGGTTAGAGTCCATTCAGACAAAAAAAAAACATGCACAAATCAATCATCTTTGAAAGTTCATGGAAAATAAGAGATGTGCCTTAGAACTGGAGGATAGCCAAGGTCACTGCAAGCTTCCTGGGGCACCCAGGAAGCTACAGGCTGCCATCTCTAATATGAGGAAATAACTTTCCTGGGAGGATGACAGAATACTACTACAAGCTTCCCAGAGGGGTTGGGGAGTCTCCTCTGGAGATCCACCTGGATGCAATCTTGCGCAACCTGCACCAGGTGAATCTACTTTAGCAGGGGTGTTGGTCATCTCCAGTGGTCCTGCCAGCCTTTGTCATTTTGTGATTCTGTGGCCTCCCTTTTGACTGCTAAACATTTAAACACTTGAGAAAGAATGAGGTTTTAGGTACTTTAACAAACTGCAACTTTGCCCTGGTAACTTTTGTGAGTTAGTCACATTTCAATCTCTTCTTTGATTAAATACTGTTTCTCTCTCCTCTGTTGTTAAAATACTGGGATAAATCAGAAAAAAAAAAAAAAAAAAAAGCAATGAAAATATAACTTGTGTGCTCCACACCTGGCATACTTACCAATATGTAGGTGGAAATGTGTTCTATCGTACAAAATATTAGGGCAGAACAGAAGCAGATTACAAGGAAGTAGATTCTTCAGTTTTATGAAACTAGACTAAGTACAATTTTTTAAGAAACCAGGAATACTGATGCTTATCTAAGTGACTTTTTCTTAGCCCAAATATTTAAAATTGGCCTTTTCTTCCACTTCTTTTTTTTTGTTTCAGAGATTCCTTTTTGTCTTATACTTCTTCCCAGCCTGTTTCCACCCACATGTCTTATGTTCCTTTTCTTTGTATTTTTCAAATAGAATGAAAAAAATTTAAAAAGGGAAAGAAAGAAAAGTACAATGCACAAGATTAACACTGGGAGAAGAATAGACATGCATGACTGGTTGTTGGCAGTATCTCTAATATAAAGCCCACATTTCTCCAGTGTACTTATTTTAGTATGATAAATTGCATTCCTTTTCCTTTATGATGCTTTTTCTTTCAAATGTGCTAGCATGTAAGTATTCAAAAAAAATTTAATTACATTTTGGCAGCTCATCGAACATAAACACTACTTTCTCGAAGGGCTTTTGGACTTTGCCCATACGACAAGACTGGCAGCCTTAAAAAAAGATTCTCAACCCCTTGATGTTTACAGGATTTAATAATTGTATTTTGTAAATCCATTCTTGCAGGTCATTCCCACAGCCTACAATAAATATGAAGATATTTAGCTCGTCTCTTAGCATTGTTAAAGCCAGATGTATGACTAAGGATGTTTCTTGGAGAGAAAATTCCCCAAAAATCTTCCAATTATTCTGCTAGTATACACTTTTTTAATTTAAAACTTTGGGGGTGAAAAGCTCTTACTGGTAAAATCTACAGTTTCTGCCTTACAGGAAAATAGAATTTTATTTAGATTTTTCTACCACATCCTGAAAATTGAAGTGCCCTGAATGGAGAATTGTTTGGATTAATTTTTTTTAAGGAATGATACCTGGCTTTAAATCTAAATTAAATTAAATCTCAGAATTTTCTCATATGAACTTTTGTCTCCAAATGGGAGGAAATTTGGGTGTGAGATCACCACCTGTGGATCTAACTCAAAAAATAGATGCTGTAAATTTTCACCTACAAATATCAGAATAATTTCAGAAATTTGGATTCAGCTTCTCATTTGTAGTAGGTAGTGATCAAGATTAAGTTTTATTTAAAGAAAAAGAGTTTTTTCCTATCCGTTTTTGAAAATCTACCATTGATGGTAGTTTCAGAAATACAAGAATAAAAGATTTATTCCAGTATACATTAGTAAATACTTAATTGATTTATCAGAGGCAATTGTTCAATCATTACTATTGCTTTGGAAGTTGTGTAAAGATATGTCACAAGATAGATTAATTTGAGATAGAAGCAGAGATGTAACCACTTAGAAGTTCTAGTTTCCCTTTTCTACTCCTAATTTGTTGCAGTTAAATATTCTTCCTCAATATATCATACTTCAGAGTGAGTAAGTTTACTCAATGCTGCTTTTGTCTAAAAGTGCAATTTTGGATTTCTAGAAAACATTTTGGTTGGAGCACCAAAATTCCCCAATATGAGTTTATAGTTCTCTAATTGTTTTTTAATATTTTCTTTGAATACACATAGGATGATTATCTTATCTCTAAGTTGATACCTGTTAAAGGCAGAGATGCTAATACCAGGAAAAAGGTCTGTCTCAAAACCTTGTGAGGGAGGTAAACTTTAATCCAGCCTAGGAAACATAGGCAAAAAATCTATTTATAAAAGTTCCTAAATAGTAGCCTGTAGGCAGAAATACTTTGAAATCAGGACAGCTAAATTAATCAGATGTATTAATGGACAGACTATTCTCAGGTATTGCATTAGGAGATGTACTGCTTGAAAATAAACTGAATGTGGGTTTTTTTCTTATTTTCCGCTGTTGCATCCTATCTCACAGGAGTAAGAGCCTCTCTGATCCGAACCAGGCAGCGAAGTTCCAGCCACTGTATTTGTCTGGGATTCCTTAAGAGTAAAATCCTGAAAGTATACAATGCCAATTGCAGGGCTTATTAACCAATGGTTGGCTTTCACAATAGATGATTGTGCTAGCAGGAAAAACCTCAAACTGATGTAGATAAGTAGATTTTCTTAAATACATCTTTTACTGGATAATACCTTTAATGAAACTCAAAACACCAGCGTTAGTTTTGGGAGGACATTTTTCATGTGCTTCGTGCTATAGACCTGACTGGTAAAGCTATAATTTGCTCTTGCTCTTGAGCCTGCTGTGATGCTGACAAGTGAATGACTCAAGCAACAATACCAGGAAGTAAGAAAAACAAATTTCAAGACCTACGGTTGACAAATGTCCCTGTTTTTTCTCCCAAGAACCTTTCACAATAGTGGAAAATGAACCTGAGTGCTTCTTGCCCACTACAGATGAAAGCAATCAGGGATCAATTAATAAATGGCACTATTTTCCACAGCAGTGAGACTGTGATTACAAAAGGGGTTGAAACATAGATCCACTCGGGAAAGACCACCTTGCTAGCTTGACAGGGTCACAAAACCACCAAGGAAGTAATTTATTATTGCTATTCATTAAAGAGAGGTTCTGGTCATCTTTCTAATTACTTTTCTTACTTAGGAGTGCTAAGTTTTTCAGAGATTGCTTGTCCCTTGTACTGACCTCTGTATAAAATCGATTCATATTTGCATTTTTTTTGTGCTCATTATGGTGAAACATAACAGACTGAAAATAAAATGTATCTTTTTTTGTAAAAGCAGGCAAGTGCTGAAAACAGTGATGACAAAGGTTAGGTTTTTCTCTTTTTTGTTTCATTGATTCTTTTACATGTTCTTGCAAAATTCATATATTATGACTACGCTTACCATGATGTTGCTAGAGGAAGCTTCAGAAAAAATGAAGCCAATATAATATGGAAATCATTCCAAGAACTAAGATATTATGTGTATTGTTTTGTTTTATTTTTAATTTTCTTAATTACTAAGAATCAAAAAAAATATTGAAAAGCAAATATCTTTGTATCTTCTTCTTGATGTTGAACTATCCAGTTATCCAAAGTTCTTTATTTAAATGAAAAAAATTAACTGACATAATGAAATTTGGAGCTAAATCTGGTCATATGCTTTGGTGAAAGACTATTATTTGCAGAAAACTTGTTCATGGAATTAAGATTAGAGTCCCATTTCTTATTTGAATATTAACTTTCTTCCAAACCTGATCTCTTCTCATAAGGCACAAAGTCATATATTTAGCCCTGTTCCTATCTTTATTATCCTTAAATTCTCAAAGAGAGCTGTCAGCCCTGTCAGGAGCTGACACTTAGGGATCCTATTCTAAAAAACAATATTGGCTGTAGTACCTTTTAATAACAATAGAAACATTTAAAGTTTCTGGTAAAACAACAGCCTGAATGGTTATCCTATATGCACCAAGGAGAAAGGCTGTTAAATTCTAAATGGTTCAAGGTTATTATTGTCTTTTTCAAGGGATTATATTTAACCAATGATTTGAAAATACTGTTGGAGAAAATCTCGCCATTGCATCTCTGCTCTCCATGTCTGTTTTAACAGACATACATGTACTGTTTATACATATTTATAGTGATCATTTGAAATAGGGCAACTAAAGAATTCTCTTTCATGATTAAGAAAATGTAAAGGAAGAGAAAATTTACAGTAGTTTGGAGGGAGAGTAGGCAGCATCTTCATTTTGAGACCAAGAATGACAAATAAAACCAGATGTACTTTTACTGTGTGTTTCTGCATGACTGTAGGGATTTGAAAACAGTAACCATTGGACACATATTTATATAATTATATATAAAGAGGTACTTGAATTAGCAGTAAAGAATATTAAATACATCCTGGGCTATATTATCAGAGGCACAGCTGGTAAATTGAGGAACCTAGTTATCTCCATTCATTCAGCATTTATTCCTTCTATACATCTAGAGTACTGCATCCGGTTTTGATCTTCCAGTACGTGTAAGATATGACAAAACTGAACAAGTGCAATGTAGGCCCACGACAGTGGGAGCTTGGTGTAGCTTCCCTGTAAAAAGACCGTGAAAGAGCTGATCTGGTTCATCCTGCTGCAAGAACAGCTTTAGGTACAGCAAACAGCAGCTCCCCTACCTGGGTAGGCAATGGAGAAGATGGAGCCAGGCCTGGCACTGTGGCACAAGATGGGACAAGAGAGACAAAGGAAATTAATTGAACCAAGCGATGTTCTCACTGCCTATAGGGATAAACCTTCTTCCCACAAGGACGCTCAGTCCATGACACAGTCTGCCCAGAGTTATGGTGCATTCTCTCTCTGTGCTTAGGAGTAAAAAAATGTTACTGTATTTTATTTGCTGCTTCATGTGCCATTTTATTCTCTTACTGACCAAAGTTTATCATTTTGACAAATCTGTGAATTCAGCTATTCCAAAGAGATTTGATTCTTCTCTCAGCTATACTGGTGATGAATATGAAGCAAATTGACTAAATATTACACTTGAGATACATTATTTGAGGGTCTGGAAGCTTAAGGCTTTAGGTAGTGATCATCTGAGATAAGAGAAGACTGTAATCTTCAGGCTGTAGCATTGACTATGACTAAACGGATTCATGCTATGTAAACAGAAAGTCAGGAGAACTTTGTCTTTTCATTCACTGTGTAAATCATTATTAAAAGCTGATGAGTGAAGTGTGGATCTTCCTCTTGGTACTTTTCTTTCCATGAGAACAGCAAACACAGCTGATAAAATGTTTTTGGCTGTGTTAAAACTGCCACAGCTCTAATGATTTGTATTCATAGTATAATCTTAAACTACCAATAGCTATAATTCATCATATTTCTAATTTTACAGAGGCACAGATGGCTGTCCACTCTAGTGGTCCCAACATTACTGAGTTAAACATGGAATAGAATGATTGATTAAAAGTTGTAATCAGACATTACTCCTTGTAATTGTGATTAATATGAGTTTACTATTTCTGACAATAATTACTTTTATTCTTTCTTGTTAACAGAGGGAGTAGAGAGTAAGCAGATTACAGACTTAAAAAATCAAGACTTTAGGGCCAAGTGAACAATTAGTTTTAAATCCAAAAAGAGAAAACTGCTGTTCATACCTTATTTTTTGGATGGTTTAGGAAATCCTGATATCCTTTTGATACCAGGTGGTTGGTTTTTTTCAAGATGAACTATTGTTTCCAGTGGGAAAAGAACAGCTAATAATTTACTTGTATAATTTTCTCTATATAATTTTTAATTTTTTTTTGCATGCTTATCCTTTCAGTGGTGCCTAGTAACATGTTTTTTTTTGTTTTAGGAATGTTGGGCGATTCTTTGAAATTAAAAAAAAAAAAACAAAAACCTGAGGCAGTGAAAAATTAATGGACTGATTTCTATTAATGTATTTTGCATTCATCAGAAACAGAGTTAATGGGTTAATTTGGCTTTGGGTCATGCCATTGTTTCTTCCATACAGGATTCTCCTAGTCAAACCAGACCTGTATTGTGATAAAATCCTTGACTTCCATATGGCTCTCTTTTCTTGGAAAGAGCTACAAAATTTACCCTTAAATTGATACTATGTCTCTATAACTTAATTTTCTTAAGGACTGAGTTTACAAAACAAGGTTTTGATAGCAGGTGAACTGCAGGAGTGGTTTCTGTAAGAGGACACCACAAGATGCTCTCATGTCAGACACAGACAGTTTCACGAAGCTTCAAATCCAGCCAAAGCTGAGCCCAACAGTTACAGTGGTGGTGCCTCTGTGTAAACATATTTAAGAAAAAGTAAGAGCATTGTAGAGCAGCTGTGAGCTAAAGGAGTGAAAAAATAAGTGAGAAACAGCCCTGTAGACTCACAAGTCAGTGAGAAGTAAAGAAGGAGGGGGAGGAGGTGCTCCAGGCACCAGAGCCTATTCCCCTGCAGCCCACGGAGATGTATTGTGTAGCAGATATCCTTCACAGCTGCCCACCTGCAGCCTGTGAAGGATATCCCTGAAGCAAAAGGCTATGCCCTGAGGGAAGCAGTCCATGGAAATAGCTTGCAAGAGCAGACTCGTGGCAGGAACTGCAGCCCATGGAGAGGAACCCGCGCATGAACAGGTTTTCTGGCAGGAACTGTAGCCCATGGAAAGGAACCCACACATGAACAGGTTTTCTGGCAGGAACTGTAGCCCATGGAAAGGAACCCACACATGAACAGGTTTTCTGGCAGGAACTGTGACCCTGTGAGGGACTGAGTCTGGAGCAGTCTGTACCCTGAAGGAATGTATCATCTGGAAAGAACTCATGCTTGAAACGGTGAGAGGCACTCAATTCTGCAAGAAGGTAAAAAACATGAGAAGGACGTGGTATAGTAGGATACAGTTTGTTCACTTTTATATCCTCAGTGAAACATCTTCATTCCCCATCTTTCCTTCTGAAATAAGACCTAGTCTTTCAATAAGCTGAGGGATGCAGGCAGTGAAAACAAAAGGAAGCTAAACATAACTTTTGGGCAAAGAGTTCACAGAGAAGTGTTGATGTTTCTCTGCATCTCTTGTACTGCCTTCAGCAGACAGATCTTATGAAGCCCAAGGCAGAACTTAGAGCTTCTTCCCTGGAGTAGAATAATTACAGCAGGCTTCTTTGGTCTTGTTACCACTGTTTCTCCAAAGGTGAAACAGGCAAGTATGGTTCTTTCCTTGGCTGCTGATTAAATTTTCTCTTATCTTACTTACCGTTATAAGTCCTTCCTATTTTACTCTCTCCACATGTCCCTCTTATTTTAATCTTCATGTCTCCAAGGTTTTTTTTTTTCTTTTTATATCCACTGTACTGCTGCCCATATGATGCTTTTGTTTTCTTTCTGTGGATGCCTTTGGCTAAGCAACCAATTGCATAACAAAAATAACAAATATTTCTAAGGAAGAACTTGTAGAATTTATATTTATAGAATTTAGCAGAAATTTTCTTTCCAGTTTGTTAAAAAAAAAATCCCAAACAATTTTCTTTATTTTCTCTTTAGCAGGATATACTGCATATTATCTTAAATTTTAATTTCAAATGGAAAATACTTTCTGAGATCAATGATTCTACTAAATTAATCTCAGCAGAAAGATGGATGGTAAGAGGTCACGTGTAGTAGGTGTAGGTTGGGTGTTAAGACTTCAGTGACTGCGTGCGACTTTTCCCAAAAGATGATCAGTCCTGTATAATACAGCTGGTATGTGCTGTATCACACGGCGTTGAAACCTGCTATCATGAGAGATGGCTAATTGGTTATTTGATTAATAGCTCTCCACCAGACTCCATCTGTAGTGAGATTTAGCCTACTGTTTTCAAAGCTGGCCAAGGCATACTTCACCACAATCTAGCTGAACAGCTACATGGAGCAAAATCATTACACAGTGAAAAAAAAAAGTTCTGATTGAGCAAAAGGTGTCAAATGTATGCAGCCACTGCCAGAGGGTAATAGTTTTTTGCTGCTAACTTCAAAGTCTTTTTGCAACGGCGCAGTGACTAGTTTCTCCTTTAAAGAAAGGATTTCCTTTTTCTTGCAATGTAAAGAGAAAATAAAGAAAATATCTGTAACAAGTAAGAATCCTCTCCAAAATCACTGTGCCAGAAAACTTTATAATAGGAAGGAGGATGTATCTCTAGATTAGCCAAAATGAATATGAGAAGGGCAGTAATATGGAGCCAGCTGCAACCCCAAAAGCAATGCAATAATAAAGTTGCTTGTAGCCCTAACTTCTTTTTAACATACCCGGAGACAAGTAGTTGAGCAGGCAATTGTCTATGCATTGCAGTATCCAGGTTTTGCTAAGTATTTTAACAAGGTGGCATAGGATGATAGTTAAAACTAAAACCAGAACCTAACAGTCTTATTACAGCTGCTAAACAAATAAGGGGTTGGGGAGGGTGAATTTAGTGAACTAGATCTACAAATACTACATTCTACATATATGCCTTCTTATCTCGATGATTTTGGTTTTTTATTTGCAGTACATATGTTAACTTGGGAAAAATGACAGTGAAGTAAAAGGAAATAGCCTATAAAACACTCTTGTCAGAAAAGAAAGCTGCAAAGAATAAAGCACAGAGAAATTATAATAATTATGGATTATTTTAGGGTTT
>VXBU01003839.1:116885-142115 GCA_013400315.1 Bombycilla garrulus
TTTTTTTTTTTTGTATGAGACCCATGTCTAACAGGTCTCTGAATAGGAGCCAATATAAAAATCGTATTTGTATTACCACTTTTAGAAAACAAAGAGAAGTGCATTAAAAACTGTTGTAAATTGCTACACAAGGAAGTAAAAGCAGTGCCCAACAAAGTGCACCTACAAAGCAAGCTTTAAATACTTGAATCCTAACAATTAACTCTATATACTTATTAGCTATCCTTTTGGGTTCTACAGCTCTCTAACACTAACAACAACAAAAACCTAACTGGATTTCATACATTTTCTTTACTATTGGCTACATTTCTGAAGACTTTCAAAGAGACATGAATATTGAGAAAACATTTGGAGAGGTACAATGATCATACAGAAGCAAGTCCTTCAGGATAGACAGTCTAAAGAGAAGAGTCAAAAATGCTGATCCAGGTGTATTCAGCTTTAAAGTGTGGTCTTTAAGATCTACCTCATTCATTCAGGTCACAGCAATACTGGTTTTTCTCACCTAACAGAGAACAGCTCCTGATACAATGTTGTATACTTTAAATATAAGTAGGGAATATATTCCTTCTTAAATATATAAGCTGATTTGCCAATGTACACAGAAATTCCAGCAGCAGTAACACAGGAAAAAAGCAGATCATCCAACCAGATCTGCAATAATAATCCATCTGACACCTAAAACTCTATGAATCAGGCTGCTGATAAAATTTTGTACATTTTAGATCTTTAAGAATAATTAAAGTGAAAGCTTTATTCTTCTGAAGAATCACATTCTTATCTTTCACCTGCTTCTCCCAGTGCTTAGTGTATTTTGAGAGTACTTAACAAGGCTGTTGCAACCATATAAAATACTTCATATCTAATTCCTTAACCCTATTTCCACCAGAAGAAATTGTAGTTTACCAGTTTAAATTTATATTTTAACATAAACTCAAATTTCATCTCTCTTTTTGGAAAGTATTATCTATATATAGAGAGACATATACATGAACAGAGATATATACATGAATCTATATGCTTCTTTACTAACCAAGGCAAATTAATAGGAAGTATTCCATGTGTGCATGATTTACAGTAGTTGTGATCTATATTATGTTAAAAAACTGCTGCATCTCTCCTTCTCTTATCAATAGTATAGCCTAAAACACTGAGAGCATAACTATTTTCAGCATCATTTTTCTGCTTATTGTATATGGACAATGAAAGGATGTATACAGAAGAGGAGATACCACAGCTGTTTAACCTTTTTCAATTAATGTTTCAGTATTTTTCATTCTGTTTTCTGTGAAAAGTTAGGGGCTTTTTTCCATATATATGAAGGAACAGCTTGCAATACTCAAAAAATACCAGCAAAAAGAAATTAAGTCCTCGTATTCTTCATGCTTTGAGTCTATATATTAAGTTGAAAGACTTATTGAAAGAAGTCCCGGCAAGCCAGACAGAATTATTTGCTTCTAGAAAATATTTTGAAATCAGTTAAAAATCTATAATTTTTTGCCTTATGTATTTTTATGCTGAGAATTAAAGTAAATTATTTATAGGCAAATCAAGTTTCATTCTGTAAGCGTTTCTAATTTTCAAGGAAGAATTAGATTTATATCAGAAAAAGGAGGTATGGACTACTTAATTGTAGAAGAAATTAGTGTGCTTTTTTTTTTTTTTTTTGTATTTGCTAGGATGACACTATCTTTAGTAAGATTTCCTAAATAATATATACATGGAAAGTAGCTTTATAACTTTATTTTTTAAGTACATATAACAACAGAAAATGTGACTTTAGAGACATTGGAATGAAGGCCAGGCCTAAGCAGGATTTGCCATGCATATTTTCACTAGTCATTAATATCATAACCATCACTAGCACAGGGGATTTTACAGTAATGCCTGTGCTAGCCAGTTGAATTTGCCAAGGACATTGAAAAGTAATTCAATAATAAGAGAACACATTTGATAAAGACCCTTATCTTCAGCACAGAGGATTGGAATGTTGGAAAACATAAAGGAACACTGACATACAAAAGAAAATAAGGGAGGAATTACAACATAAGTAATAACAGCAAGATATCCTGTCACTTCTTTGGTTGAAAGTTGGTAACAGATTTTTGAATTTGTTATGATGATTAATTTAGTATAGCCTTGTGTCCACTGCAATCCTATACGTTTGTTAGTGTTGTATACACATGATATCACACAGAGTAGGGGCATGCAAATCATGTAAATGCACAGAAGCCACCGGAAAATAACCACAATATTACAGATGAAATGAAAGGGTGTCCTATAAGTTTTGCAGACTAGTGCCTCCAAAGAAATCAGATTTGTTAAGGTCTCTGATGACAGCCATGCTGTTTATAATATTTTTTCCCCCAAAAGCCTTGCAGTATCATTCAGATGGAGTCCACTGCCTAAGAATTTCTCAGTAACCAGGAGTACACGTATTACTATGTCCAGACTTTTTTTACTATTTCTTTAATGGCTTGGACCATGAGGAGCTGCCTCCGCAGTATATTTGCTGAGGACACAAACCTGGGAGACGTGGTTGATACTCCAGAGTGCTGTGCAGCCCTTCAGAAGGGTCTTGGTAGGTTGGAGAGATGGACAGAGAACCTTCTGAACTTCAAGAAAGGCAAATGCAGGCTCCTGCACCTGGAGAGGAATAACCCCACATCCCAGTACAGGCTGGGGGTGGCCTGCCAGAAAGCAACTCTGCAGAGAAGGATTTGTGAGTCCCGGTGGAGACAAACTGTCCAGGAGCCAGAAATGTGTCCTTGCGGCCAAGAAGGTCAATAGTGTCCCAGGGTACATTAGGAAGAGCATTGCTAATAAGTTGAGGGATTTGGTCCTACTCCTCTACTCAGCCTTGATAAGGTTGCACCTGCAGTGTCATGTCTAATTCCGGGCCTTCCAATACAAGAGAAATATGGAGCTCCAGGAGCAAATCCAGTGGAAGGCTACCAAGATTATTAGGGGATGGGAACATCTCTTGCTTGAGTATAGGCTGAGTGACCCGATCAAACTTGAGAAGAGATGACTGAGATGAGATCTTATCAATGCTCACAGACATCTGAAAAGAGGCTGTCAAAAGGATGGACCAGGCTCTTATCAGTGGCGCCAAGCAATAGGACAAGAGGCAACGGGCAGAAACTGATGCACAGGAAGTTCCACCTGCACATGAGGAAGAACTTTATTGTGTAGTTGACTGTGCACTGGAATAGGTTGCCCAGAGAGGTTGTGGAGCCTCCCTCACCAGAGATATTCCATAGCCATCTGGATACAACCCTGTGTAACGTGTTCTGGGATAATCCTTCTTGAGCAGGAAGGTTGAACCTGATGACCCACTCTGGTCTCTTCCAGTCTTAGCCATTCTGTGATTAACATGCCAACCTAGCAAAATGCTCAAATAGTGATTTATAGTGATTCATAACTTTATATATCTTCCTTTATTTGCCTTTGTCATTTTAATGTTAGAGCACAGGAGAAATAGGAAAAGATGGTGACATGAGAATCAGTAAAATAAAACACTTAAAGTAAAAGCCTGAAGGGCTGATGAACTATACAATTGAGACAAAAATGTCAACACTTTTCAATAAATAGGTCTGTCCACCAGTAATGTTAGCTGGCCTCAACTTGCTGGAGATTTTGAACAATGTGAGAAATATCCACATACAAAAAATTGTATTCTTAAAAAAAATACATATTTAACATTAATTCTGAGTGGTAGGCATCACATAATATAACTACTGAGACCAGAAAAGATGTAACCTTTAAGCTTGTGGAAAATTGAGTCAAAACCCAGAGAGAAAACCAAAGAAATAAAACTTCTAGCTTAACAATTTCAACTGGGTGAATTCAAATGCTTCATCTTACTAGTGTTTTGTAGATCAGAAAGTTAATACGAATTCAAATCAGTGTATTAAGAGTAATGAGAATTTACAATGTGTGTGGACTAATATTAGAGATTAATAATTTGAATGAGAAATGGATGCATGTTTATTTATTTAAGGACAAATTAACTCACTTGGTGACCTTTCTCCGGTTATAACTTAATGTATCTATAGTTAAACCACAATTATACACCATTTCACGTCTAATAATATTACCTGATATCACTAAAGTTACCCAACAAGTTGAGATCTTTTACATAATTTGCATTACTCATAATAATGATCATTATGACCACAATACACTCCCTAAAGTCTGTTTTGTCTTTCCAACTAAGCAGTTTTCTGTATGCATTGATTCTGATGAACTCCTATTTGAATATCTGGTTCTTGAAAGTTTCTTAAAACTTCACCTATGATTTTATATTTTTAAAAGAGAATTTTAAAATTATGTTTTTATTCTTTGGAACATGAGGCACTGACGCATTTTGTTGAAAAAACTGATCTTGAGAATGCATAAAGGCTATGACAGTAAAAACATCTTTCAAGTGAGGCTATTTTCAGGTTTCTGATCCCTTAGAATAATTGGTTGTTATAATGTTTTTATGTCAATTAGAGCATGAATGGTTTCTGGTATTTAAATCTTGGCAAACATTTTTCATCAGTTGCTAAAGGACAACCTGGCACTGAAGCATGAGATCCAAAATTTTTATTTCATTTACTCAGACCTATCTATGAGTTTCCTGATAATAATTTCACTTACAAAAAAAGGGTTCCAGATTTTTAGTGCTGAGAACTCTGCCAAGATATTACAATTACATTGATTCTCTAACTAATTTGTTTTATTTGAACTTATAAAAACAGCATCTAATGAGATTCATATTTTTTTTTCCTTCCTAAATTCCTTCTTAACTCTTCCTAATTCAAAACAAACTTTTTTTGAGAGACTGGGGACTGTTTGTTTTTATTATGTTACATTTTTCCTATGCTCAATGAAAAATTCTTACAAAGTAAGACCTTCCTGAGAAATCAGAAATAACGCCGAAACAAAAGCAGATGAAAATGCATTTATCCAAATAGCTCCAGAAGATCTCCGTAGCACCTTGTGAAAATGCAGTGTAGACAAGAAATACAAAAATATTTTTACATCTTTTCCTCTACTCAACTGCCAATCACAATTACAGCCCCGTTAAAGTGATTTCCACCATTACAAGCTGTACTGTTTCTGCGTGGAAAGCTGCTAGCTTTCTTCATAACAGCCCATCTGGTGCTGTATTTTGGATTTATAGCTAAACCAATGTTGATAATACAACAGTATTTCGGTTGTTACTGAATAGTGCTTGCAGAGCATCAAGGCATTTTTTTCTCCCCACTGTGGTTTCCCCGAATTAGGTTGCAGGTGGGCCAGAAACTGAGGGGCACTGCCAGGAGAGATGACTAAAATCAGCTAAAGGTATATTCCATATCATGTAACCTGATCAGCATCAAAACCGTAGTTAAAGGAAGAAGTGGGGGACCTTTGTTTTCCAAGATGATTTCCGCTCAGTCACCATCTCACTTGGGAAAAGGCTGTGACTGCCTTTGCATCCCTTGCATCCCCAAACTTTCACCTACTCTGTTGTCTTTTTCTCAGCCCACAAAGATTTGGGGAGTTTTAATTGCTTATGGGTTGGCTGCCTCTTTTTGGTTTTTTGATTTTTTGCTAATAAGGCCGTTCCTGATAAATACTATTAAGATGAAAATGTTAATAGGAATACAAAATTAATTATATATATAATGTAATCTCTTTTGGTCATAAATAGAACTAGTACTACTGCTACCATTATTCCATGAAATTCAGATTCCAGGAATGCTAACAGAAACATGTTTCTGCTTCAAGCATAGCAAAACTGGACATAAGTGATAACATTCCTGCCATGAAAATGTTTCAAAGTAGCATTTCTAGGAATCAAATCATCTTTCTGCTGTCGACAGACATTTTTCAGGCTGCTATTTGCAACTGATATTTTGTCTTATACGTTATGTGTTAACTAAACCCATATTTTTAGACTTCATTTTTCTGGTAGTAGGAGAAAAAAATATATTTCCAGGTAACATTGTATTGGTAGGTACTTAAGGTAAAAAAAAATTAGTCCTGATGAGAGAAAAAAGGTGTCTATCTTAAGTAAAATGCTTATGAATTTCTGCAAAAAGACATTAATATTAAACAGCATTCTAACTTGTAGCAACGATATTCTCCTTTTAGTTCTTAGTCACCCACTGAGCAGTCACTCACTGAAACCGTTGAGATTCAAGTGTATATCTAAAGTGTTTAGTGGATAACTAAAGTATACATAGTCTACATTCCTGATTTAATATTTCAAAAATTACATCACTATATATTACTGTAGTTTGCATTGAACAGCAATAAAACAAAATATTGAAACAAATATTTATGATAGATATCCATTATAGATGGAATATTATGTCAATTATAGATGATATTACCTTACTATATTATAAATTAAAGGCCATGTCTTATCATACAGTCATAGAAATGCCTGTCAACACTACAGCTACTGATTTAATACTGGCTCATGGGGCAAGGATACTGGAAACACAAAGCGTTTAAGAAAAAATCCCTGATTTAATGCATTTTTCTGGCCTCCACGTTTGTTTATTCTTTTCTGGGATATAATAAGAAGTACTAGAGGAGATAAGGCTTGCATCCCTTCAGTCAAGGGTCTAGCAGTATTTACTGGAAATAAAGCACCCCTAGCTTTCTAGGATTATAACAGAGCTTCAGAGATGCCTATGTGTTAGAGTTTTATGAGCTATTTTCTGTAAGGGTGAAAATAATATGCAGATGCCATCAGCACACACACAAAAAAAATAATAAAAAAATGAAAACTCCAAAGCTGGGTCCAGTGCAGTAAACCCAGCAAATTCTAAAGCATGTTCACATCAGAGATAGAAGGAGCTAAATTGGTTTACCTGCCTAAGATGTTCCGTGTACAGCAGCTGTATACAGTCCAACTCAATAACATCATGGGTGAACTGGCTAATTAGTAAGACAGACCTAGCAAGAGGAGTAAACAGACTGCACCAATACCTGGTGATTTCTGCAGGTCAAAGACCTGATTCACACTGCTTCTTCTACAAGCTCCAAAATAAAGTGATTATCAAGATGTGCTATACAACTCTTTCTGTGCAATAAATTAATTAATCTGTCTGTCTTCGAGAATTAGTCATCTAACATTTCCTTACCATCAGAGAGTCCACTGTTATTTTCGACAGTTCATTTTTCAGTAAAACATGGGAATAAAAATAGTAGTCTCCTTATTTCTAATTATAATGATTTGCTGAAATATGGTTTTGTTTGTGAACATTAAATTTAAGGAAACAATTGAAAGTCTTCAGACAAGAAACTATTATTGGAATAACTAGCAAAATATCAAGAATTCTCGTCTGACCTTGCTCCTTTTACAATAAAGCTTAAAAAGTGAATATATGCAAATATCAGCAGTTTTTTAAAACAGATTTATATTATAGATACTTCAAAACTCTAAGTATAAATATTTAGTGAAACTTTGATTAAACGTTCAGAGTTTATCTACAGTCTGCCCTTCCAAAGGGGCAGAATCTCTCCATCTTCACATTTTAAAATGGCAGAAGCCTTTTATACAGCTGAAGAAAACCAACTTATATATTTTTCATTTCTTATTTTTTAAATGCAAATCCATCTTTTTAAAGAACAGAACCCAAAGCACAAAAAAAGTTACTCATAATTCTTTCAGCCCTTAAATTTCAAAAATCTTGATCCAGGCCAGTAGGACAATGGGCTAGGTCTCAGAAATCCTGGATGCAACAGAAAAACATGGAAAGTATTTTTCAGTTCTGGGGCTTTTTTTCAGCTTTCATGAGTTCTTTAGTTTCTCAGACACTGCAGAGCCCCAAACCCATCATTTTTTCTTACTGCTCTCCTTGTTTCATACAGCCAGGATGCAAAGTGTGAAAAGATGTAACAAGAGAATAAATTCCCAACTCTTTTACATTTTTTGGATTCTCCTAAGTCAGTTCTCAGGAAATGCTTATGAAAGAATAAATTCCTACACTCAGCAGAAGTTAGCCATCAACTTCAAGAAAGAGTGCATTTTACTCTTCTCTAATTTCATAGCCATCAGTATCAAAATTGGCAGCAAAGCTTTGCTGTCTCAAACAGAAAAAAGACTTTTCTGTTATAAAAATGAGCAAATAACAAAGGCAAAAATAATCAAGAGGGATTTCTTCATGTTCCTGCGTTAGAGAGCATACCTGAATGTAGCTGCAAAAATGAAATCCAATTCTTTGAGGTAGAGCAGACAGCTACCAGTGTGGGGTTCCTACAGTCTCCCATACCAAGTTGTGTATGGAGAATGCAGTGGTATCAGTCACCTATCCTACAAAATTATTACTCTATGATCTAAAAGAAACCCCAACAAAACCAAACCCNTCAAACCAGGAATTCGAGTGTCTTCTAGCTTTTCTAGTGTATACAGAAGTAATCCATGGAGCCTCCCCCAAACAAATAGCTGTTTTTCCTGTTCAGAATACTTAGAGACGTTTTTAGCACATTCCTTTGGCATCACACATATGATT
The DNA here is from genome assembly GCA_013400315.1 of Bombycilla garrulus. Classification (NCBI taxonomy): domain Eukaryota; kingdom Metazoa; phylum Chordata; class Aves; order Passeriformes; family Bombycillidae; genus Bombycilla; species Bombycilla garrulus. The sequence goes on from VXBU01003839.1 coordinate 125,384, forward strand.
CATATAGATTCAGGCATTTTTATTTTCATTTTATTTTCAAGAATGGCTGTTGACAAATAAGAAGCAGTTCAAACTCTGCATGCTTTTCACTTCATCATCTCAACTTGGCTGAAGAGTACATATTAAATAGTTATACTACATACCAGAAATGTTTCCTGCAGGGAAGCAGCAGAAGACTGGGTTTAGTCCTGGCACGGTTCTAAAGCACTTTACAAACATAACGTGCACTCCTACTACTAAAGACCAAAATCTCAGCCACTCAGCCTTCCATTTTGCTAAACACACCTCTTATTTACTTAACTTACAGCAGTTTAATAGGGTATAAAAACTAAAAAGTCACTATAAGAAGGAAAGTAAGACTAAGTTTGTGAGAGACCACTTAGTACTTGGACTATCTATTGTCTCAGGGAACAGCAAGGACCAGCTTCTCCCTAAGGGCTGGGAAGGCAAGGGGATACCATGGCCAGGAGGGACAGAAGCCAGAGCCTCATCTCACAGTACCCTACCCAACCACAACAAAACCTGAGATGGTGGCTCAACCCAAAGCCCAGGACATAGGGCAGTAGCACAGTTATGAGACAAGTCTGAGGTCAGTCTTTAGGTCACCATGAGGATAATGAGCACTGGACCTATCAGCAGAACCGAGGTCAAGCCAGCCACAGGTCAAACTCCAGTCTCATGGTTCCTGTAACCAGGCACAGCTAAGCAAGACAGAGCACCACAGCTTAGGGAGAGAGGAAGTACCTGGGGCAGAGCTTAAATACACTCTTGGCCCATGACTGTGGATAGAGGCCTCAGGTGAGGCTGACTGGCTGACTAATCTGCTCACCACCCTGACACATTGACTGTCTACCTTTCTAAAAGATTTCCATTATGTACTTGTACTGTAGCATCTGACTACAAATGCACACTATTAGAGCTTTTTGCCAAGATTTCAGAGTTCTATTTTTTCCTTCATGGAAGTGAGTTTTCATTCTGGATATTTTATATGTTATTAATTTCGGATTGGCCTTCCCTTGCCCTGCTTTGTTTTTTGTTTTGTTTTATTTATATTGTGAATTTGTTGTGGTGGTTGTTTAGAATACACAGAATTCACTTGATAACCCATTACTTTTTTCTACTTCTTTTCACTGTAAATTGAAAAACCCTGGTTCAGTCAAGCCTGATACACCAGGCTGGTTCTATGACACTGCTAAAAGGCTTCAGGGATTCACATCAGTTTTGCAGACATACTTACAGGCTATGCGATGACCACAACAGCCCCAGGAATAAAAGGTCCTTTCTGTGGATCTATGAGTGTAGTAAAACCAAAGAACAGCAAAGCCAAAGGGAATCTTTTTTTCCTGAGCAGTCAAAACCCCATAGGATACACAGAATCAGAGAGAAAACTGACAGTAACTTTTAGGTTTCTGGCAACTGCTGTGAGCCAAACAGCTGCTGCTGACAAACCAGAGAATGCAGTATCTCCCTTCTGCCCTAGTATCCCATATCTCATCTGTAAGGTACAGCTGCACAGTTACTTCCAGGTGGAAATGAGTGTGCTCTGGATGTATTCTAAGCCTGAAGGATGGGATAATTTCCAAACCAGAAGACATGTTGCCAAGTTAGCATGATCTTGAGCTATTAAGCCTTGCTGAAAAGCTGCACATAAAACACAAGTACATGACCCAAGGGTAAGGGTTGAATTTTTCTTCCCTTCCTGCAGAGTATTGCATGGATTTATATCTAATTCCCAGTTCTTCATATCTACCTTGCCTGCATCTGTGTGTTGATAGGACAGCTGTTTTCAGTGTTTTAAGGATTATTAGACATTCCTCAAGTGCATTAATGCTCAGTGTCAAGTACAGAGACCCTTGGTTCATAATATATATCAAGAAGGTAAAATGTCTTAGTCCATATCTTCCAGAATGTATTTCTATATTCATCTTCAGGAAAGGATTAAAAATTCACACATGTATCAGTATTTTTTCTTCTTTCCTACTACTAAGCTGTTGAATAGCAGAAGCTGTTCAAGTTCTTAAGAGGAAAGAGAAAAAAGGAATGTTTAAGCATAGATATTGAAAGCTAAACAAGCCCAAAATGATCTCTCAGGTAATGGTAAAGAAACATGAGAGATGCCACAAAGGATAAAATTGCTCTAAAGCACTTGAAACTACAAAGTGAATGTTTATAAAATGTTTAACTGTTTTTTTTTTTAATTTAAGGTACAGTATTTACTTCTATAAAATGAACTTTATGAGTAGAAAATTAATTGTGCAAGAACAGTGTTGCCTATGTATTGTTATACACATAATATTTGGTGGTTTTCCTAAAGCTATGTATTTCAACATTATTACATTTCAAGAGACTCTCAAGTTTTATTTCAAATAAAAAAAAGTACTTTTATTGGTCTTGAGTTTTAGAGAAAATACTGTTTATATGCTAAATATTCAAAACTCAGAAAACAAATGTGAAATATGTAATAAATACAGCTTAAGAAGTAATAAATTCACAGGTATTTTAATCCAGTCAAGTAATTTTATAAAATCTTGTTGCAATTTCTGAGCAGCTAAGATTATCACTTGTACACAGTTTCATAACTTCTCTGTTTTGCCATAAGTTATTTGTAACACAGAAAGCCGAAACAAAAGCTTCAAGTAATTATATCATCTTTGGGTTCATTTTTATGTTGTATCCTTAGAGGTTTTTTACTCATGTTTCAAAATGTTGCAAGAAAGCATCACTGCAGTCAGAACCATGTCAGGAGCTCAAACTTTAGTAAGAAAACTTCTGGAAAAGTGCTTTTTATAAAAAAAATAATGACCCCTTGATTCAATTCAGCAAACCTCCAGATCCACATTATGTCTTGTTTCTGTCTTCTAAATGAAAATGTCTTCTAAGTGGTAGTTATTTCATTTTTGCAGACATAGAGAGAAAAAAAATGTGATAACATTTTAAAATGCTTTCTTAATGACCATAATGTTAAATACTTTAGCAGAGATTAAACAGCAGAAAGGAACTGAAGACAAGCATAGGCACTAACACTATAAGACTCCACTTTGCTGATATCATGAACATTTCAAAGACATCTAAAATGACACGCTGTGCAAAAAAAAAAAAGGATACCACCACTATAGGAGTATACTGGTTTTAATCTGTTTCTTAAATATTGTCTAAACCCTGAGAGGAACCTAAACTATATTTCTCTGATTGAACTCTCAGCAGGGACAGTGCTGTGTCAGGAAAGCTGAGATGTCCTCTCCTTCAGGCTTGGAAGGTTTGAGCTGATAGCTCTCTCCTCTTAGACTTGACCTTGAGTTTCATCCTCCCTTTGGAAGAAAGTATAATGAGTAATGCAGGGAACAAAGGAGACATTACTTTAGTTCTGATTCCTAAAACTGTTCCCATTTTTAATCAAACAGCCCCCGAATTACCCCATCTCCTTGGCAGATGCAGAAGGACAAGCCCTCGTACTTGCTTCTCAGACTGTAAAAATCAGAAAGCCAGAAAGTTTTGGAATCCTAATGTTCTTGGTACGATTTAGGACCATTTATAATTTTGGGCTATGCAACAGTATAGACTCTGAGATTCCTGTTCATGCTAAAATTATTTATTTAGTATGTACTAGTTTCCTAGAAAGAACATTTATTTAGGGAAACCTTTGAAACAGTTTTCTGAGATTCTAAATCATAAACTTGAAAGGTTTGATAATACTGAATATCAGCTTCTAAAAATCAATAATTTCCTCCAGGTTCCTAAGTCTAGTCCCTTTTCTTTTTCTTTCCCCAAAGGGAGACACCAAAACACCTTTGAGAACTTGGGACTGAATGATGGGAGGTAACAAGAGTTAGTCACCCAACGTACACCGGTGCCTTGAGGACGCACATCTATATATTCCTGTGTCTGAAAAGTTTTAGGAAATATAGGATTTTGATTCATGTTTACAGAAGCAAACACCTGAGGTTGTTTTAGAGGAATTAACTCTGAACTGAGGCAGAAAACAGATCGCTGTGGGGTGTTGCCCTCTTCAGATGCTGAAGAAATTTTTCCAGATTTCATCTACCAGCCAGGCAGCTCCTAAATCACAGAGATATTTTTGAAAATGTTACCTACACTCTGTTGTGACTAATGATAGCTGAGACTCTAGAGAGAAATTTGGAGGTCATTCTGTGCCTGCTGCCTCTATTTCATCAGTCCTCTCATGGGGCACACTCCATGCTTTGGGAAATACTTAGGAATTTGTTGTGTTTGTAGTGCTTTGTAGATTAAAACCACTGTAGATTAACCAGCTTTAGGTTTCAATCACTCTGATTATACTTCACAATATGTTATTCATTTATTTCAGAAGTACCATAGATCTTGCTGATATTCTGATTTTGACCCTGCTGAACAAAAGGAAGGATAAACATTTCCAGTTCCTTTCCCTTAAGTCATTACTCTTTTCCCTCCATCTTATATGCGGGTTGCAAAAAACAGAAAGGTAAGATGTGTTACTCTCTTCAATATAAAATTTGTCTTGATCACTACCTAAAGTGTAATTTGTAAAATCTTGTATTAGAAAAATGGGTTGATTTGCCACAATTTGAAGCGCTAAAGCTCTTCAGCCTTTTTGCATTAAAGATTTCCTTAATCCTAAAGTCAAATATTCTTGCAGTCACATTTGCCCATTGTAGAAATTTTAACAACCTATGATTCCACCCTGCACTAAGCCCCCAGATCATCTTCCAAATTAATTCCTTTTAAAATTCTGTTCTCTTGTCTCTTCTCTTTGAACAATTTTGAATTCCAGATAGGAAGGTTGTAGGCACACAGTGTGTGGTGACTGGGAATGGGGCTGTTGCCAAACCTCATCCCTAATGGGCTCCAGCTGCGTAGGACAGGTGAGCAGTGTTAAAGGCTGTGGAACACGGAGTGTGAGGGAGTGTGAGGTGTGCTGGCCAATCCCAGAAGGGGAGAGAGGTGCACAGGTGGAATTCATGTTAGATGAATGGTGTAAAAGGTTGGATGGAAGAACAATATAGTCCTGATATGTTGTTATTCATGGTATCGGCTGTGTGTCCTCTTTCAGAGGGCTCCTTTCCTTTCACCTCTAGCTAAGAAGAAGTGTAGGTTAATAATCCATTCACTGCAATTAAGCAGGAAAGCTGCCCTGTGGTTTCCCTTTTAAAGCCTGATCTTAGTCAATATACAATGCATGGAAGGGGACAGCTAGAATGGCAGGAACAACTCCCTCTGCGTCTCAGGGAATAGGAGCATATTCAGTCTGTTGGGAATCTGAGAGGATTTGGGCTGCTAACACCTTCTGACAGTGCACCATAATGATTTTAGGCAGCAGCTCTCCAACTCTGAGCATCTGTAATCTAATGCAGCCATGCTAAAATGTTTCCAAACCCATAAGCTAAGAGCCAACCGTGTCTAGTCTTTCTGGCTGCAAAAGACTTTTCTATGTAAACATTGCATATCTAAATTGAAAATGCATGTAGCGGTTGTAACAAGTCGGTTACATCAGTATAGATGACTTTCAATTACAAATCATGTGAAAACCAGACACAAATATCCATATCCCATCTTAAGGCTTCTGCTTCAATTTTCAGCTAATGGCAACTGAGTGACATCCTCTAGTCAGAATTATCAATGCAACAACTCTACATGTTTTTTAACAGACTTACTGAACAGAAAATAGAATTTATCTTATTCTAATACTCAATAATTATACAGTCAGTAAACAGCTAGTTAGCTAACGAGGCTGAGTAATGCACTGACCTGTGGTTTAAGACTAACATCAGGAATAACAACCAACTCTTTTTTCAGGATACACATGCCTAATCTCCATTTTCTTTATCTAGGAGAATACTGATTAGAGTCAGGTTCCTTTCACACTCCATGTTCTGCACTGAATAGCAGGGAGCAACCTACTAAAATACAGCTGGCAAGTAAAAGCGTTACACTGTCTCTGTAAAGTAAGAAATGAGAAGTTTTACATACATATACAAGACAGAGCCTGGATATTACAGTCCTTTCATGCTAGGTACACTGAGAGGCAAAACCTAGTCCTATACTTCATAGAATCATAGAGTCATACTTTCACCAAATAACATCATGTCGACTAAACCAAGCACTATGTGCCACGTCTGGTTGTTTATCGAATACTGCCAGTCATGGTGACTCTACCACCTCCCTAGGCAGTCCATACCAATGCTAGACAACTCTTCCAGTGAAGAAATTCTTCCTGATGTCTAGCCTGAACCTCCCCTGGCATGCTGGATGCCATTTCCTCTTGTTCTGTCACTCTTGCCTGGGAGAAGAAGCCAACCTGACCTGGCTACATTTTCAGGGAGTTGTAGAGAACCATAGGGTCTCCCCTAAACCTCCTTTTCTCCAGCCTAAACACCCTCAGCTCCCTCAGCTGCCCCTCACAGGACGTTTTCAACAATTTTCCAACCTCATTCTCCTTCTCTGGATACACTCAATGTCTTTCTTGAAGTGAGTGGCCCAGAACTGAACACAAGACTTGAGGTATGGCCTCAATACAGCTGACTGTAGGGGTACAGTCATTTCCCTAGGTGACTGAACAAACACACTCAAATTTTTGTGATCTGCTCCAACTGAATTGCTCCTCCTACCTGCTGATCAACTGTGGCTACAGACTTCTTAGACTGCTGGAAGCACATAAAAGGTTTTCTGAATGGATTTAAAAAATAATTTTTTTTATTTCATGGTGCAATGTGAAGAGTATGGTCTGTAGAACAAGAGCTTTTGGTCTGTAGCACATGAGTCTTTTTGATAGTGAAAAGCAAAAACATTTTTGGGGATCTGAACCAGGAGGAGGGAGAAAAATTTAGTGCTGTCCCATCCTTCTTTCCTATTGCTGAAGGGTGAAACAAGGAGCAATGAAAATAAATGCAAAGAAATACTCTGTGAAACTTAATTTCCATAGTCCTTCTGGGTTTTCATAGTTTCATAAATGTGTATTGTAAGGTATTTGATGCTAGTCTGTGTATATTTCAAATCTTTACTGTTTATTTTTGGTTTTGTCTTGTAATGATTACGATCGTTCTGGATAAGACAATGGTAATTCATTAACATTTAACATTTTGCTTTGTATGCATTCTCCATCCATGCAGTAAATCAGCAGGTGTTTTTTGAATTGCTGGAAGACATGTAACCTTGTAACTTTGTAGAAAGTCTGTAGAGAAGAATTTTCAAAATTTTCCTTCCAGGTCAGCAATCTTTTTCAAAGTTTTATTCAGCCTCTCTGTTGTCTTGCAGGCAGAATGTTCCTCACTTCCTGTATATAAAATCTTTCCCTTTGAAAAAAATAAGATTTTGACAATCTTTTGTAAAAACTGAGATCATGTATTGCACATTGAAAATATTATAATTTTAACAGTATATGTGACTCAAATTGAGTTTATAAATTTCAGATAATCTTCCAAGATAGCAGAATAGAAGATATGTCAGCTGTGACCTTAAGTACCAACAAAAAAAGAAAAAAAAATCATGTCTAAAATCAAGGAAGAGTAGTATATAAATTCATGCTTTTTTTTTTTTTTTGCATAAGAGTGGCTTCAAACTTAGACAACTTTACTTCAATAAGCAATTCTGGCTACCAGCAGAGTTCTTATAGTTACAGCTTTTTCCCAACAGATGTTAATGCTTTCAATGAAACAATTGTATCCATTGAAAAATAGTGACCAATCCTGTCATGAGTGTTTTGTAAGAGAAGTTCATAGAATAGAATAGAATAGAATAGAATAGAATAGAATAGAATAGAATAGAATAGAATAGAATAGAATAGAATTCTGTTGTAGAAATAAATGAAAATAGTTGTGATTGTTGCGCAACCTTGTTATCAGGAAAACACATAATTTTCAAATGAATGAGATGTGTTAAACTGTAGTTCTAAATTGCTATCCTGCACTGAAGTACATATGTTTGTAATCTGTGCAAGTGCTCTATATCATCATTTATCTGGGCATCTGGTAGAGATAAAGGCAGATGAGATAAGCAGCCAGTCATCACAATTTCAGTTCTGTTCTATACTCTATGTCACACATTAATGGAAGTATTCTTACTGACCATCAGTCTATTCGTATTCCTGTTTATCAGAATCCTTTTATTGCTAAGTGTCATCAAGGAGCTTTGATCAGATTGCAGTTAGAATCTATATACCCAAAGACTGTTTATTTGGATTCCAGAAGCTCTTAAGCAATACAGTGATTTCTCTTCACAAGTGGAATACTTCTCCTTAAGCCTTCTTGACATAAATGTTCTTAGTTTATCTTCATGAGTTTGAGTAGGTGTGAAGCAGACCCTGCTTTCTTGTTAACCATTGTCATAATGGCAGACAACATGGAATCAAACTGGAAGTGCTTGTCTGCTTGTCTGAAGTCTTTAATCAGGCTGAATGTTGTTTGTCTCTTATCTACCCACAGGCAAGTTGGTGTTTTCCGGAAAAAAAAATCTCAACAGCTAAACATATTAAAACATAGGTAGGAAAAAACTCCACTAGAATATAAAAGTGTAGGAGAATGTAATGTTTCTTATCTGTGGTGGGATGTAGCCATCGTAACAAGTTTCTTCTGACAAGTTATGGTCCTAAGAAACTTAACTACCTGCCTGAAACAACATTTCACAAAGTTTGATTTTAGTCTTCCAGTGTTGTAGCAGTGCAGAATGAGCTAAGAATCAGGAATATTTTGAAGTGCAGTAACATCCAGATGAACTGAACTTGACAAAGGCTATTGAGAATTATGCATGCCATTTGTCCAAAAAGCACTTGATGCTGAAGCAACTTTATGTAGTACACACTTAAAATAGAAAATTCCATCATATATAACTAATGCTGGGACATTTCTGTTGCATTATGCAGCCTAATTGTTGATGCTCAGTCTTGAAAACTAAACTACAAAATGTCTTGACATTGTTGACTTTTACAGCTTCTTCAGTGTGTGAAGTTCAATTACCACTGCAGTTAACCTGGTTCAGATAAAATTATTGAACTATGTCAGATTTCAGTGCAACTTACTTTCTTTCTTTCTCTTTCTTTCTTTCTTTCTTTCTTTCTTTCTTTCTTTCTTTCTTCCTTCCTTCCTTTCTTCCTTTCTTCCTTTCTTCCTTTCTTCCTTTCTTTTTCTTTCTCTTTCTTTCTATCTTTCTTTCTCTTTCTTTCTTTCTTTCTTTCTTTCTTTCTTTCTTTCTTTCTTTCTTTCTTTCTTTCTATTTTAAGCATGAAAACTGAAAAAGTAATGCTGTACCAACAGACTTAGTAATGTTTAATATAGTTCAAACAATCCATTTTGAATTTTTAAGAAGGAAGAGATAAGCCATTTAAAGTCAAAACCATGTTCATATTCACCACATTTGGAATGGCAAATGTTTGGTTTCACAGTGATGTATGAAACTGAATGCAAGCTCCACAAGGGAAGATGGTGTTACACTTAATAAAAAGTGGAATTAAATTCCTTTATGTTAATGTTTAAGTAATACATTAAATTGCCAATTTTGTAAATTCTGCCTTCTGATGCTTAAAGTTTTGTACGAAAAAGGCAAAAAAAAAAATCACTTCTGCAACTGCCCTCCATCAATCAAACATACCTGAAGAAAACTTCTAAGCTGAAACTCTGTAAATAGCACGTACTAGCTTATGTTTTCAGTAAAAGCATAACATTAATTATAAACTCATATGCAATTATATCTGCAGATCATCTGATATTTTTCATTGAGCTAATAAATTTACACATAAACATTAATTTTATGTCAAAAAACCGATACTGGGAGCAAAATCTATAGATGGAAGTTAAAAGTGTTTCTCCAAGTAATATTTTTTTTCTCTAATTCTCAATGTAGGTTTCAGATTTGTTGTCTATAAAATAATCTGTCTTTTCATGGCTAATAAACAATTACTGAGTATAAAGATACTCTGGACTGTCTCAAAGATGCAGGATAGGTATTTTTTTTTCTTAAATTTGAATGTGTTGTTGAGTCAATAGAACTATTACTGGTGGATTAGTGTTTCTCTCATTTAAACGACAGAATTTTAACTGCAGGTCTGTAATATGTTACTGCTGTACAGTGAATTGATTTTTATAGAATAGTTTAATTTACTTGAAAAATGTCTAGTTTTTTAATGAATATGAATTACAGTACATTTAGATTCAATTTTAAAATAATCTATTTTAACCGTGCAGCATTAGTGTGCCACTACTCATTACAGAACATTTTAAGAAGCTGTTTTAATTATTTGAGAAAAAATATGTTCATATGCTTGTGAACATATCTTGAAATTAAGAGTAATATCTATATTTAAAGAATGTTTTTATTACGTTGTGTATAATTCAATTTTGCTAAAGTAAGATACTTTGCCCCTTGAAGTCCTGGAATAGTTTCAGTGCAGAAGACTGTTGTTACTGGTCCACTATTTTTTAAAAAAAATATTTTTGTTGTGGAAATATTGCTTCCATGAAATTTTACACCCTATTTAATGTAACTTCCTATTTTCAACAACCAATGGATTTGTTCTTGTTAGAAGTGGGATAGTGGGTTAGCATTTTGACTATACATTAAAGAATCTAGGGTCAAAATATGTGCATGTTTTCTCTATGTTTTCTCGTGCAGCTTTATATTTTCATGCAATAATTACAAGAAATTGTAATCAGGATATTTTTATATAATTGTGGGGAGATTATTCTTTAGCTTTCATCCAAAAAATTGAAAACTAACTGCTCCTACAGTTTCTTCATTCTTAACCACACTTCCGCATCTGGAGCACAGTGACAGCAACTGAGCAAGCTGCAGCAGAATCTAGGGTTTTGATGGTTCCCTTTTGCAGCCAAGGAAACACGTGAAAGCTCTGGGCAGCTCTGATGACTGAATGACTGCAAAGAGGTAACTTCACCTCCATGGTAATGGAAAAGAATAGCATTTAAACGTCTTCCTCTACAAAGATGGTATTATCTTCTGTTTTTTAGTGTATAAGAGGCATAAGGAAATTTGAATTCCATCAGTTTAGAGACAGTACTCTACCGAACTGAAAATGAGATATTTTCTTCAATCAGATAAGCTCTGTTTAGTTTTTCTAGTCAATTTTCACCACTGGGATATTAGTTTTATCATTTTATCTTCTTTGATGGAACAAAGGCTTTCTGATTGCATTTTAAAAGCTATAGCATAGACAAACAATAGACTTATCCATTAAAACTTTCATCAGATAACTATAAAACTATGTGGTATAGTGTGGAAAATTTTACAACTACAAGATAGACCCCAATACGTACATTGAAAGAAAAGCAGAGGTCAAAAAAGGTTTTACCCAGCCTTTCAGGTGCATTTTCATGCAATGTCTTTAGTAACTCTCTGTGAATTGTCTTCTCAAATCTAACATATTTGATACAGTTTTTGTTACCCCAGTGGAAATATAGACGGGTCCTCAGGCTTCCTTTTCATCCATCAGAGACTTTATAACTGTTCTGTAAATTGTTTAACTTTCCTGGGTTTTGTTGGGTTTTTTCCCCCTTTTGTTGTTGTTAGGCTTCATCTGGTTTTGTTTTGTTTTATTTTCTTCTTGACACAATGAAGAATCATGGAACTGTCTATAGCTAAACACATATAAAAAAACAGATGCAATCAGATTTCACAAATGGGAAAGGGTGTCTCCACTATCACATTCAAAGGCTTGAAAGAACAAATATCCACTTATAATTGTAATGTCTAGAGTTATCCATCAGTGTGACATCAGAGATAGGTTAAAACACATGCAAATTTAAAGGTTCTATTTGCATTGTGAGAAAGAAACTCACACCAAAATGACATCAATAATAGCAACATTTTTTTCCTTTTCCCGGAGAGCTTGAACCCTTTCTAGATTATTACTGTTTAGATCAAGTTGAATCAGAAGGGCCTTAATTCTTCCTCTGTATTTGCCATTTGGGAAACCATGTCTGCAGCATTACATCCAAGCCCCATTAAAAAAAAAAAAAAAAAAAAAGGGTTTTGTCAGAAAAGTTACACAATATAGCTTCTGTTTCCTGATTAGATAAGCAGATAAGTTTGAGAAATTTTACACATAAATGTTTGTGCCAGAAAAAATAAAAAATAAAAAAACTAAAAAACCCAACAACAAAAAAACCCACCCAAACAAACAAACAAACAAAAAACCAACAAAAACAAAAAACAAAACACCAAAACCAAACTTATTAAGACTTAATGATTACTAAAGAATTTGTGGTTTTCATTAAGGTGGTAGCAGGTAGTTTATTTATGTTCCTTACCTCTACAATATCAGCTCTTGTGAATTGTAATGCCTTCAGCAAGTGTTACATTGCATTTCATAATGTTGTGCACTATGGCTTACTGCTAAAGGTTCCGACAGAGAAGCTGCAATGGTTTCAAGTGAAGTAGTCAAAGCCTTTTCTGCTTGTTGCTGTACAGCTACCAATTAAAATATTAGTGTTTCTTGCAAAGAAGTGGCAGCCAAGTGCTTGTTGCCTAATGAATGCTTGTGAAACTTTGGTGTCTTCCTTCAAAGTTTTCTCTTCTTCTAGTACATATGGTCTGTCCCTTGGCTTGTGTGGTGCCTTTGAAACTGCTAATCTCCTCCATGGCTACCTCACTGTCCTGCAAGTCTCATTTTGGCTAATGCTTCCTCCAAGAGCTAACTACAGGAGCCACAACTCTTTTCCCGTTTATCCCTCGCTCCTGGACAGGGCAGTAGCTTGGTGCTGCTGGCTTCTACTGGTGACAGATTGGTGTAGTCGGCACATCGGCTCTTCTCTTGGGCACTGCTTGCAATCCAAATGTTCTAGGAAGCAGCTCTAAAATTATTGTCCTTGTGAGGATTTTGATCTTTTGGATAATAATGACAGAAGTAAATTTTCCCTACACCCTATGATTCAATGCACTGCATACAGGGCACAGTTGAGTTAGGCCTGAGTTTTATGATATCTAAACTTTCTGAGAGGACATCTGCAGCAATAAGAAGTACAGTCATTTCCTCCTTTGAAGGTAAGAAATTTACCCCTCAGGAAAGCTATATTTGTGCACACATGAGAAATTAGGCGTACGGCTCATTGCCAGCTTTGCTTTGCTCTATGTGCCTCATGTAGACAAGTAGTGCAGTACAACTGAACCCTCAGGCTGCACATGAGAGTGTATGTGAACTCCTGATATGCAGATCCACTCCTTGAAAGAAATAAGTGCGTAAATCCTCTAAATCTCTGTGGATAAAGAGCCCTGTTTTATGAAAATTTCACCTCAGCAGAAGTGAAAAGGCAACAAGATGACCTACCCTAGATCACCTCTGCCTCTTACAATTGCTACAACATCTCGGTATTGAGACAAGTTTAGGAGGAAATGTCTTGTTTTGCAGTAGATGAAGTTTCATTCTTTGTATAAAAAGGTCTTTGAATTAAGAATGAAAAAAGGCTTGTCTGTTTATATTTTTTTAATTTATGAATTGAGAAGATATTGCTATAATTATCTTATTTCTCCCTGATTCAGCTTAGTGCTGAACAAATAACTGAGTGCACAAGATGTTTATATGCATCTACTGTCATGTACTGTTAAAGCTAATGAAAGCTTGTAAAAATAAGTCTACACATCTTCTTAATAAAGTTCATTGCAGTTTTATATGTGATTCTGTAACTAGTGCACTGAGGTAAATGTTATAATTCGTAACTTATTAAGAGCTTAAATTAAAAAAAAGTCCAATTTTGTAGCTAAAATATGCTGAACAGTTATTTCACTGAAAGTTTATATTTAGATAAAAGGTGTCAGAAAATAGGTTTATTAAAATAATTCTTAGCATATTCCATAATAAATATCATCCTCTCACTCTTGAATCAAAATACAGCTTTAGTTCTAGAACACAGAGACAATAGAAATGTCAGTGTTAGTTTTAAAAAAAAGTAATGAGATGTATGATTTTAAATTTAACAATTTTTTTCAGAAAAATCAGTAATTAGATATTAAGTATTTAAAAATCTTCCATTAGAGGTATGATGGAAGTTATTTGATAAACCGGAACAATACCGTTAAGTTTTTGTTAATGAGTGGCTTTATTTTAACACTAAAACCAAGCAAAAAAACAAAAAGGAAAAAAAAAAAAAGGCAAAAATACCCCCCAAAAAACCTCAAAGCACTGGACAGCACTTCTATATTTTGAAAGACCTTCCAACAGACACATCTTGCTATTTTTAATTTCTGATCATAAAAACACTATCACTATTTTAAATATCTGATAATGAAAGTTTCATATATTAATTTCTAATCTGCCATTCAGGTTTACTTGGAATGACAGGAAACTCTCCTGTTTCCTAAGAATGTAATACTTTTGAAAGACTGGCCTGCCCTAGGATGCCTCCATTTATGTTCTAAAATGAGAAACACATTAAGAGTGGAAATTGTCTTGGCTGATGTTGGTGTCTACAATTTGGACATCCATACTGAGCTACACTCTTGTATGTTCCATTTTTAATAGAATGGAGGTAGACTCACAGGGTATGATTTCTCTGGCATTTCCTTCTGTTTACCTTAAGATGAACTGAATGATACCCATATATGTCTGTTCATTCACAATGTATGTGAAAAGAACTTCTGTCAAACTCCTGTTGAATTCCTGTCAAACTCCTGCAACATAACTGTTTACTGTCTGGAAGTCCATAACCCCACAGAGGAAACCAATGGATTATGTTAGCCATCCTTATAAAAATATACATTGTGGTTTGAACTGCCATGTGCTAGTACACTATTGCCACATTGTGGAAAGTGCATAGCCACAGTATGGTACTTATATGGATTTTCAAAGTTTAGTTATGGCCCCTACAGAAAGTACGGGAGAATACAAAATAGGTTGAAAAGTTTTTATATCAGACAGTGAAATAGTGAAAAGCTAAATAGCTCCTGCAAGCAAGCAAAATGATTAGATGCTTCCAAAAATGATGACAGTCTGGAACGGCTAAATATCATTCCTTGCATTATGAAATAATTAAACTCTGAAATGTAGTGGTTAACTGTTGCGGTTTGTGTTTGTTTTCTGTCTTGTTATAATGCTTCACTCCCATGTTTCGCCCAGTTTTCTGCCCCCAATGGTTTCTTCCCTACATGTATCCACCCCCACAGCTACCCTTCCAATGTATCCCCCCACCTTGTTCTGGTCCCTTTCCTGCCCATCATTGGAACCCTGCCCTTTGCTCTGGTTCCTTCCCTGTCAATCCCCCCATGGGCCAATCCCTGATCGCAACACCCCCTTGGAAGTCCCCTAAACTTCGATGCCCCATTGGCCCATATGACCTTCCCTCTCCTCCCCCCTTCTCTCTATTGGTTCTGAACCCATTGTGTAATCCCCTCACTCTTCCTTCATCCCTCCCCTAAGGATCCCCTATTGGCTGGTTGTTTGTACCCTCGCATTGATTTTGAGTTCTATTTAACTCCCTGCACAGGAGTGCTTGGGGTTCTTTTGCTCCTGACCCCTTCAATTTAATAAACATTTTGGGCTGGAACCTCATATCGAAGAGCCTCCCCTCTCCTCTTCGTCCTCTCCCAGACAGTGTGAATTCTCTATAGAGCAGGCAGCTCTAAAGGTTCAGCTCTTGGCGGCCACCTGCCAGAGTTGCTCCCCACTCCCGGCGTGGCACCGGAGAAAAATTGAGCTAGCCCAGATTCTGGAGAGCTGCGTCAGTTAACCAAAAGTAATTCAGACCAAAAGAAGGGTCATTACTAAAAGAGATTAAAAATTTTAATCAAAGTGAGAATAATCTATATGTGTATTGTCATTGCTATATCTTTTCTGCTTTGCACTGTTACTTTTATTAGAAATGCTCCTTCTGTGCAGGCTCAGCAACAGTAAGGGAACTCAAATACCCTTGTTCTACTGGAGCATATAAAAACAAGTGCAAGTGTGAATGAGGGTTGACCAAAGCAGAAAAAAATGCAAGCCAAAAAAAAAAAAAAAAATCAAACAAAGAAACAAACAAAAGAAACCCTAGAACAAAAAAAAAAAAAAACAACAAAAAGCACCATTTTGAATACTTTCAAATATTGGAAAATTTTCTTCCTATTACCATGTGTTGGGAAATGTTCTTAGTTAATTTCTATTCAGTTGTAAATGTATTTCCTAGTCCTTTCTGGCTTTGCCATTGAAAAAAAAACTCCTTTTTGTATTAGAACTTGTAGTGCTAAACTTCCTTCTCAAAAATATCACCATGTTTTATCACTCAGACCGTTGAAAAATGGCTGAACTTCTAAACTTGTCATGTACAGTAAATAGTGCTTGTTAAAGAGCAAATTGGAGTTACAGCTAAAATTTTACAAAAGTATTAGAAGTTATTATAAAATGTATGCATTAGTGGATGTGGTCAAAAGATATATGCCACCCTGTCTGGTGTTGAGCCTAGCAATTTTCCTCTCTTGTGTGAAAATATGACATGTAGAGCCTCATGACATCTTGCCGCTTCACGTCTAAAAATTTTGTTTCTAAATTATGGTTTTGTGCTGGTTTGAGATTGATTGACATTTTGGTGGGCAGGAAAATAGCCACCCCTGGAAGTGAGGTGTGCCTGTGGATTTCCCATGAGCCCAGTGCAACACCAATTGTGGGCCAAATTTAAAGACAGACAGGGAAATGAGCCAATCAAAAGTGAAAGTCATCTCAGTTGGATATACATTTGCACAGGACTGCCCGGGAATCGCTCTCTTTGGTTTCCGGCCTTGAACAGGTACAGAGCTGTGGGCCATGCCCTCGGCCCGGCTTTCCCCC
>VXBU01003839.1:147328-166401 GCA_013400315.1 Bombycilla garrulus
TTGTAATTGTCTTTTTTTTTTTTTTTTGTTATTTTTGGGGGGTTTTTTGTTTTTTTTTGTTTGTTTTACTTGTTTTCTAGTGAAAATTATTCACTTTGAGGTCCTTGTAAAAACTAAATGGACCAGAAAAAAAATCTTTGTTCAATTTATGATGATAGTTAAATTAACTACCACTCACTTATGACTATTCTAAATTATATCTCTCATTTTAATAAATGCACACATATTCTTTTATTCCTGTGTATCCTGTGCAATTCATTAATTCCATTGGAAGGAGAGAAAAAACTCATAAGAAAAGATGTTAAGAAAAAATGCTATTTTTCAAAAGCCTATTTTAACCTTAAGGGAAAACAAGCAAAGTAAATCCAATTTTAGGCATCCCTTCCAATTCTCCAGTCCTGGTGTTGAGTTTCTAATTGAAAAGATTTCCCCAAAGTACATGATATTAGAGCAATGATATGGGTTAATTGCAGAATTTATTGGGTTGTGATATGGAAAAATTAACATGCATCACTATGTAATTCAAATAATTTTCTATGGCAATCCTATGAAATAACCCCAGTTTTAATGTAGAATAATGTAAGCTTTTTTCAATATCAATTAGGAATGACATTTCATAAGCCCTGCTGGGACTTGCAAACCCTGATACCACTGAAAGTCACTATGAGTTGGCTTCCAGTCTTCCTACAACTCCAGAAAAGCACTGAATTCAGTCTTTTGGAGTACAGGAAGGACAAGAAAACAGGAAACATCCATTCAGTGAGTTGTTAAGTTCTAAAGTAGTTCCTGTCCTGGGTTTGAGATAAACGAGCACTATAGATGCAGAGGTTTGAAATATGATTCAGTATTACCCTAATTCATCTCTTGGCTTTTCTTCAAGTTTAGACTTGAAGAAGTTTTGAAGCCAGGGAGGGTGAGTGTCTTTTTACATAAATATCTGGGAAAACCCTACAGTATGCCCAATTTTTTTTACTTTTTTTGATGTTTTCAGTGACACTGTTACAGGATTTAATAAACACGTTCCTTTCACCCTTTAATCTTCTCAACTAGAATGTTAAGGGCTAAATAAAATATTAATATTTAAACTTTCTTTTCCTTTCCTAAAAACTCTGAAGAGCATTTAGAAAAAAAATTAGGGCATAACTGAGGTATTTTGATTTTGTTTTCTTGTCAAATGGAAGAAGAAAATGAGAAAATAATATACATATTAGATAAATAACTGCTTGGTTCTATTAGGTAGCCTTTTCTTCTTTGAGATTTTTTTTTTGATACCTCTAGCTCCCCACTTTAGTTTTAAAAATCCTCTGATATTAAGGTTATTGCCACTTATACAGTACTAAATTTTATGATCATGGGCCTCTCACTGAAATTATTTGCTGTCGTTCTTTTGGGAGCAGGGATCTTTTCTTTGATTTTCAGTTGATACCTTTTTAGATTTAATATTTCATACAAGTCTTGATATAATCTAGGGATTAATTACATGCATAAATGAAAACAGCTAATATTGGAATCAAATTCAGTGATTCATTACAAATTTTATAGCTGACACCAATTTATACTTTATCTGCCACACACTTGCCTTCGTCTTGTGATTTCCCTTTTTATCCCAATCATTAAAATCTTATAGTGAAAGAATATACACTATTTGAAAGTTGACTTTTCACACTGCTTGTTTTCTTTTTCATCACAGAGTGCAAGAAACTTTGTTAGATGAAATTGCCCTAGGTCTTCACTGTAGTTCCTATGTCATATTTGGCATATGATACAAAAGAAGTGGCAGATGTGACAGCTGATAAAACAAGAAAAGTCTTACATGAAGACAATTCCCACTCCTGGTAGTTAGACAGTACACTCCATGAGCAAGAAACACACAGAGATTATGAGTTTGACTTGTTTGGTCAGGGTGAAAACATTTGCAAATGTTTTCCAGGAAGACCAGGAAATGCTGCTGTAAGTTTGCACCCAGGAGGGTTTGGCTGCAATTGCTAGCGGCAATATCACCAATCTATCTCAGAGCCCTTGCACTTATTTAGCATCAAGAGCAGGAGAAGAAGTGAGCTTGCAGATGACCTAGTACTGACAAGAGCTGTTGCATTTGTGTATAGCAAGAGAGGATGCTTGTTTTCCCTTGATGTTAAAAGCTGACATTCAGGGAAAAAAAAAAAAAAAAAAAAAAGAAGAAAAAAAAAGTAATAATACTAAAGTCAGACTTATGTTCTTTCTAATGAAAGAACCTAGCCAACATGGTACATCACAAAATTTGTTACACTGCTTCCAGCATGAGGACAATAAACCTAAAAAAAGCCATTATTCCCTGAAAAATGTTTATTTTGAAGATCTATAAAAAAGATGAACATTTCAACACAATGCGAATTCTAGATCAATCATATTTCTATATATGGCCATTAGAGATACTGTAGAGACTTAATTAAGATAGATCAACTCAGAACAATTAAAGGAGTAAATTCAGATGAAAAATTTATTATAGCATACACAAATTTAACACGTGTATATGGAAGTATTGGGTGTTTGAATGTACCAAATTTTTCCTACTATTTCCTTAAATATGTATATTGAGTCACCTATATTTATGAGTAAAATACAAAGCAGAGAATCATATTATCATAGAAGAGTTTGGGTTGGAAGATTCCCCAAAAGAGGTGCAGTATCTTGCTCTAGGTTTGGATGAAGCTCATGAGGTTCTGTTGGGTCTGTCCATTTCTCAGTCTTGTCCAGCTCCCTCTGGATGGCATCCCCTCCTTCAGCTGCGTCAACTGCACAACTCAGCTTGATGTCATCTTCAAACTTGCTGAGGGGTTACTCAGTTCTTTCATCTATGCCATTCATGACAGCACTCAATAGTACTAGTCCCAGTACAAAATAATCCTGTCATGAGGAACATCACTCATGACTGATCACCGTCTAGACATTGAGCCACTGATCCCTACACTCTTGATGTGATCATTCAAGCAATTCTTCATCCACTGAACAGTCACCCATTAAATCCATTTCTCTCCAATTTAGAGAGAAGGGTGTTGTGGGGGACTAGGTCAAAAATCTTACAGAATTCTAAATAAATTTCATCTGTAGCCGTTCCCTTGACCACTGATGTAGTCACTCCACCACAAAAGGCTACTAGGCTGGTGACACAGAATTTGCTCTTGGTGAAGCCACTCCAGCTGTCACAAATTGCCACCCTGTTATACAAGTGCCTTAGCAAAACTGCCAGCAGAATCTGCTTCGTGATTGTCCCAGGCCTGGCGGTGAGGCTGACAGGTTGGTAATTCCCAGAATACTCCTTTCCATTTTTATATAAAAATGGGATACAATATTTCCATTTCGTCCAATCATGTGGGACTTGACTGTTACAACTT
This sequence comes from Bombycilla garrulus, assembly GCA_013400315.1. Taxonomy (NCBI): domain Eukaryota; kingdom Metazoa; phylum Chordata; class Aves; order Passeriformes; family Bombycillidae; genus Bombycilla; species Bombycilla garrulus. Next base: position 150,703 of record VXBU01003839.1, read on the forward strand.
TCAAACATTAAGGAGAGTGGCTTGGCAACTACATCAGCCAATATTGTCAGGACTCTGGGAGAAGTAGTATATCAAATATACATATTTCTTTAGATACTGCTTCTTAAGTTAAACCTAGAAGAGAATGTGGAAATATTTTTCCTACAAAAATAAGTAGGAGACATTAATGAAATTACTGGTGTTCTTGGGATTGAACCTTTAGAATTAATACTTTCCTTTTCATTGTAAATTTTGTAAATTTTATTTTAATTTTTCTTCATCCATCTCTTTCTCCAGTGAAGAGCAACAAAGCTGGTGGAGAGTCTATAACACAAGTCTTCTAGAAGTGGCTGAGGGAGCTGGAGATATTTAGCCTGGAGATGAGAAAATTCAGGGGTGACTTTATCACTCTCTCTGGCTTCCAGAAAGGCAGTTATAGAGAGGTAGAGGTTGCTCAATTCTCCCAGGAAATCAGTGACAAGACGACACAGTCCTAAGCTGCCCCAGGGGACATTTACATTGGACCGTCCCTGGAGGTGTTTAAGGAAAGACTGGATGTGTCCCTGAGTGCCATGGCCTGGTTGACAAGGTGGTGTTCAGTTATTGGCTGGATCTGTTGATCTTAGAGGTCCTTTCCAATCTGACTGATCCTGTGATTTCTTCAATTTTCCCCTTTAATTCCTTGAACTTCCTGGTCTTCTCGGGGTTGTTTCAGCTTTCAGTTCTTTGTCTCTCCTGGGCCTGAGCTTATCTGTCTGGTTGTCTGTCTATCCATATTCACAATTGTATCTTGAATATGCATACTCTAATTTTATTAATATACCAGAAGATAAGATCAGTATCTGGTCTATTTAGGCATTTGGACAGGAGAAAAAGCAATCAACAATTTTATTGAAGGTAGGAGTATAACTTCTTTGCTATCAGGTATTGAAAAGAGATTTTTAGCTGGAGTCCAGTGGCAGGCAGTCCTTCAAAAATTCCTTTTGGAGTCTTGAAGAGGGTTGTAGAGATCAATCCCTCCAGGAATATTATAACTTGCTGCCTATTTCATGGCTGGCTTGCCCTGACACTTAATGCCAAGATAGAAAAAAGGATGCAGTGAGATCGTCTTTGATCATTGTGTGTATGAAATAGTAAAGTTTCCTGTGTCGCAAAGTTCAGGAAACAGATACTCAATTAATTTATAAAATATTTTCATCTTTTTTTTCATCTTTTTTTTTTCAGACTGATTGAAGGAATGAGGGAAGCTCCCTCTCTTACCTCTCTTTGCAGCTTCTGGATAGAATGCAACTTACAGCAGCCAGTTTAAGATGGTTATGGAGATACATTTGACATTTTATTTCTCCATTTATAAGAAACTCCATACTGGACCAAGACAAGATAGGGTACCTTAATTATGTTTTACAGGATGCTTGCAAAGAAGAATTTCTGAACAGACCAGAAATACCTTACAGAAAGTGGGACATAAATGTAAGAAGAGTAGTCCAAAGAGCTATTTAAGAGATATCATCAATCAGAAAATATCCTACTCTGGTCGAGTCTCTGGTTGCCTCAAAGGAAGTGCTTAAATAAAACTAAACCCTCTCTCTTTCTCTCTTTCTCTTTCTCTTTCTCTTTCTCTTTCTCTTTCTCTTTCTCTTTCTCTTTCTCTTTCTCTTTCTCTTTCTCTTTCTCTTTCTCTTTCTCTTTCTCTTTCTCTTTCTCTTTCTCTCCCTGCCTAATTTTCCTCTTTTTCTTTTTCCTTTTATCCCCTTTGGTTTTTTTTTTTTAATTTTTTTTTTCTTTTATTCTAAGTATTTTTTCCCAGAAAAAGAACTGTTAGCACAGAACATTCATTCAGGAAGGCTTTTGGAACAGATCCTAGCAGATCCTAAAACACTCAACATTTTATGTTTGTGTTATGACAAATAAAATTTCTACGCAAAAAGTACAAATCCTTGTATTTCATAGTGATTTTCACAGTCAAACACAATGTTGATGATCTATTTGCCTTATTTCTTTCTTCTCTTCCTTTCTTTGAGAATTGCACCATAACTTATAGATAATGTTCATATGGATATGTAAAATGAAATTTTCTTTAAAATGAAAACTAATCCAGTAATAATATATTAGAAAGGGATCAACTGTTAGGTAAGCAATGTAATCAAACAATATATGAGGAAGCAAGTTCAAAGAGTAAATCTTCAAATTCTGTTTTTCTTTTATTCTAGATTAATTATATAGTAAGAACCAATGGAGTATTCTAGGGTGGCATAATCTGTACTACCCTAGAATCTGTGCCCCATGAAAATTTTATCACTCTGCATTTATTTGTAGTCCACAGTATGGAAGCTATATCCGGGACAAACTGGAAATTTAAGTCTCTGCTCAGAGATGTTGAAGTGAAAAAGAGCCATAAAACATACTAAGCAAGGTTTGCCTTGGAATAATCTGAACCTCAAAGTTGTGATCATCTTCCCACAGAACAGGAAATTGAATTTTGACACATAGATAGTGGTCACATAAATAAAAATCCAATTACAAAGTTGCCTATTTTAGATGGAAATATCTAACCTTCTATATCAGAAATTCCATTTTAGAAATTATTTTTTTGAGAAGACAAAATTATTCCTTCATTCCGTAATATAACCCTATTGTAATTTTTTAAGGGCAAGACATTCTATTATGTTGAAAAATTCTTGGTCTTTTTATTCTTATGTCCAGAAATGTAACAGTGACTAGAATGAGAGTCTTTAATTGCAAAAATATTGTTTATCTTGGGTGTTTCAGTAGTAAGACATTATTATTTCTCCTGTATTACAAATTAGTTGTTCTTAGTACAATATCTTGAGTTCTATTATTCAACCATAATTCCATTAAAAAAGCAAATTCTTCTAGCATAAGGTATATGCTAGAAACATATAGAAATGCAATTTATTATGATTATCATGCAGAAGATAAATGGAATGTTTTCGACTGAGAGCTTACTAGTTAAGTTATTGTTTGATGTACTCTAGATTTAGCTAGACATCAAAGGAGTTCAGAAATAACTTTGAAATAAATACAAGTAATCCCACAAGTAATTCAGGAGCATCTAGTTGAGCTGTTCTTTTAATAAGACAAAATAAATATATTATTTATATCAGCACAGGTTTTTAAATTAGAATTGTCAAATTTTATCAGATCTTTTGACTACTTCAGGTCTAAAGGTAATATAGGTGTCCTCCATATATATATGAAAATACATAAAATCCCAAGAGAGAGAAGGAACCCTAACCATTCTTTTATCAGATATGCACTGTTGTTCATTTTGCATACTGATGAAGTGATTTGGGGTTCACATGCAGGGAACATTTAAGTTAGCAAACATTAAAAAGAAATGTACTTTCCACCTTTTGCTATTTAAAGAGTTGAAATAGATTTGCTGCACTTGGAAATAGGCATTTGTTGTGCTCTTTTAACGAGTGTAGTTCCTGCTGCAGAAAGGCTCAAAATGCCTTCTTTAATCAAACCAACACAATTTAGAATATTCCTGATAATTGCTACTGTATAACAAGAGCAATGTTTTTTCATGGAGCCTGAGGAAAATGCATGCAGCTTTCTCTAAAAAACCTTTTGCTTTTTGAGAGCAAAATATGTGCAAATAATTTTTGACTGTTTCTTAAGATGGATGTTTGACAAATATTTAATGTTATCAATTCATATGTTCAAGATAAAATTATTTATTTTATGTTCTGACAAGCCTCATATTTCCTCGTATTTGGTTATAACAGATATGGGCCTGAAAAGATCAATGTTTACAACTTTTGATTTCACTATAATGACCATGAAATGAAAACAGAAATTCGGATTACCGCAGTAAGAAATCAAACACTAAAACATCTAAAAAATTTTTCTCATACAGCCATGAGCAGGGGAAAGAAATAAAGGAAAAATCAGTCAACAAGCTGGTTATCCTAGAATAAATTATTACGGTATAAGGCTATCAATTTTTTAACCCATGAAAGTAGATTAAATATGTCTGGGATTACTGAGGCCAACTGGCACAGAGGGACATGTGTCTGTTCTATAAAAGTCTCTTAATCTCCAGAATAACGACAAAGAGGACAAACAAGGACACTATGTGCAAAGCACTTAATAAGGATAGTTCCTGGGATGTACTGGACCCTAAATCATGGCCAGATATTTTTTTGAAAAATGCTAGTTGGCAGAAATAAGTAATATTTCATGTTGGTGACTGAGGCCCAATACCAAGGATCAGTCACTGGCCTCATTCATTTCCTAGCAGTGAACTACTATTAAGTATTGAAAGATAAGAACAAACACCCCAGTGTGCCATCAGGCTTAAAATTTCTAAACAAGGATCTTCCTCTAGAGAGGAAATAGCTTTGCATCCATCTAAGGATGGACCAGGTTCTCCTTGAACATGCAGGGAGAGGGCAGCATTGTAACTCAGACAGTGGTGAAAGGGACGTGCTTTGGGAGACAGACCTATGCGCTGTTCTCAAGTTGTTTATAATTTGCCTATAGGCTGAAAATGTTGACTATTTTGGTAGAAGTGTATGTTTCACTATGTGAGCCAAATTAGCAATTTGAGTTTAAATTAACTTAGTAGGTAAGTATTGACATGGTGCCAGCTCTTTCCCCAGCTAGCTCAGCCCGCCACTTGGCCAAGAGTGGGCCATTCCCAGAAAGCTGCTCAGTCCGGGTTACGGCTGTAGGGCTTAAAACTCTATGGCAGCATCGAGGGCAGGAGCAAGGATGAGGAAGAGGCCTTTTGTGTCGGTACCACAGCACTTCATTCATTGGAGGATCCAGAGACACAAGGCTTCTAATATTGGTGTACAGGGATTTATATAGGGGAGGTCTCAGGGGAGGGAACAAAGCTTAACCAATAAGGGGAGCACAGGGAGGAACATACAGTGGGGTTTACAATACTTAAACCAATAGGGAAACACAACGAAAAAACCAATGGGGTCGCAGGGAACAGGGAACTGGCAGGGAAGCCTCCAGCCCAAAGGGCAGGCGCAAGGCAGGATCGACAGCCCCATAGGAGGAAGAACAGGGAACAAGGGGCAGGCTGCAGGGAGGACTGACGGCTGGCAGGGGAGGGCACAACCCAGACTGAACCAACAAAACAGAGGGGAACAGAATGAACTGCTAGGAGCAAAAAACCCACCGCAACAGGTATTTTTATAACAATGTCTGAAGCACAAGAAATAGGTGGTTACAATAACTAACTATACAGTGTGGCATATTTTAAAATTCAAGAATAGTCAAGGTTCTTAATATACTCTGGGATTCAGGTTATTGTAGCTGTGCTTTCTTGATGACAGTCTGAGCTTCTGAAATAATCAATGTTTTTGTTATCTCTGTGTGAGTGATTCATATTCCCTTTGACATAAAAGCTGAGAACGGGACAAGAAAAGCTGTCACTTTGCACTCTTTATTGCCCTGTTTGCCCTATCTCACATATCAAAGAAGGTATTTCACCACAAGATCATAGGCTTTTCATAGGTGAGACTAGTAAAAAGTCATAAGGGCCATGTAAGGAAGCTAGAATTACTTTATTGCCTACAGAGAGAAAAGAAGGTAGGAAAGTAAAAGGGAGAGACCAACGTGGGACTGCAGCACAGGCACACACTCACTGTTATGTATAACGGGAAGTAGATTGTTCCCACCAAAGAGCTCTGGGAACAACTCAAAAATTCTCTTCTGGGTATATTCCATTTTAGCAAAATGAGTATGGAATAGTAGAAGGCAAGTTTTAAATGTACTTGCTGAGATTTTTTTAAAGCAGAGCAGCAGATTTAATTGTATTTCCCCCTAGAGGTGATCAGAATGATACAGCAACATCCTCAACTCTGTTTCAGGATGTCCCAGTACTCATTTAGGTCTCTTAATATTCTATAAATATCAGTGTTGTCAGCAGCAGGAAAGTCAATAGTTAGAATGAAGGCCTGAGATAATAGATTTCCCCCTTAATCTTTAAAAATAAAAAAAAATAAACGAATGATTGAATAAATATGTGAGCTGTGGGTATTGTTTGTGGGTGCCAGCCGCTGGCAAACAGAGGCTGTTACAAGGGAAACCTGATTTAGGCTGGTTTCTAACAACTGGTGTTCAAGTTCTCTCTGTGCTGGAGCCTAGAGTTCTCTAGCTTCACTAGAGTTTTGAAATAAATCTTCCTTCATCTTCTTCTCACATTAAGCTTTTTAAGAATAGAAAGAGAGTTTTATTCTCTAAAGATATATTTCATCATCATTAAAACAGAAAGAATAAAGACAACTCAGTTCTGCTGGGTTAAATGTAATAGACTGAAAGTTTGAAAGCAAAATCCTGGCCGCTGTGTCACCATTAATTCCCACAGTTTTTATACTCAGATTAGGAATTTTCAATATTCTTCTGGGCTGAAGCAATCCAGAAGATTGTGTGCTTTAGTGTTTGGATGATGTTAAATGATTTCCGGGATGTCTGACAAACTGCAGCTGCTTGATTCCCAAGAAAGCAGCAGTGTTTAGAAAGTAGTTCTGGTGTGCAGTGCTTGGGATTGCAAAATACATGCCTCATGTTCCACACAGTCCTGAGTAGATCCCTAATAAAAGGTTTTGGGTTTTGGGTTGTTTATTTTTTTGTGTGTGTGGGGTTTTTTTGTGTGTGGGTTTTTTTTTTTTTTTTTTTTTTGTGTGTTTCTTTTTTTTGTTATTTTTTGTTATTTTTTTCCTTTTACATTGCATAGCAGAGCTGACTGCCCATTTCCTATTCTCAAGTCTCTTAAATATCCATCTGTGTTACAACCTTTCCTGCCCTTTGTGTCTGGCTTAATCTCCCTGTCCCAAACCATTCTCAAGAAGATTTTCTCCCTCCTTTACTTGCCCTTTTCCTGGCTTTCTAAGTCACTTCCAATTGAAGAGCAACCTGCCTCTGCCTCCAGAGACTCTCTGTCAGGACAAAGCAAGCAAGCAGCCTGTAATTTCCTGCTGTGCTGTTAAAGGAACATTACACACAGTGCATGGTGGACAAACAAAAGAGATATTCTATCACAGGTCAGCACTGTGCTCTTGGGTCTGGTCTGGCTGGGTGGAGCTTGGCAAAATATATAGGCACAGGAATGATGGAGTGCCCAAAGATAACACTTTAATGATGTAAAATAATAAACACAGGAACCGCACCGTCCGAGGGGCAGCATCCAAAGACACATGGGTGTGGCTATCTTAACAATTTATAGGGTTTCCTGAGGGCAGGGGTCCAATCCTGAACATGGGACAGGGACATGACCGTATTTGTCAAAGTCCCGAACCAACAGAGAACCAGAAGTAGAAACATGGCCTATTTTGGAATGATCCCATTAGGATCTTTTCAGTATCCTGCCTCCCATGGTCTCAGGTTTATGCCTTCTGCATGAGCTACCTGGGCTAAGCTGTTATCCACTCCAGCTAGTTTGGTTCCCACAATATTCATCTTAAGGATAATTCACCTCAAAGATTGGGTACAATCCTAAAGTTACCACTTTTGTGTTGGTATAGCTGCTTAATTACATAAGGATAGTCATCGGTCCTGACATCAAGGACTCATTTAGTCAAACTTTGGAAAGTGCTTCTCAAGCTCCCTACTCACCGTTAAAGTGAGGGACTTGCAGGAACATTCTGTGAAACTCAGAAAAGTAACTGAATAAGTGAAACAGGTACAAAAGGGAGTATATTTCAGTATAATACTGGAAAAATATGAGGAAATAGAACACATAAGTTTAGTGTCAAACATTTTGTTAAATTTTCAGTGTCACCTTCATTTTTAGTAATTTTACTAATTTTAATACTGAAGAAGATAATTAATGGTTTTAAATTTATTGAATATAAGTTTTAAAACTCATTGGTCAATATAATGTATTTCAGTTAAATACAGTGAAAAAGCAGAACATAAGACTAATGTATAGGAAAACATAGTATGTAATAGACACATTTTATTATGTATATAATTTACTTGTGAATATGTACCATCATGGCCCAATCTCTAAATTTGCAGTCAAAATGGTTATGAATAAAAGAAAGCAAAAATCCAGAAGCAAAAATAGTATCTTCATACTTTTTTTAATGTTACTGCCAATCTGTACAAGACTTTCAGAAAATAAAGACTCTATTATGCCAGGCAGTGTAAAAGAACTCTTAGGTGAATAACTTACAATCCAGGCAAAAGGTGGATCCAGAAGAAGTATTCCTTAAAAATCTGTATATCCCTGAAGAAATTGTGACATTACAATGATCAGCAGTTGTATTCATAAACAATGGCAAGAGCAGATTGACAGACAATTTATTGTCAAATTTTCCATGGGAATCATAGAAAATCACAAAGCTAAAAGTGAAACAGATATAAATAAAGTATTTTTGGAAAAAAAATATTTTTAGGGAAGGGTAAACCCAAAAAATATCTGCCATGTGTAACAGAAAAGAAAAAATTCCTTTATGATTAGCCCATTGCATGACACTTAGTAATTAAAAATGTATTAAGGTCTATTAAGAATTTCTCAGGGCAAAACATTTGCTTCAGAATTTTTTCATACTGACCTTCTTTTAAAAATCTTTCTGCTTTCCAGGAAGGAATGCTATTGAAATAAATGATAGTATTTCATTAATAGCTATCATGTGGGTTCAAAAAAGGCAAAAAAAAAGAAACCAAACCAAATCAAACAAAAAAGTAAATAGAATGAATAAACCTTCCAACTGGAAAATAACCTTTAATTATTAAAAAGTTGAATTGGAATTTATATTAAAACCTCTACCACTTTACCTATCACTAATTCAGAAAGATATGGTTTTAATGGACCCTATTATAATTACTGCACTTTATGTAAAACAAACCCATTTACAAAAGATAATGACAGCATGATTGGATTCTCTGGTGCTGAAATAATGGAAGTAAATTGTTATATATTTTAATTAAATTGAACTTAAAAGCTTAGGAGGTGTCTTTGAGTAACGGACAATATTAGATACTTTAGAGGCTGAAACAACCTTCCTACCTATAGTGAGAAATTTCCATTATCATTTAGTCTAACTTGAAAAGATCAAAGGCCTCTCCTCCTTCTGTTTTCCATGCTATGTATTTATCTCATTAAATGGAATTAGATTAATCAACAGCTTTTCTAGAGTACCAGTTCTTGTGCTCAGCAAAAACCAAAAGAAGAGATAATGACACAGAGAAGAGCAAATGAGTACTTTCAAAGAGCAAAGTCAGTCACCTCCGCTTATAAAATAAGAACAAATTTAGTAATAATAAGCTATTCCCAGCACAATGTCATAACTGAAGATTGCTCCTAGATTTAAAAGAAAAGAAATCAAAAAAGGGTTCTAGAATTGCTCCTTTCTCTTCCATTTTTTTGTAGTAGGCTGCTGTCAATAGGAACTCTGATAAGGCTGGCAGCCTGACCTACAGAGATGAAATTTTTCTTGCTCCAAATCTTTAATTACACCAAGGAAGGATCATTTTGAGTGCTTTTGTGAAAAGTAATTTTCAGGAGAGAAAATAAAAAGTTCAAATAATAATAAAAAAGTAGTTTTCTGAATTGCATTTATGTTTAAAACTAATTATCAGATTAAGCTGACTACAATTAATAGCAAATATTATTCTGCTTCCAAATGTAATTGACACATTCCACTCATTCAAGTAGGGAAAACACTGCTCATTTATTCAGAAAAATAAGTCTATATTAAAAGTCATATCTCACAAGAATGTTGACTTACATGCATTGTAGAGGGTTTTTTTTGCTTTCCTCTGAAAGAGCTAATCATGCCGAAGAGTCAGGGGTACTGTGTCAAAATTTGAATGTCTGTTCTACTGCCACTGTACAGAGAAAGGCAATGTGCTGGTAATGCAATATTCAGACACCTTCAAACCAATTGTCTAGAACTGCAGTGCTCATTTACAATCATCCTTTTGTCATTTGAAGAGGTACCTCTTTCCTCTGAGAGATTTCTTTGAATGATATTTCCATGTATGGTTCTGATGAGATCTAGGATGCCATCCTGCTTTTCTCTCTAGAGTTTCCTAAAGTTAGATTTTCAGAGGAGAAACAGTACTATACTCTGAACTCTACTCAGGGTAACTATTTTAAGTAGACAGCTTGTTCTAGAAAAACAGAAAATCCACCTAAGTCTCTTCCATTTTCACAAGAATTTGATATAGTAGAAGTGTGGTGTTCTTTAAAAATTCTATCTGTAGCACAACCTAATACATATAAAATTATCCTAGGGATTGCATCTTTAATGTGTATTACATGTTTTTAAATTGTTGAATTGTTTTAATATTTATTTTTTATTATTTAATATGACCCGCATTTGTAAGCAGAAGAAGTAAAAAGGTATTCAGCTTCTGTGAAATGTCACTTAATGTGAAACAGTGTAGATAAAGCAAATAAAATCAATTCTATGGAGATGTTTTGACAAGCTACATATATATTTCAAAGGGTCGTGGAGAAATTAATGGCCTGCATGTAATCCAAACCACAATTATAAACTCACTGAATTGGAGCACCCTAATTCTTCAGAATCTACTCAATAAGGAAATGTTTCTGGATACTAAGAACATTCTGAAGTTTTCCTCTGTTTTTGGCTAAAATGAATGTAAAATGCTTCTTCGTGATTGTGATATTTAACTAAATAAAAACTACCTCTTTCCCAACTTGAAGAAGTGATAGAAAAAAATAAATAATTTATAATCTTATACATTTTATAAAACTGGAAGCCAAAAGAAACATCTTTTCCCCCCCTCTCCATTTTTACTTATTTCAGTAGATGCACAAACTAGAATGGTAAGAAGATCCAAACATTGCAATTTTGTGCATATTATCCCTCATTCCTTCTATGTGTTAGTCACAATCTCAGCATTAATCAAAAAGATAGAAAACAGTGCAGATGGAATGGCATAATAATATAGGTTCAAATGAACACATTTCCTTTAATATTCACTCACACAGAAAACCTTTCCAACTGTCAGATGATCCATTAGGTTGTTTAATGAGTTAGAGGGTACCTCTAAGCTGCATCTATTACTGGACTATAGTACCATAAGCATATTAAAAGGCAATATACTTGCTGATTCAGATCACTACTTCTTGGCCATCAGATCCCTGAGGTGACAGCATTTCAGTTGAGACCCTGGGTAACTCTCAGGTTAATCCCTACAGCCATGACATGGGGCTAATAGGGCAAGACTTTGACAGCTTTGGTGGCTTTCAGGGGGACAATTAGCAGTTCCCTGGTGAAAAAAAAAATATTCTCTTTACTTAGTTCACAGCAAAGAACCAATTATCTTAGTGTATGTCCACACAAGTGAAAAGTGTCCCTGTGAAAGCCGATGCAATAATTCAAGGATCCAGAAAGCAGCTGAAAAAGGCAGAAATGCCAAGTTGGACAGGAGAGAGGAAAATCTTGGAGTGCACAATCAGTGGTCTGGCCAGCACCTTCTCCAACAGATTGGCTCAGCCAGGAATCTCAGCTGTTTGGAGAAGATAGTATAGCTTCCAGGCTCTTGGGACTGTGATACTGATTCAGAGGCTAAAGGATTAGGAATATTGGATTGCTTGAGAAGCCTAAATCAATGCCATCAGTTTTGGTTTTTTTTACTCAAGGACTCAGGAACTATGACTTTTGATCTGCTATCTCCAAATTAGGGGAATTTGCATATCTTTACAGTATTTTTTTTCCTTAAAATATCTAGAAATCTATCTGAACTTTTTAAAGTGTATATTTTGAATTACACTGGGATGGATGTTACTTTAGGCTAAGATCCTTATACAAAAACCTGTTGAATATTTGCTTGTTTTGAGGGGCAGGGATTATATTGTCTTTATCTGATTTAAGTGTAAAATTCACAACCTTTGAAATAGGACATTTATAAAACCACAATGCAGTAAAGGGAAGAGTAAAATGTTAAAACATAATTTTTAAGAAGTACATATGCACAAACCAAAATGAGTTATAAAGCGAAGTTTATCTTGCACCAAGCAAGCACAAACCTATTACCCAAGGCAATAGAAAGCTGATTGATGATATCATGATGACAAATGTATTCTCATTTTGAATTCTGCCTGCTAAGTAATTAGTAATGTCATTAATATCATTACTAGCTCCTCATTCAACTTCATCAGCAAGCTGTTCCCTTTGCTCATTTTTCAGCTTTTCCTTTCTGTGCTTCAGTCACAGGATGAATCTGTATTGAGGACTGTTTCTAGCAACTACCCAAGGGAGCAACAAAAAAATTAGTTGTCAGGCACAAGCAGTCTATTGACACTCTGAACTACATTTTAATAGCAACTGCATGATATTATTTTGAAGTGGCCACTAACTTAAGAATTAGTGTAAATAGTGTCAATGACACTTTTCTTTTTTTCCTGAAATATATTTAGAAACTGACATAATATAAAATGAAAGTACAATTAATGAAAATCCTTAGTGATTATAACTGAGCAAGTGACTGCAGGACAAAAGCTTATTAAATATATCTTAGCATCTCATTTTCTCATGCTACTGAGATGGAAAAAAGCATTGACAAAGAAATTGAACCAACTACTGCCAATGCATACTTCCCCCAAGCTTCCAATGTTATTTTTCATTTAAAATCCTACAAATTTTATCTTAAAAAATTAGCCAAAGAACCCAAAACCCAAAAAAAAAAATAACAAATCCTAATAAAATGCTGATTGAAATATTTGAAACACTCTCAATTGCACATTTGAGTCCAAGCTATAATCTGAGCATAGGTATACTATATTAGAAAAGGCCACTGGATCACCCATCTGAGCATAGGTATACTAAATTATAAAAGGCCACTGGATCGCCCATATTTTCCCTTTCTCATTTTCTCTGCAACCCCATTTATATTTTAAAGAATATATGATAGACTATGTTATAATAAGTTATAGACATTCTTGTTTTTGTTGTTTTATCTTTTTTGGGAGGGGGAGGAGGGGGTTAAATAGTTTATCCATTGCATATTTTCATGGCATTAGGACTTTTGGTAATTTATTTTAGACAAGGAGACTTGTCTACCTTTATATTAATTTTCTACAGTGTTTTTTGAGTTCTGAAACAAAACTCGCCTGATATGTTTAGCTTTTAAAACTGTATTTTAGTACATACACCGGTTTTGCTCAACTGGATTGAAGTATCTTACTTTAAATAAGAATATTTCTGCACAGTTCATTTACAGATTCTGCTATTCAGAAAGAATTGTATCAAATGCCTAAACAAGGATAAGTAAGGAGGAAATATGTTTCCTCTGGTGTCCATTTTAACAAAAAGTTAGATTACTTTGAATAAATGTAATTTTATTCCAAAATAGGCTAATAGATAATACGCTTCAGTCAAGGTAGTTTTCAACATTGGAATATTTTCTCTGAAGTTTTCTCTAAAGTGTTTTCATTGTGCTCCAGCTTTTGATCCCATTTTGCAATGCTGAACAGCAAAGAACTAATAAGAGGTGTTTGATTCTGTCCAAAGATAGTTGATAACTAATACCCTGTGTCCAAGTTACTTTGTTTTGGACTGTCTAGTGTACCTGATCTTTCAGCAGAAGAGAAAGATATATATCATTGAGCTACTTGTGTCAAAAGCAAAAATCCCTAAAATTGTCTTTTCAAGAAATCTCAGAGTAAACCAATGAAAAAATAAAATTAGGGCTCATGACAGATGATCAGTAAAGCATAATTCCACCTGAAGTTCTGTGGTATAACCTGTCACAATAACTGTATCACCAAAGAGGAACAGGAATATGGTGACATTAAGTCAGTTGCCTAAACAGAAACTTCTGTGCCTCATTCTGCCAGTCTGTCCTGGTCTGTAGCTGCCTCTGTGGAAGTGCTGGGCCCCCACACTGTGCTGGTTCCTACCTCTCAGACCCCCATGACTGTCCCAAGAACTCTCAAGTACCAGATACAAATGCTTAGACAACTGAATTGAGCCCTCAGTGTTTGTCTACATTATCAGCTGTTTAGATTAACAGGAAAAATAAAGGGGAAAAAAAGAGAAAAGAAAGAGAAGAAAAAAAAAAAATTTACTAGGTCCATGGCAATGTGTTTATCTGCTCTAACTAGTTTAACTGCCATTTTAATGCCTTTTTAATCCATCAGCATCTTGAACTTTTTGCAGACTTGTAACATTGGATATAAAGAGACAGGGAAAAAAGGGAAGATTTTTTTCTTTCTTTCTTTCTCCAGGGGTATATGAGATGACTGAAATACACAGCAGTTTCTTTAAAATTCCTTTTTTTTCTTTTTTCTAAATGGTCTTAACAGCTATCTTCACAATGATCAGTTTTTTTTTATTTCTGAAAAATATATTGGAGGTTGAAATACTTAATTGAAATTTACCATTCGGTCCCACTGGTTTATTCCTTGCCTGTTGGTAAGAATACAGGATATTCTGATTTTTTTTTTTTTTAATAGGATCAATATTCTGGTTTTTTATGACATATTAATTTGATATGCAGTTTGAAAGGCAAATAAAATAACAGTCTTAATTTAAATTCTGTCAGAGGAAAGTGAAGTGAGATGACCATGCTCATAGTTAATATATTGATTTTGTTTAATTATAATAAACAAAAAACGGTTTATTGCCAGACAACAGATATGATTTTGTGTTTGGTTTGTCATAAGGATTTTTCTATCAATTTAAAAGTTCAGTGACCTGAGAAATGAGCTAAATAGCAGTAAGTTTTAATGCAGTTATGGAACTATGCCCCAAAAGTAGCATTTTTTTAAAGTCTCTTGTACCCTATAACTCACCAGCTTGTTAAAAGAACAGGTATCTACACAAAACATTAATGAACCCTGAATTAAAATTAAATTTCAGTCTGTTTTACTGTAGTTAATGAGTAATGTGAGAAACTGACCTAAACTAACATTTCAGGACTCATTAAAAATTATTTTCAGTCGCAGCATTAGCTTTCACTGTGGCTTGTAAAAGATTTTATGTAGCACAGTGAAACACAGGAGTCATGGTAGCATCTTCTTGCATAAGGACAGCAATTTTTATGGATTTGTTCAGATCATTCTTGCAATAACAGTTCTTCCTTAATATCAAGTTTCTTTTCGTTGCTACAAGATTCTCCATTCAGTGATTCATATTTATAGCTCTGGGTTTTCCCTTGTTTTGGGGGCTTTTTTATGACCCTTTCAGCAGTCTTGAATTACATAATTTTCAAGGAATAAATGCTTTTCCTAAGCCTTTTTGAATATTAAGAATGTACCTTACAGAGGGTGATTGACTCCAGCTTTTACTAACTGTCAGTTCTTCATTGACTTATTTCCTCAGGGAGCACTGTCTGCAGCTTTTACAATCTATGCATATGTAGATTGGTAACACAAGTTATTATATTTTTGTGTTCTAATATAGAAAGTCTTCAGAAACCCACAATATTTTACCTTTGATTTTTTTTTTTCTTTTATTTCATGCAGTCTTCAAAGGGCTATCAAGTTCTGGAAATGTACAAGAGTGTTGGGAAGAGATTTTTCAGATTTTTATTTTTTTTTTTAACATGACTTTTTAGCCTAGAATTTGGTTTTGAGGTAATTTTCCCTGCACAAGTCCATATCTCAGCAGTCTTCTTGTAACGATTGTTTTATGATAACTTTCCAGATCTAGGGGAAGAGATATGACCAGACTGGAGAACAAAGGGTAATAATGTGTTCTACAGATCAGGGAAATTAAGATTTTAATTAATTAATTAAAATAAATTAATTTTTCTTTT
>VXBU01003839.1:172631-183383 GCA_013400315.1 Bombycilla garrulus
CAAACAAACAAACAAAAAAAAAACAAACAAAAAAAACCCATTATGTTCTTCTTTATGTTCCTATGAAAAAATACTGATGCCATAATCACTGGTGTACTTAATTGGGTCTATCTGATGGCAAATTAGAGCTTGAAGAAATTCTGATCATCAATTAGGAATATTTAGAGAATGTCATGCCTAGATTTTTTTCCCTGGGGACTGAAATATTGTATAAGGGTCCTTGTAGCTTCATGTCATGGATTGACCTAGGTCAGATGCCAGGCACCCACCAAGTCACTCACTGACTCTGCTCTGCAGCTGGACAAAGGAGACAAAATTTAATGAAGGGTTCATGGGCTGAGGTAAGGACTGGGAGAATTTGCTCATCAAATGCCATCAAGAGCAAAACAGGCTCAACTTAGAGATTTGAAATGGATTTATCACTAACAAAATCAGAGCAGGATAGTGAGAAGTAACATAAACCCTTAAAAAAACCTTTTCCCCATCCCTCCCTCCTTCCCAGCTCTACTGCCTTCCCCAACAGCACAATGAGACAGGGAATAGGGGTGATGACCATCCATGGCTTCTGCTGCTCAGGGAGNGTCACTCACTGACTCTGCTCTGCAGCTGGACAAAGGAGACAAAATTTAATGAAGGGTTCATGGTCTGAGGTAAGGACTGGGAGAATTTGCTCATCAAATGCCATCAAGAGCAAAACAGGCTCAACTTAGAGATTTGAAATGGATTTATCACTAACAAAATCAGAGCAGGATAGTGAGAAGTAACATAAACCCTTAAAAAAACCTTTTCCCCATCCCTCCCTCCTTCCCAGCTCTACTGCCTTCCCCAACAGCACAATGAGACAGGGAATAGGGGTGATGACCATCCATGGCTTCTGCTGCTCAGGGAGAGAAGTTGATCCTCTGCTGCAGCATTGGGTCCCTCCTGCAGGAGACAGTTCTCTACAAACCTCTCCAACATGAGAAAAACAACTTCCTGTGAACTGCTGCCATGTGAGTCCCACCTATAAGCAACAGTCTCCCAAAACTGTTGTGGCATGTGTCTCTCTTTCCATGGGGTGCAGTCCTCCACAGACAGTCTGCTCCAGCCTGGGAGCAGGGGCCCCCTCTCTGCAAGAGGACTCTCACTGGAGCACAGCCTCCTCTAGGCATCCAACATGGGCACCTCCCCCACAGGCTGCAGGTGGATCTCTGCATCCCCTGTGGATCCCCGGTGGCTGTGGGTGGATCTCTCCGTTCCCTGTGGATTCCCACCAGTTGTAGGGGCACAGCTGTTTCACCATGGTCTCACCACAGCCTGCAGAGGAACCTTGGCTCTGGCACCTGGAGCACCTCCTGACCCCACCTCTCTACCAACCTTGGTGTGTCCATGTTGTTCTGCTCAATATGTTCTCACCTCTTCCTCTTCTCTGGCTGGAATGAAAACTGCACCAGCACCTTTGTTTTGATTTGTTCTTAAATCTGTAATTACAAAGGTGTTACCAGCCTCTCTAATTGGCCCAGCCTTGCCCAGCAGCCTGTCCATCTCCAGAGCCATCAGGGATTGGCACTGCCGGACATGGTGGAATATTCCAGCTGCTTGTCACAGAAGCCATCTCTGTTGACACCCTGCTAATTAAAAACTTGCCATACAAATCCAATATATTTCAGGACAAGAGTTTGTGCTTGTCCAGGCACAGTGCAGTCTAAAGAAATATCTCCATTTTTGGACTAAATGAAATTTAAAAGTTGAAATGAATGGAACTTGAAAGATGCCCTTAGGTGCCCAAGAATAGATTTAAAAGCCTAGAGGTAGGCTTCTATTTTAGAAATGTTATAATTTATTTTGTTCAAAAACAGACTGAACCCAGATTTTGCTAGTTATTATTTGTAAGAAAAGCTGTTACAGTGGGCTATTCATTATTTAGGAACACCTACAGATAACAGCCTGCATTATCAGTATGCAATCTATATTACACGATCTGCAGGGGCAGTAGAGAAAAGCACACACCTGAAAATAATGAACAAAAGAGCTGCAGAAAACATTATCCTTTTTCAAGGCATGCCAGGATTATCTTTAATTGCTTTATACTGCTAACGGCTAGTCTAAACTAGAGGGGGATTGCTAGCACATCTATCTCAGCAAAAGCCCTAAAAGGAGATTCAGTTTTTACTGATAAAATATATTTTTTGGATGTAGCAGATACCATGTTCCCACAGAAAATAAGCTATGTGAGAAAGAGAGATTTTCTTTTTCAGAATTGCTGTATCTGCTTTAGGCCCTTGAGTGGTTTAAGCAGTATCATAAAAAAATTTCCAAATGTCTGTAGCTGACAATGTTGTGCCAGGCAAATTTTCTGGGGTGGACCCAAGACATAGGAGACAAAGGAACTTGGAGTTATTTTGGTTATCATTCACATCTCAGCTCAGCCTCATGTTCTGTTTGAGTGGTCTACCACAGTTTTGAAACCTGAAGAAGGCAAAGGCATTTCAAAAGTGACAGCTCATGTCACTGTTTCACAGTGTAAAAAATACTGCCGTGTGAAAATAAGTGTCTGGAGTGTCCTAAATATTTTTTTTATTCAAGAGGAACAGTGAAAAACAGTGTGTTACCTCTAAGGAACACATATATATGTATCAATTCAATTCTTGAAGTGAAATCACTATAAATAGTTTATGTTAACCAAATTGAAGGCATGCATGCACATTTTTCTGTAAATAAATAAACACTGTGATAAAGTAAAACTTGATTGCCCTGTATATCCCATGTGCATTTCTACAGCAGTTAATGTTACTTTATTTATCAATAAAGATTGTATTTGTAATGAAAAATATTCAGAAGAATCATATACATATAGGTTTAGAATTGTGGAAATTCTCCTAATTTCTTCTGATAAAAGTCTCTTGCAGCTGTGACAAATCTCAGATTCATAATATTGTCCTGTGATACATTCCAGATTCATATTTTCCTGATTAACTTCATCTGAAGAAGAAAAATAATTTTACCATTGCCCCAGGGCATGCACACAGGTTCCTCTGTGTTTGTATACATCTTTAAACTGCAAATAAGTTCTTTCCAGTGTTGAGTAGTTTTCTATGCATCTGTACAAAGTCATTATCCCATGTTCTTTATTACCTTACATGAAGGAAGAAATAACTAAATGATGAATGGAGTTACCTAAAGAAAATACTATATAATTTACTAAGCAAAAGTGAATTTGTGTGAAAACTGAAGGAACTGACAAGGTAGTACGGCAAACATCTAATACGTAGTGACACAGATGGACATGTGTTTTAATAAATAAGGATGACACCATTTCAAAACACTGTCAAATTATGCTACATAATCTCATAAATGATAAAGCAGAATGTAATAATCAACAGTGTCAAAGATAGCATTCAGATCAAGCAAAATAAAATGCTTGAGCAACCCAAACCAGACTGCATTAATAAATCATCATAAACTGTAACTATAGCTGTAAAATGATTGTGAAGTAGATTGTTATTTCTCAAAGGGCTTGCTTTCCACTAAATGGTGATATAATTCAGAAACATTGACCTGCTTTATGTTCTTGTCCAAAATCAACAAATCTTAAACACGTCAGTAAATCTAATCCCCATTTCAAATAAGAATACTTCTTTTGTAATATGGTAATCTATGTGATTTTTAAATACAATGGAGCCTTTCTACAGTTTAACAGTGTTGCGAGTTGGAATAAAATAAAAATATGGGCTATATGGATATAATAACATCTAGATAAGGTGATCTTTTATGACTGTAATGTAAACAGGTGAAATAAATTTCAGTTGAAAAATAGACCAGCAATATCCAAAGATGAAATAGACAATTTTGTAGGGCTTAGGAATTACATAAGCCAAGTGTACTTCCTTCCATGAAGAAAGCTCCAACTTATGGAGCCTTCTTGTTCACTCCATCAGGAAGCAAGATTTTTCTTATATTCACATATAGCAAGTACCTTCTCCTAGCTATAGTTGCAACATTTTAGAATTCAGTATCATACTAGAGTAAGATTGAGATATGAATAGAGGGAAGATAAAGACTTCCTTCATTTTCTTTAGAGAAGGAAACTAGAACTGCTGAGTTACAGATGAATAAATACAGTATAGATAAATACTGGTTTTAAGATGCAAAGAAAACTTTTATAATTCATAACAGTTGAATTAGCACATATCCAATGTAGGAGTAAAATATTCAGAGAATGACAAAAATATGCAGATGTAGAAGACATTTAAGAGAAAAACGCCATGAAAACAAAGAAAAATATATTCTGCTGAATTTAGGAATATATGGTGGAGAAAAGTCAAATATATTGAAAGCAGTTAATGTGCAACAACTTGTGAATCAAATCTAATATCTTTGAAACTTAGGATCATGGAATCAAGGAATCTCAGTGAATACTTAAAAACATATTTTAGCAACACTAGCCATTTGAAATTCAGTTTACAATGTATAAGAACTCAGCAATATTGACTTCTCTTTATGCAATGTGTTACAAAATCTGCAATTAAAAATGTAGTTCATAATTTTGAGGATTTTTTCATCCTAAAAGTGAAAAAGAACTGTTTAATTTACTACCAGCACATTTACTACACCTTTTAATTTTACTTGTCTAGTCTATGTACTTGGCAGCAGCAGCAGTATTAAAAAAAATGTTTCTGACATTGGTTTGGGAAACTGTTTTCAAGGTCATGGAAGGTGTAAATGCAATCTACTCTACATGTGATTATTCCAAAAAGACAATATCCAATTCTTCACACTGGCGATTGTGAGGCTTCTCAAGCATGAACTATTATATTATTATCAATTCAAGCGCATTTGATAAACATTTCTTTTTCTAAAGTAAATAATAGACTAAGAGACTCTTGACTTACTTCAGTGACTGTTTCTTAACTGTTGAAAAACAGCTAGGAAAGGTCATAAGCCATTTACAGCCTATTAGCATTTTGTTCTTTATTGGGTTTTTATGCATGGTTTAAAACTGAATTACCACTCCTGAAATGCATTTTTGCCTTTCAGGAAATTTTGTACATAAAATTAAATTACATTATGAAATGCAGAGACAGTAGTAGTAATACTAAAAGGAAAGAAAACTTGATTGTGAGGTCTGATTGTATGTGTGTAGGCTTTCCAATTACCCAGTTTTGCATTAGTAATTTTTATTCATGGAATAACAACTGTACCTGCAATCACACTGTAGCTTTGTTTGTTTGTTTTGTCCTTTGTTAATATTTCAGGGGGACTTTTCATCACCTGACATGCTTACATGGCACTTGTTAAAGCTGATGAGCACTGCACTTGAGTGCTATTGCAAGAATAAAGCTCGTGGCTTGCCCACTTGTTGTGTCTAGATCATAGATTATGAAAGCAATATGCGTCAATATGGTCAAATCAAGTTATATAACAAGTACTACAATCATTATACTTACAAAGCTAAACTATAAGAAGTAGATTTTTTTCTTTTTATTAGAAAAGAAAAAGGCTCAGTAGCAAACAATGTTTCATGGCTTTCCATGTATTTTTCTGTATATTTTTCCATGTATTTTTTACAAGTCCCCCCTGTTTCCAAAGGGGGACTTGTAAAAAATAGGTTCATTTAACCAGGAGAGATTATCTCTATGGAATGCAAAAATAATTCGTGTCCCACAGCCAGTTCAAGGTACATGAAGAGTCTGAGACCTATGCTGGCCATTTTTCACTTAGACCATCACAGAAAGTTATAGTTTTGAAGTTGAGAATAGGAGTCTTCATAACAGCTATCACTGTGGGTTGTGTTGAAACCACTATATACAATGAGCAAGTTTTTAAAAATTAATTTTAATTAAAAAATTTCAAAAGTACATACTGCATACAAAATTACTCATTTATGTTAACAGATTTTTTTCTGAGAAAAGGCAGTGTAGGAGAAGAATAGATAAATATATTTATAACTTTCTTTGATTTGGTAAAAACTTTACCACAGAAATAAACATTAAGCTCAAGAAATGAACAACATTATTTTAACTTATCTTATGCCATGTCTGCAGAAAGTGATAGCTTCTACTTGGATGACATATGCATAATTAATTTAATGATTTGATGTTTGTGAGCGCTCTGAATGTTGCAGAACACTGCATCTCTTATAGACAAAGTTCAGACCCTGTAAGATGTTACAAATTAACTTGTAGTTTATTCAAGGCATAAAGATCCTCTAGTTCCAACCCACTGCTGGGAGGAGGGACACCTTTTACTACTCAGGTTACTCAGGGGCCCCATCCAACCTGGCCTTGAACTCATCCCGGAGTGGGGCATCCACAGTTTCTCTGGGCAACCTGTTCCAGTGTCTCACCATCCTCACACTAGGAAATTTCTTCCAATTATGTAATCGAAATCTCTCCTCTTTAAGTTTAAAGATACTCCCTTTTGTCTACATATTCTCATAAAAAGTCCTCCAGCTCTCTTGTAGTCCCATTTAGGTACTGGAAAGCTGCAATGAGTTTGCCCCAGAGCTTTCTCTTACCCAGGCTGAGTGGCCCCAGCTCTCTCAGTCTGTCTTCACAGAAGAGGTGTTCCAGCCCTCAGATCATTTTATGGCCTCTTCTGGACTCATTTCAGCAGGCCCATGTCCTTCTTATGTTGCAGGCACCAGAGATAAGATATGGGAGCCAAATAATGGCTACTAGTAGCAATTTTTCAATGGACTGCTTTTGAAAATATTCAGCAAATCATCAGAAGATTTTACTCTGAATTTTCAAATTGATTAAAAAAAATCAAAGCTATTTTTATATAGTTTTTACTTAAATCACTGTCCTCTGATGTGACATCCCAAAACCAATTTTTTTTAAAGTAGATCAAATGTATTTTACCCATTTTTGAAGAGAACATAGTTTTCTCACTTAAGAATGTTGTCATTGGGGAATATTAGGATGTGTTGTCTGATCTAAATATCTTATTTTATGATGACGAACAGGTTAGATTGACCTCTGTTTTCTCTTCCATTTTCTTTCACATCTCATCTGTTCTTCCATTTTTCTCAGACTGTTTTATTTTTGATGCTTCATTCCTTGTAGAAAAAAGTTCTAGTAACAAATACCACACTGTTCACTGTCTGCAAGGCAATAAACAATTTGACCATGTCAACCGATATTGGTTTAGTAATCTATGATCTAGGGAAAATCAGACATCAAACTGAGAGGTTTACTCTTTTAACAGTGTTCAAGTACAATTCCTGCTAATCGGATTTCCCATTCCTTCAAATAAAATGTCTTTCAAGTAAATCCATTACTGCTAAATCCATAGTTCATGAACTACTTCTGACCTAGAAAAAATTATCCAGAAAAAGAAGAGTGGAGACAGACTAAAAATCAAATAAAATATAGAACATATAATGAAAAATATATTTGTATGTATAAATAGTTTATAAGGAAATAAGTAACAGATGATATTCATGGCTTTATAGGCTTCATTACATTGATAATAGTTTCATTTTCTCCTTTTCTTTATGTCGTGTCTAGGCAGAATCATAACGTCTATGCAAGTACAACAACTTTGAAAAACATGACACTGCAATTTAGCCTACATGAAAATTTTAGATGCACCAGCCAGTAAGATACGCTGTAGCAAATCTTCTGCAGATTCTGCTGCCTTTGTGGAGGGGACAATATTTAAAACATACTCTGTCTTCCCATCCCCTCAATCCTAACATCACAAACAATTAAGTATCTTATGTTTATTCAAAGTATGACATTATTCATTGGGCTGAAGGTGACTTGTGTAAATTCAAGTCCTGCAGTGCCCCAAAAAGAGTTATGATTCCAAGTTTCATAGTAAGTCTTTCTGTAGCGTCATCTCATTGCAGATTGTATTCTCTTTGGGAACTGGACTAAGAATCCTGAATAAACAAGAAAATCAGAAAAAAGGAAGAGGACATTTTAGACTGTTTTCTTCAAGATATCATTGTCAAGATGTGTTGATCCATAGTATACATTTGGACTTTCCAATTGACTTTTGCATTATCTACACAAGAAAGCATTTTACTAATTAAATTAAGAGTGAAAAAAAATGTCTACCACAGGGGACTTAGAGTGGAAAAAGGTGTTGTATGTTTATTTGTTATGGTCCAGCAACAAACTTAATAACCCTTCAAATCTCTATTATTTTTATGATGAGGAGATCTACTGAACTAAAGTCTTTCAAGTTTCTGAAAAGATTTTCTTCTCCCTGCTGCTGTTGCCAGTATCTTGTTTGTGGAGCCCTCCATTGCCTGGTGCCCTGTCTGTAATTTGTGTCTGATGGTCTCACTTCAGTCCAGTAAATGGAATTACTTAATTCTAGAAAAGTCCTTCAAAATAGAGGTGTCTCAGTGTCTTGTGGGACACTAAAGGTCACCACTCTTGCAGAAAGGTTATAAGTGACTGGCTGACAGTATGAGGCACAGCTAAGTCCAGCCTCACATTATCTTGCATACAAGTAATTGAGAAATTGTGGCAACTGCTTCTGACACATTCAGCCATATCAGCAGAAATAACTGTCCTTTCTTATTCAGGGCATTGCTATGTGAATTATTTTTTGAAGCCTGCTTAGATGCTTTCACATTTATTTGAAATAAGTCTAGGTGGTACCGACCATTTAGTATTAAATTGGTCTGACAATGTAAAATATCTTCTCCTAGTAGATAATCCATAAGTTAAAAGGAAAGCAGAAAAAATATGTAATGTTTTAGTATTGAAACATCATGTTTTGTCAGTCTAGGAAAAAGATTTCATATTTTTTGTTTCTAAATCCTTCTAAATTACTTTTGAAAGGAAATTTCTAATTATATTTTGACAAAATACTTTTAAAAGCTTTAAATGTTTTCATTCTATGACAATAAAACTATTTTAATGAACTGTGTTTCAGGAATTTTATTTTTCAGTTGAAATTAAAAAAAAATTCAAGACATGAAAAAAAAAGACAATGAGATTAAATGTAATTAAAACTCAGATTATTGTGGCACTTGCATTCTTTAAACCTGAAAACTTTCTTTCAGTGCTTAATGAATTGAAGAGTCAAAAAAGGAAGAGCTGATACTAGCTGACGTTAATTTTGGAATAGCTATATAGCTGGAAGATGAGGAACAAATTTTTACTTCATCTATTTAACAGCAGAGAGAACAGTAACTCTGTAGGCTGATTTAGAGGAATTTTCAAGCCAGCAATGGTACTATTTCTTTCATGGGATTTAATGTCAATGATAAAAAAGTAGAAGGTTTTTTTGTAAGCATGACATTTATGAGGAAAAAAGTAATATATAATCAATTAAATTTGGCATATCTTCAATCTATAAAAAGAATAAAAATTAAGGACTGACATTTAAATGATTTTCATATGTCTGCTATGGGATTTTCAAATTTTTTTCTTTTTTTGTTTTAGAAATTAGTTAGAAGGTCAGTAAGACAGAGCACAACTTTTCTGAAGATTTCATGCTTCCAGAACATTCATGATACCTATTTTCCTGACTGCAAGCACTTACTGTTAATGTGCATGGGCCTTGTGAATGATATTCTGAAAACTAAATTTCCAGAAACTACAAAAATTTGTAATGACTTGACTATGGACTGGTGGTAGAAAATATTTCCTCATTAAACTAGGGTTAGAAGTTGGTACTTTTATTGAATGTCAATATCAGTGTAAGAAATGTAACTGAAATACCTTCAGAGACACAGCCTGACTCCCCTGTTATTGAATATGATGTGAAAGCTAACTTTGGAAACATTTCACTGAATTTCCCTTTCTTAGATAGCATCCATAGTTTGGTTGGTTTTCAGTCAGAATCTGTCTATGCACAGATGCAAACCCTTCCCTTACAAATAAGAGGATAATTAAAAGAAATGTGTCATTTTTGCTAGTCGCATCATTATTCCTTATTGTTCTGGGGGTTGTTTCTTTGTTCTGAAAATTCATGGAGGGGATTTTTTTTTTTTATTCTGAGGTAGATATTATCTAGGGGATAATGTCTCCAAAGATTTTCCATGGTAAACTGGATGTGCTGAGAACAAGGGAAATAAAAGCAAGAATTGAGGGGCACATGAAATGCCATAGAACATACTATGTGGCATTCTCCTGCTGCTTCAGAGGGGTTGAGGCTTCCTGTCTGTTATCTACATTATCTACCAGTCCTGTGTGAATATCTTGGACACTTTATGGAAAACTGTGAGGTGTTATATACCTGCTTTTACACAGCTCAGTCCTACCCTCAACTTCTATTTATTGTAATAGGAGGGTAAACATCTACCAAAGATGTCCTGATAGGTACTTAAAATGAGAGTATTTAATCAGTGAACTGAATCTCATTCTAATATTCATACTCTCTATTCTTCGCCACTTCTGAGTCTTATGAGAGTGTAATAACACAGTCTTTATAGGAAAAGGCTTTTTGGGAGATGTAAAGGAGGAAGTTATAGGCTTCAAGAGCAGGACAAAGTTTCTGAAATAAAAGATTTTAATAGTCAAAATCTAATTATATTAATTTATTAAATATAAATACNTGGTTAGGCCTGATGTGTGATATTGTTTCAATGTCAGCCAAGCCTGGATCAGTAGCCCTTGAGCAGAAAAGTGAGATTAGGCTTGTACATTGGGGATTTCTGCATCCAAACTTGAATAGAAAAAAAAGAAACAAAGATGGAGGTGCAGGAACCTGGTCATTGGAATGGGATAGTTTGAAGAAAATAAACTAGAATTAATATAGAGTGGTACGTAACAGAAGCTTCTTGAGACAGATAAAACAGACACCAAC
>VXBU01003841.1:0-48038 GCA_013400315.1 Bombycilla garrulus
GCCCCCCGCGGGCAGCCAATCGGCGCACGGCTCCTTCAGCGGGTACGGAGCTGAGGGCGGGCCATGCGCGGCGCTCCGCGATCGCCGGCAGCGCCATGAACCTGGGGTGAGGAGCGATCGGGACAGGGCAGCGACATGAACCTGGGGTGGGGAGCGATCGGGACAGGGCAGCCGGACAAAGCCGGGGTCCAGCGACCCTTCCCGCGGGAGGCCTCGGGACGAGCCCCGGGACGCGCTGCAGGCGGGGGATGCCCGGGCCAGCGCGTTCCNGCGATCGGGACAGGGCAGCGCCATGAACCTGGGGTGAGGAGCGATCGGGACAGGGCAGCGCCATGAACCTGGGGTAGGGAGCGATCGGGACAGGGCAGCCGGACAAAGCCGGGGTCCAGCGACCCTTCCCGCGGGAGGCCTCGGGACGAGCCCCGGGACGCGCTGCAGGCGGGGGATGCCCGGGCCAGCGCGTTCCCACCGAGCGAGGGCAGCGCGCACCCTGCGCGGGCCGGGCCGGCTCCGCTTACTGATGTTATAAAATTTTAATAGCCGAACCGATTTTCAAGTTTATATCTTTTATTTTAAAGAAAGCAAGCAAGCAGCGCTGGGTGGCCGAGGGAGTCTCTTGCTCCGCTACGGTCCACCACACTTAGGAATCGGTTATAGTATATACACTGTTTTTAAGCATACAAAGCATTTTCCAATGTCCGTGTTAGTCTAAATCAGAAAATATCAATAAGCCGGGGCCAGCTATTTCATGATCTTTCCAGGTGGTCTTGGGCCTCTTTTCATGTAGTCTTCTGGAGGGAGGCTTGCCTGGTAGATAAATTTCCGTTTTCTTCCAAGTGCATTTTTACTATACATTAGTATTAGTAGTTTTGTTGCAAGATCCTTGAGTTTACCGCAGCTTCCTCTATTTGACCCTGAGCACCTGTCATTTTTGCTGCCACATCTTTTAGCCATACCACAACTTCTGCTATTTTCTTAGTCAATGCTTTAATTTGGCTACTTGGTCAGAAAGTTTCGAAGCTGTTTTTTGTANTAGTATTAGTAGCTTTGTTGCAAGATCCTTGAGTTTACCGCAGCTTCCTCTATTTTACCCTGAGCACCTGTCATTTTTGCTGCCACATCTTTTAGCCATACCACAACTTCTGCTATTTTCTTAGTCAATGCTTTAATTTGGCTACTTGGTCAGAAAGTTTCGAAGCTGTTTTTTGTAGTACGTGCTCGTTCTCCAGGCAGCAACTATCAGCACCGTCTGAGTTCGTTGCCACCCAACACGAATCACAGAAACATTCTTCACGCTGAAGTGCCCCTTTGAAACTTGCTTTTCATTGTTAACATTTTATAATGAAATGCGAAGATCAGGTGTTACTCAAAGCGCATGTCTTCATGCTGGATGGTCCCAGCGTACGGGAGAAAGAAAGGCACTTGAGTGCATCACGCTGCCACGTTTTTCTCTTCTCGCAAACGCTCAGAACAGCGCTCGTTCCACTTGCAGGGGGGGAACTGTTGTGCGTGGAAGCACAACCAAAGGCTGTTTCCAGAATACAGCCCCGCTCTGTGATCAGTGCTGGCGTTCTGGGAGACTTGCTTAGCGATTTGTGTAGCACACAGTTTATACTGGTTAGTGATTTGTGTAGCAACCAGTTGATATTGTTGCATTACTGAATTCTTGAGGCGTATTGCTCTGTATAGTGATGCTAAAGATCTGCTTTGGAACATTCTGATTCAGTTTTTTCAGTATCAAAACTATATCCTCTTCAAGATGTGTTGATTGCTTTGTTTTAAGTAACTCTCAAAATATAACTTGGGATGTGAAGGACTATCTGGAACAACAGTAGATACTTTGTTACAATTAAGTACAAATTTTCTTGTGATGAATGTAAGAATCTTATCATTATCAGATTACTGAATATTTCAGATTCCTCTCTCTCTCTTTCATTTTCAAGTGATGGACTGAAGCTCGAAACTGAAGTGCTGGATGGAAAGCCTAGGCTAATTTTAGCTTCTTCTGGTATTTTTTTAATTATTTCTCTCAAGTAATCTTTAAAGCTTCTTGAAGTTAAATCTAATATCCAAGAAACACAAAGCCCAGCTTTCCTGAAATATTTTTCAGATTAGGAAGAATGTTTGTGCATTGTTATTTACAACTCCTCTGTGTCACCAGCTGGATTCTGAACAGGAGGCTGATAATGAACTCTGTGCATCAGGGAACAGCTGGCAAATAGCTCCACTGCTTAGTTTGTCATTAAACTAAAAAGTTAAGTGCTGTTGTGTATCAACTGGCATAACTTGATAATTTCTGTAACTTTATAGCATGTTACTTGCCAGGATAAAAGAGACTTTAATAACTGCTTAATTAACACAGCACAATATCATTACAGCATTTTTTTAAGTAGCTTCAGTATTTGTGATCAGTATTTTTAATTTTCAATAAGGTGTTTATTTAGACCAAATCTCACTACTACTGTCTGAGATATACTGGAAAAACTTATGTTGGCAATTAAGTGTTAAAAATTATATTTCTGTGATTTGTCAGACATGTGTCTCTGCAATAAATTCCATTTTTGTGATTTGTCAAACATACATTTCTATTCAAGTCTACTTTTCCTAACTGTTCTACATAGTCAGGATACAGAAATTCTGCATTAAATGCCATTTAAATTATATCTAATTTTCTGCATTTACCAGACAGCTGCCTAAGGAGAATTATGTGGTGTTTTGAGCCAGGAAGGATTTTCCTGCTCTTTACAAGCATCTTTAGCATCTTTGGCTGGGTAGGTGCAGTCTGTGTTCCAGAGTGCTCCAAGATAAAGCCTTGTCTGGGAGTGTGAGCTAGCCTTGAACAAGCAGTCTTTTCCAGAATTAACTTGTTTATATACTGATATAAACAGCATTTCCTTGAATTGAACGCTGTCAAAAATTGCATCAAATTGTATTTGTTCTGAGTTTTGCTTTCTGCACTGAAAAGCACTGCTCACATTCTTAGGGGCTAAAGTAGGATTATTCTGCAGTAGCTGAAGCTGCTACTGGAGATCGTTTAAACAGAAAAAAATTATCAAAGAAAAGAGTTATGTGTACAGGATTTCTTGAGTACCACATTCCCCTCTATTAATATTAGAACATTCTTTATTCATAAGTATTACACTGAACATGTTACTTACCATTTTTGAGAGTACTATACCTGTATGCATCCTCTAGGATGTGAGGTATAAGACTGAAGAGTAATTCAGGACACAGGTGTGGGAGTAATGGAGACAAACAGCACACCAAAGAAATCATTACCACGGGGCTCTCTGAGAAACAATCAATAGCAGGGGAAGGTCAGACTGGTGCAGTAATTTGATTAGCTGTTTAGAAAACTATACTTTTTTTTTTTACAGGAAATAGTTACTGAAATATATCTAAATTTTTTTCCACTATACCTTTGAAGTGTCTATACTGAAATAAGTAAAAAAGTAAAATAATATGGGCACATGGTATGGGAAAAGTACTTTTCCCCTGGTTTACAAAAAACAGATGAATATAACGTTTTATTAATTTCTCGAGATTGTTTTTCAGGAGCAAGTTGTTATTAAATACTTCTTTCTTATGTTTGTGTTTGTTTCCCAAAAGATAAATCAAAGCCTGCCATGAAGGTAAGTGTAAAATTTTTAGAACACACAAATTCACTGTTTGTTAACAGAAAATTTGAGAAATTGAACCGTTTAAATACTTGCAATCAATTGTATTTATGAGAAAGAAATATGTGCTTATGAGTCCCTTCTAATATTCTGGTATTTCTCAGGTTTATAATAGCTGTTCAAAAGGATGAATTCAAAGTTTTGTGATTATTTTTACCTTTTCAAAATGCTTTAGTTTCCTTGGCCAAGAAGTTAGAGCAGAGGGAATCATCTAAATCAGAACTTCCAGAGACCTTAAATTAATTCTGGTAAAATAGACATCTGAAGTGTGTTTAATTTCAAGTTTGGTCATCCAGGTTGTCTCTGAGTAAACTGGAATGTAGTGGGTTTGGGAAGGAGAAAAAGCAGAAAAATGTCCCAGTACACAGGAATTAATTACAAGTTTACACCAAGAACCTTGGAAAGGTTAAATCTTAAGTTCAGAGTGGAAAAATCAAGATTGAAATACAGCTGGCTTCATGGTGCAAACACGTACCTATTTGGAGCCAAGCTTCAGAAACACCACCGTAAAGCAAAATTAATGCTTGTTGATTCTTTTAAATGTCATGCTATGTAATGTTATTATTCATACTGTCATGTTGAAATACTCGCAATCAGGTGCTGTGTCCTCTTCCAAAGTGTTCCTGGTATTCATGAAAATATTTCATTAGCTTATACAGAGTTTCTACTGATAGAACAGAAAAGAAGAATGACACTTACTTTCCTTTTTGCATCAATCTTGTTTTCATTTGTTACAAATACTATTTTTTTTCCTTATTTAATAGATGGTGAAATCTTTTTGCTTTAACAGATGGGTAATAAAGCCAGAGCACCTAAACAGGCACTGAAAATAAAGCACACTGGGCTCATCTTGAGACCAACACAAAATGCTTGTATCAAGCAGGAAAATTCAGCAAAACCAAGGAGTGAATCAAGCTTATCAATGACGAAAAGTGAAAAACTGCAAGTTAATAAAAACTCCTCACAGGAAGGCACAACTAAAGATTACTCTTTGATTTTCCAAAGAGATAAGACAAACAGATATCCTGATTCAGAGGAGCCTAGTATTGTGAAAAAAACTAAACACAAACCTGAAGCCCCACATGTATCAGCTGAAGACTTAAAAAGTTTGGTGTGTTTAACACAAGCACAGCTTCAACAAATTTTGATGATTGTTAAAGAAGGAAGAAGCATCTCTGAGACTCATAATGAAAAGCAAGAGGAAATGGGTAAGATACCAGCCATTGGATGCATTTGTTTCATGGAAACAGCAAAATGTGAAAGCTCAGCTTTGAATCGATTATTTCAGTTTATTTGCACATTGTAGAGATGTTACACTTATGTTGGATGGTCTCAGACAAAATACCATTTGCCATTATGGATGTGACATTGTTACTGCGAGGAACCAAGCATTCAGAATTATAACAGTATAACAGCAAGAAACATTGGCACTGTTTCATATAAAATAAGAACCATTTTACACTGGGGGAGAAACATAGAACTGCACTGTACCACTGCCCAAAGAGAGGGGCCCTTCTGTTTGTGAAGAGTTCAGGCCTTCCTCTGTGTCTCAGGAGCTGTTCTCCCATTTTCCTATGGCCAAAGATGGATATGTGGCCTTTTGCCTAACTGGACTATGGGTGCTGAATAGTATTTTTGTTTCCCCCTCCCCAGTTCTTCTACTCAGAAGTGTAAGAGCTGTTGCTTATCTTCCTTTGTTGCATCCTTCCTCCTGTTGGTGGATCTGGGGAGGAGGTCAGCTTTTGCACCAAGAATAAGACATCCTGCAGTTAATTAGAGTCCCTAACTTGGAATCCTTAGCCAAGAAAAAGTGACTAGTAAGTCTAGCATTTTAAAAATACCCTGTGAAGGTCTAATTTATGTGCCTTAACTGTATAAGCAGGGCTGAAAACACTTTTGTTAAATTGTGGGGAATCTGCAAGTTTCTGCTGCTCTCAAAGCTGAAGAAAGTTTAGTGGTTATATATACATTTTTATATATTTATGTTCTACCACAGGTACCAATGAGGCATCAGAGGAAAATGTTACAGCATCACTCCAGAAAGATTGTGAAGTGTCCCCAGTTCCAGATGAAGCAAACTCTGATTCAGACAGGAAACAAGAAGCACATCCACAGCCAGGACAGAAAGTTATGTAGGTACATTTGTGTTACTGTGTACAAAAATCATGTCTCCAGTAAAGGTTCATATATGTTCTTAATAACATTAAGATTGTTTATAAATACTAATTAAAAGTTAGCTCTGAAATTTTAACAGATCAGCTTTCTAGATAAAAATCTTCTCCCTGCTTCCTTTTCTCTAGCAAGGATTCATGGAAACCTGCTGACTTGTTTAGTACCTTGGGTGAAAGAGAAGGGGAGAAAGCCTTACTGGAATTTAAAAAGATCCAATGGAAGAAGGAATTAGGTATTTATGATGTTAAAATACATTTTGATCAATTTTTATTACACTCAGGATGCCAAGAAACTTGATATTCCTTATGCCCTTTTAAATTTACTTATATCACTG
Source organism: Bombycilla garrulus (assembly GCA_013400315.1). Classification (NCBI taxonomy): domain Eukaryota; kingdom Metazoa; phylum Chordata; class Aves; order Passeriformes; family Bombycillidae; genus Bombycilla; species Bombycilla garrulus. Next base: position 6,184 of record VXBU01003841.1, read on the forward strand.
CAGTTGCTGCAAATTGAAAAGTAAATAATAAGTCTCCAAGACAGATTAAGAGTCTTGAATTTCAAAAGTTTATGCAAAGATTATAAATTCTTGCAAGAAATGCTTCTTTGCCAATTAAATAGCTCAAATAAATGTATTGTTATGCTTTGTATTTTAGGGGCTACTTACCAGCAGTTTTGTCACATTCTGACAGTAGTTGACAGCCATCATCATTAAAAAAATAATTTGTTTTTTACTGAAAACAGCATCACCCCAATCTATAAGCATGACCGAGTGTATGAAATTGCAATTTGAACTTGACAGAGTTTGCAGTCCAGCCCCATCACCCATCAAGGGGAATCTCTGGAGGAAACTAAAACTGTTCAATACAGCAGTAAATTCTCTCTGACAGATGAAGATTTTTATGATTCCTATGGAGGAGTGCTGTGTTTTGTTTTGAACTTGGATTTAGACCATTTGGTTTCAAGGTTTAATTCTACACTGTCAGTAGCTTCCATTATAGCTCCATTGGTTTTCATAACATTAAAGTAGTTCAAGAATGGTGTAACAAAATTGAGAGACTTCATATACTTGATTATTTGTTAGTTTTCCCTGGGGAATTGTTACTCCAGTGTTTTTTTGTTTTTTTAGTCTTCTCAGAGAGACTCCCCAGTTACCTCTGCATCCCTGGGCAGAAACTCACTTTGCTCTTAAGAGCAAGGTCATGACTGATGGGTCAGATTGGTTGGTGACAACTCTTGTGTCCATTTCACTGTCCGAGTGACAGGCGAGACATGCAATTGCTGTCTTTTTCATTTTTTTAAACTGCAGTAGGAACTCTTACTAGAGTTTGGTTTTGTTTAAGATGAACAGGTAGCACTGAAGAAGAAACTGAAAGAAACTTTGGAGGGAGAAGTGGGTTATTTCTGGGCAAAACTTGGCAGTAATAAAACCCATAAAGTGGAAACACCTGACCCAGACCAGGTAAGGCTGTCAATAAATACAAGAGCACAGTTTTCACAGCACTGTTGCAGAACAGTTTACCTTCTAATTCAAAGATTTTATTTTCTGTACAAATCCTCTAGAATCCAGTATTGGTGGTGCTTTAAGCCCTCTAAGGGCATGAATTGCTGCAGCTCCCTGGTCCACACTTACTTCTTGCTCCAGTTTGTAACTTCTCAGCTTAAGATCTTTATAGCAGGAACAGCCCCTTCCTGTCCCTCCATTTGGATTCCTGACTGAAATTGTTGTGTTTGGGGGAATAGTCTCAAATGTAATTCCTGACTATATAATTATATACATTGTTCATGAGCTCTCACATATATTTGATTGCTTACATAACAAGCATAGCCAGTATGACTTTTAGCTTTTTAAAAAGCTGTCATTTTGAAAACACTGTGATAGATAAATACTTTATATTCACAAGAGACTTCTCCAGTGAAAATTATTGCTGTTAAACAGAGGTTAGGGTTGTATCTGCCAACATTTCTTACAGCAGAAGCAAATTGCACTTTTTTTGTGGCACATTCAACATTCCTAGCAAAGTTTTGACTCTGTCCCAAGAATTTGTCTCAATCCACATATTTGATAAATAGTGGATAAAAGATGCTTAGTTGCAAATTTGGGCTGAGGTTTTAATGAACGGCAGCTTTTAGAAGTATAATTTTGTTAACAAACAAAACAGGTAAAGTAAATTCTTAAAATGGTCTCTTTATTTGTAGACAGTGTTTCCAGCTGACTCAGTTCATGGCACTGAGGGAAACTCTGCCTGTGCAGCTGCTCTAGTCACAGAGGCTGATGGAGTTGCACTGACTGTTCCAAGAGCACCAGCTGGGCACTCTTTTGATTTCAGTTCTTCTGACTTTCCAGCTGGCAGTTGCACAGCAGTGGCTTTCAGGGTAAGATCTTAAATTGCATACAGGGTTTTTTTACTTACTTATTAACAACAAATGTTTGTGTCAATGAGTTAGTTTAAACCAGAAGAATTTCTTAAACCTTTTTGCTGTGTATAAATAACTTTGTCCGAATAAATGTTTACCAAAATATCAGTGCTTTGAAGACAGCACTTTCTTCAAGGCTGATGTGAAGAACAGTATTAGAGCTGTGACATGCAGTATTAATTAGTTTTTAAGTATGTGTTGAAGAAATAGAGAAGTGGGAACCTACATAAAATAAGAGCTATTGATGGCAGAAGATTCAAGAGGTAGCTCTTCAGTTACAGCTGGTAGGCAGTGATTGAAGAGAGCTTTTTGTCAGATGGCATTGGAAGTTCTCAGTGCCACTGGAGCTTGTTAAATAACACAGAGATCCCTTATGAAGCAGAAACAGAAAAATGAAGATGGTAGCTCCTTAATTTGAGACAGATACTGCTAACTAGATTGTGGTGCTGAATCTACCTGGAACACAGACTGAGCAGTGAACCAGAGGAAGAAAAAGGGATTTCTGTTCATAATACAAATTAGGGTTTTCTGGAGTGAGATGGTTCAAGTTAGGGTGATACTCAGAATTCATCTTCCTATTAGCAGTCAGGCTACAGTTACAAACTTACATCGTTTTTTGTGCTAGAGAAAGGCTCAATTTTGCTCACCAGCCGAAGGCAGAGCTTTCTGCCAAGTATTTATTATGTGGCTAGACAAGATACTTAATTTCTTGTAAAAGAATTGGCAGTTGTCTTATTTCAGGAAGCTGTGCCACAGGAGCGATCTTTTAGTGCTTTGAAACATGAGCAACAGAAGAAGTGGCTTGAAGAGTTGAACAAGCAGAAGGAAGAAGCCAAACTACGAAAAATAGAAGAAAAGCTTAATTTATCAAAGGTATCTGTCATTTAGAGAGACTTTTTGAAATAATAGAAGTCTTTCTCTATTTTTGTTTTAAGAAATAAAATATGTAATTAGTGAAGTGGCCACAAAGATGAAATTTTTTGCAGCATATCCAGCTTTTTACCATAAGGACGCCCTTACTGAACATTGAGCCAGTGGCTGTTCAATATTTCAGTGTCTGGTGTGTTGGAGGGCTTGCTGCACAGATGGAGACAGTGGTAGTGTCACCAAAAATCAGGGAGAAAGTAAAACCCTCTAGCACTATATTTGAAGTAACAGAGAATCAAGCATTACCCTACTTTCTGGCCAGGATATGCCAAGGAACTATTCCAAACACAACATTTTCCCCTAAGCTGCATGCAGCCAAAACACATGGGAGATGACTGTTCTGAAGTTCATTGGTGCAGAGTTGAGCAGCCCCCAGTATTCAGTTCCTACTGCATCTGAATCTCCTCCCTCGGATGTTAATCAGATTTTCATTCTTACCAGTCCTTTCCCGGCCAGATGTTTCCAGTTCTGCCAGAGGGCATCCGAGGGTAGGTGTTGGTACGTGACTGCTGATGTTTTGTTGATGTTCCTTTAATGGCCTTTTATCTTTCTGGGTATCTTTGGGCTACTCCCAGTCTGTTGGTATGTTCAGCCCATTTCCTCAAGAGTGATGCTACATCTCCTAAAAAAACTAAAAAAAATTCCTTTCCCCAGGTCAAAGTCAAGTCAAGCCTAACTAGAGAGATAAAATAAAAATTTAAAAGTTATATTACTGTTGTTTCCAGCACCAGTGCTTATACTTCCTTTCTCTTTTCCACTATGTATAGAAACACTTGGGTTTGCAAGGTGGTCTAGAGACCATGGCTAAACTCTCTGGAAAAAGAAAATTTGTGTAGACTACAGGAGGTGAGAAAAGGAGTACAGTGCGTCACAGTGATGCTAAAATCCTGTTTCTGGAATTATATTTTTAATACACATACACACCCATGAAGCCTTAAAAAGTTAAAAAATAAGCACTTCTCCAGAAAGTATTGAAGAAAATAGCCTTACCTTTTTTTTACCCTCAAAGACAGCCCTGCTGCCAGGGGCGGTTACAGACCTACACACAACACAAGTCTTGTCTTTTCCTGAGCTGCTGAAGGGATCAGCCTTCCTTTGTAAACTGAGTTTTTTACCTGTGAAGGGGACACAGCTGGGAAAGGTTCCTTCATTAGCTGCCTTGTTGCTCATTGGGTAGGTGTGCTGTGGAAGGAGGGCTGCAGGCAGCAGGGAGTGACCTTTTCCTTTTTCCATGAAAATGTAGTTAGCAATATGTTTGTGCTGAGCAGGTATGGATCAGCATTATGATCTCAGATCTGACTTGCATTTTTAGGTAACTGAGACACTTGTTTTCTCACTTCAGGAATTAACTGCTCTCTGCATTGTAGTTTTTCAAATGTTCCTGGTGTACAAAATGTGTATTGTCTGTTTTATTAACCATGTGTTATAGAAACAGTGAACAGTGTAACTGAATGCTTTTTTTTTCTTTTTTTGTTTCGGTTTTTTTTTTGTTGCTTCATTTTTATTTAGCCAGAAGAGCGCGACAGATGGGAAATGCATTTTGATTCTTTTAAGAACCACTTGAATGCTAATGCACACCACCCCTTAAATGGAATGCACAGAAAGCCTGAAAGTCTTTCCCTGTCACCTGACGCCAAGGACCCGCCTGCTTTCACTCACCCTTTGTCACCTGCAGCTTTAGGCAGCCTCATGCCCTTTCAGATGGGAACTGCAGAAAAAGCTGCTAAAAATGGTGCTTTGGAACAAAGTCAGAGAGTCAGGTGAGTGAGCTGTTTAAGGGTAATTATTTTCCCAGCCAGTACATTTTTGGTACCTCCTCAGAAATTAAAAAATAAGTAAACAAATAAGAATAAAATCCTTTACATTCATTTGGCTTTTGCTGTTTTTCAAATTCCTGTTGTTTCTCTATGGAAAGACACAAGTGCTGCCATTGTTAATTAATGAAATTTACTTCCTTAATGAAAAGGATTTCATTATCTATGAATTGATTTATATATTAATTTATAATTAACACAACAGAATAACCTCAATATGAAATCAAAATCTTATCATTTTATTAAGGAAGGTTTAAGGATTATTTTCTAATGATGAAAACCATTGCCATGTCCCTTTTTCACAGCTTCCTCCGTTCCATGACGGCTCTGCTGGACCCTGCACAGATTGAGGAGAGGGACAGGAGGAGGCAGAAGCAGTTGGAACATCAGGTAGACTTTGGTTCTAAAGACTCACACTTTTTTAAAAAGAAAGGATGAAAGGTAATGTCTTATGAATAAAGCATGAGATTTAATACCAGAACCCAGGGAGGCACTTGTATGCTTCAGAGGACAGGTGCTTTGTTAGGCTGTATTTCCTTCAGTCAGACTCTACAATGCTCTTTGAATATTTGCACAAGATTATTGCATTTCTGTAACTGAGCTCCTGCCTCAAATGTACAATTCAGTCTTTAGAGCTCTAGCAGTTTTTTGTGCATTTTCTTTCAGTTTCCACTGTTATAAGAAGGAAAAACCTGATATTTACAGATCCCACTCAATGAACTTTTAGTTTTTTATCTGCTTTCCTGACATTTACCTAACCTCTGTGGCACCCTAACAAAGTGTGCCTGCATGCTGGTGTCTCCAGCTCAGTGTGAAGAAGTCTCAGTGTAAAGGTAGAGACTGTTCTGGTCACACTGTTCCTCTGCTGGATCAAACTCCTGGGTTACCACCTGTGCACAGAGTGGAAATTAGACCTTCAGCTCTTTACAAGAAAAAAAAACAAACAAAGTATTTTTTTAAACTTAAAAAGCTCCTTTTTTTTCTGTCTATTTCAGACCGCTCAATTGGGCTGGTGTTTTTCCAGAAACAAAACCAGGAGAGTTTGAAATTAATTGTCTTTAATTTTTTTTTTTTTTTTTTTTTTTTTTTTTTTTTTTTTTTTTTGCTTGTTCAAATCCAATTCTACACCTATACAGAAATACACTATTAAATACCTTACACTATGTTAATATTATATCTTTTACTTTGCCCTTTTTTTTTCTGATCCTGCCAGAAAGCAATAATGGCTCAGGTGGAAGAAAAACGAAAGAAGAAACAACTGGAGGAAGAGCAGAGAAAATGGGAAGAACAACAAGAAGAGCTGCGCCTGGCACGAGAAAAAGCACAACTGCAGAAACAGTTTGAAGAAGAAATGCTGAAACAAAATCAAAAGGAGGTGGGGTGTGTATTATCTGTAGTGCAGATAGCCAGTGATAACACTGAATTTTGAGGAAAATAATTCTTTTTCTTCACTTGCAATACTTTGCTCATCATTTTGAAAATGGAAACAATCCAAAATGTAGACATTTGAAGCCAAAAATCTGCTTACTTAATTAATAAATGTACAATGCCATACAAGAATAAGGCCAGATTCTTTTTTTGAACAAGGGCCTTTTCAGGAAGAGAAATTGTAAGAACTGGCAAAAATAGAAATGTAGTTTTAAGTAGTGCAGAAACATCCATTTTAAAATGCAAATTTAAAATGAAAAAATACCTCAAAGTATGTGATCCAATTATTGTTTTTGGTAACTTGATGCTTTTAAGGTGTGTCAGTACCATGAAGTTCATCTCAGTGAATTTGCTTTCAGTCTGAGTTAAAGACTTCTTAGGATGTAGTCTGGAGAAGGCATTTTAAAAGTCCTTCAACTTCTCCATCTTTACCCTGCACAGCTGTTGCTGAGCTTTACACAGTGCTTTCATAAAAAAGTTAAACCAAAGGTACATTTTGACCTTTGGTAAATACAGATTTTGCATTTCTGTCTCTCCTTTAACCTCTGTGGAAGGTTAAACACTTGGTCTAATGTTTCATTCTTCCTTTTGGCACAGTAGAGCTAGCTGTTACTGTTTGCTTCCTCTTTGGAACAGTAGCAGACTCCATGGTGTTATAAGACAAGGTGATTCCAGAAACAGTCTTCTCCAAAGCCTGCAGAAATAGGGATTCCCGATTTCTCTGCATTTCAGGATGGAAATGTGTAACATTTGCCTGTAGATGTTGAACAGAATGGTTCAACATGGAAAGTCATCCTTCTCTGTAATTGCTCAGCTCCTTTGAAACACGTGACAGCACCACTTGTTCTTTCCAGCTGTAAATGCAGGAGAGAGTAGGATCAGCTATAGTTGGGAAGTGAGATTTCCTTGGCCCAGTCTGCTGGGCCTTAAACCTACTGAGTCAGGGAACTGTAACCCCCTGACATCTGCTGGGGAGCTTTTAACTTCTCCTTCCTGTGCAAGCAGGAGCAAGGTGGGGTTTCTTATTTTTATTTAGTCTCCTTTTGTTAGTGTTCAGAAATACAACATCACAGGATGATTATATGCACGGGCTTTTAGTGAAGAGCTCTGGGTGTCAGGGGTACAGACCCAAATCTGACTCCCCACAGGTTCAAGATGAGCACATTTTTATACCCTTATGGTTGTATAACTACATGTTAATTATTAAACTTATATTGTTCTATTGTATACATTGATTTAATCCAAGCATGGATTCTTGTGATTTCCATCAAACCCCCCAAACATCGATTCTCATCTTGTTACGGTTCATAATTATGTAACAATCATATCATTTATCATAGTCATTAAATGGTTACGCAGGTGCAGTTAACAATCATCTAGCAAGCTTAATGTTTTCCCAGGGCCTACCAGGCCCAATCTTACTCCCTTAAATGTCCCATGATTTTACAAACATTTTAACCCTATGCTATCACTTTCATTTCATTAAACCACATGTTACAGGAGGTCACAGATGGCTAACATCAGATGGTATCTAGACAAAGAGGAGTTTATTAGAAGGGAAATAGATATCCAGGTAACTTGGAGGATCTAAATGTTCACTTTTTAATGCTAAGACTGAAGATCTTTCATTAGTACAGCAGAGGTTCTGAACTTATAATCATGGAAAATATAGGTTATATGCTGTACTTACTCAACTAGTTCTAGTTTTGAAAAAAAATACTTTCCCTAAATCAAAATACATATCAACCTTGATAATTATATGGCGATTAAATAATCCAATTGATTTTATTCTCAAAATAAATAACCACATATTTACCTTTTTTTTTTTTTTTTTTTTTTTTTTTTTAAAGGGACATGTAACTCTTAAAGCCAAAGAGCTTTATCAGACAATGGAGAAAGCTCAGGAATTAGCCCAGGGATCAAAACAAGAGCAGCACATTCCAGACTTGGCTCAGAAGGCAGATGACATTTCAGAACTTCAGAACAGTCTTGGTGGTGGCAAGTGTAAGTCTCACACGCAGTTTGCCTGTTCCTTTGGTGGTTGAAAGCGAGTTGTTTCTGGGATTGAGGTGGGGTTTTTTGGTTTTGTTTCCCTCTCTGCATTTGGGTCACAAACCAAATTTCATTTCAATTTATTTACCTTTCAAACAAACATAAGTATTAACTCCTATGGAGAATATTGTATTTTAGTAAGTTTCAAATACTGTATTACATGAAGGAATAAATGCAAAGATATCAGCAGGAATGCAGAGGAATATTCAGACCTGTGTGCTGTCAGATTTCCAGTGGAAAAGGGAGAGTATTGGGATTTGGAGTTCTCAATACTGCTTTGAGGTCTAAACCACAACAGTCTGATAACTCTGTAGCATGGTTTAAATTGAATGTGGGTTACTAAATGGAATGTTACCATTTTTCAGGTGATACAGAGCTTGGAAACTGTAATTCTGGCATTTCAGCAGGAAGTGCTGATTTCCCTGGCGGTGTGGAGAGTGCCCCTGGGCAGCAGGATTCCCCTCGGAAGGACAGGGCCGTGCAGACAGGTACAGAGCCCACACCTGAGTTACCCTCAGGGACCTCCACACAGGCAGGACACCCCGTGTGAGACTGAGCCAAATCACTGATACAAGGAGTGAAGCCAGAAGGAAATACTTGCACACACACAGTTGGTCACAGTTGCACAGACATGTTGGCCTATCACAGTGCACCACTTTATTCCTCTATTTATCTCTATTTATTCTTCTAAATACATTATATTTCTCTATAGTTGTTACTTACCAGTTACAAATGCCATAATCTGTAATATAGTATCAATTTAGGGTCACAAGCCCCCAAGGTTCAAATTCTTTTAAGTAAGTTGATTTGGTTCTCCAGTCTTCTGTGTTTTATTTCTCACTGAGTTTGCTTCTACAGGTCCTATCTGTCTTCCACAGGAAAAAAAGAATAAAAAGACATTATAAAGCTGTAGCAGCCATTTTTAAAATAAAATAAGTAATGGTAGATTGATGCATATACAGAAGTCAACCAAGGCATTTGATTAGCTCAGACTTGGAGTTAAAATAAATTTTTTTTTTTTTAGATTGCTTTAATACTTCTGCATACACTGAGTCAGCTGAAGAGAGAACTGCATGTTGTGAATCGCCTGATATATCCATAGAATATAAAGAAACCTCTAACAGCAAAAAATACCCGAATGTAATGCAGTATATGGATAAAAATACACTTTCAGGAAAAGAGACTGGTGGTATTTACAGTGATCTATATGAGCACTATGCAAGAAAAGAAAGACACATTAAATCTTCAGAAAAATGCAGCAAAAGACCTGATTGGAACATAAACAAGCCTGGGAAGAGATACATTCCAGCCTCAGAAAGGTACCCTAAAGCACTGCAGAAGCAGAGGGAAGAGAACAGAGTGCGCCGGCAAATGGAGCTGCTGCACTTGGTGGAAAGGAACAGCCCTGGGCAGCTGAGTGCGAGGAGGGCGGGGCACTCAGCCAGCTCTGCCTCGCCGCGGGAGGAAACTGCTCTCAAGAGTAAGGGCCACAGAGGCACAAAGGTGGGTCACTGCCTGCCCTTCGAGAACAATGACTGCTTTTAAGACTGTTGTTCCTCACAGTTTTACCTGGGTGGTAGTTCAGTTATGTAACTGGAGCACTCAAATTCTCCTCTTGCTCATCCTTATGTCAGCACTGTGTTGCTCATCAGGAGCAGAAGAACATACTCAGATTTTCTGACTTTTTACTGTTATTTCAGACTTCCAAAGTGCTGATTCCTTTTCATTTTCTCGCTACACCTGACTCATTATGTAAACAGAGAGCTTGATTGCAAGCACTGTACAGGATGCAATGACATCACTGACTTGCTTTTTTTTGTCCAGTGATTGTGTTGTGCTGTATGAGGTACAGCAGAACCTGCTCAAGAAAATAATGTTTATGTCTGCAAAGAGTATGTATTACTGAGGATGTACTCCGTTGCCCCAGAAATGAATCCTTCTTAGTGGAGTCATTCTCCATGTGCAGTAAGCATTATAGCAGTAGAGCTTATGGCTGGAAAAAAGTCTTTTAAAGAAAATGCTATCAAATAGATTCTTGGCTTCTCTCTTGCCCTCTCTCTCACTTGCTCACTCTCTGTCTGCATAAAGACCTCGCTTTCTCACACCTTCAAATAGCAAAACTCTGGTTTCCTTTAATATCTTGGATTGAACCTTTCAGGTTTATAAATTCCTATGTTCCAAGGACATAGGAAAAAAAACATAGTATTTTTGATAGTGCTTAGAGCTGCCAAAGACAGAAAATTGTAGCAAATTCTCCTCTAATCTGTTGATTTATTTCATGGGCACTACAAGTCTGTTAAATGCAAATCTTTGATAAATACCTTTCTCCTGAACCCAGGTCAAACAGTCCTTTTGGAATTTCAGAACAAACTTTCTCTGAAAAATCAAAGCTTTTATTATAAAAAAACACTGAGATTTTTTTGTTTACTTTGGACTTTTTTTGTTTTTTTTCCTAGGAAGAAAAATTTTATAAGAATTACTTGAATGAAGAAAGGTATGTCAATACTCTGCATTAATGAAATGTAGAATACATTATTATTGAAATGCACTTGTTTTTCTTTCCTGATTTTTGTAAAGAATTTAGATGTATCTAATTGTTTACTATTAAAAATACACAAGACCATACAGATTGCAAGTATAAAAGCAGAGTAAATGAAAAAAATCCTGCCCTCCAAAGATGCTTTCTTATTTGAGAAAAATCACATTACCGATGTATTGTTTGGGCTTTTTTATAACTTCAGCTATTCCACACAGGTCTGAATCGCCACCTGTTCCAGCAGTTAGGAACAGATTACCTCAAGTCCAACCGAGGCAGATCCAGGCTCATTTCCCGATTCCTGCCCAGCCCGGTGGAAGGGAGGACGCACAGGAGTCGCAGCGCAGGAGCTCCCCCGGCGCCGCCCGGCCTCCCTCGGCGCAGTTCGTGCCCTACGTGCGCACACGGGAGGTTTATTGCCTCCCGCCGGAGGCAGCCCTGAGCCAGCCCTCGGCACAGCACCCCCAGCATCCGCCCCTGCACGGTACTGCCACCGCTCAGGGAGGGGACTCAGGGAGGGGACGGTGTTACAGTCATTGGCGCTGAGCCCCGCAGTTTGAGCCAATTCCGTATTTTTACTGGACACTGCAGTAATCTCTTTATGGCAGTGCACAGAAAGGCTGTGCAACTAAATGCTACTTGGTATTTAAAAAAAAATAACAAACCACAAAGGTTTAAAAAATCAATTAAAAACCGATTCTGTTATCAAATTTTTGTTTGTTTAGCTTTCATGAAGTATGATTGCACTTCTTTGTATTACTGTATAGAGATTGAGGTTTAGGAATCTAAGTGTTCTTTGACTTAAAACTAGAGATGATAATCTTGATAGCAACCAGCCTGATTTTCACAAACTTGCAAAGTCTGCTGCTTCAAAACTAAAAGAAAATTAATAAGGAGTTTTATTAACTGATTTGATATACATTTTCTTTTAGATTCTTACCAAATGCCACAACAGATTTTTAGCTCAGATCACTTTAGAGATCCTCTTCTAAATCCTGATGTAGTTACAATCAGAGAGAGACAACAAGCAATTCTCCAAGGATTGTCAAAATTACGACAGGTAAGCAAAAATTTATTGGATAACTGTGTGTGTATGTATGTGTGTGTATATATATATACACTGAAGTAAAAATTATCACATCATTACCTTTAATTCAATTTCCATCATTTGATTTATGGTTTGGGCCCTGTCCTCTGCTTTGGTTCCATTTTGCTAATTTGGTTTTGCTTCAACATTTGAACAGTCCTTAGAGAGAGAATATGAACTCCTTAGTCCTTCAGCTTAGTCCATCAGCTATGAAACAGTGAAGTGCCTAAGCAAGCTTGAAACCAAGAGAAATTACTTTGTTTGGTGTCCAGGTTTCCATGCTTAGGGTTGTTCATAGGCAATGTATCAATTCCAAAAAAACAGAGTTTTAACACAACAGTAGAACCTTGTTCATGAGGTTTCCCCTCTGCAGTTCCCAGGTCAGGACAGAGCAGTGGGGTTGGTGCAGAAGAGTTGGTGGGGTGGTCTCGTGTGAGACCTGGAAAAATATTGTAATTCGCAAACTGGAAGTGTGAACACTTAAAAAATCCTTCCAAGAGAGCTGCTACTTGTTGACACTTAAAAAGAAAATTCAGGATTTGTCAATCAGCCAGGTTTTCTGAAAATGGAAAATCTTTTCTGAAAAGAAAATAAAATCAGCTGAATGCCACAGACACACGAGCTCCTGAGATAAAAGCCTGTGTGTGTTTGTAGTACAGTGTTCTCTTTGTAGTCAGGTACTGATAATGACATCTCATTATTAAAGCCCCAGTGAATTGGATACTGCACCTGTTGGCAACAAGGTGTGGCCCACAGCCACTGAAGCCACAGGTCTGGACATGCACTTGAGCACTTCCCTTTTATGCTTCTAAATGGCCTGACAGGACTGCAGGACAAAAATATTTACTTCAGGCTTGCCTTTTCATTGGGAAGAACACTGAAAATGAACATGTACAGTATCTTACCTTGCCTTTGAATGGGTCCAAACTAAATGTACCTTATTGCTAGCAGCAGGACTTTTTCTCTGCCTTGAGAGAGGAAAATTTCATAAACAATCAAAATAAAAGGAAGAAAATCTGAGGGTGAAGCACAACAAAATTAACAGTAGTTGATTGTAAGAAACTAAGTCCACTCCTCTTAAATTTTTCAGAATGTTAATAGATGATAAGAAGGGATAATCATGAAGCAAAATTGACAGCATACACTGGGTGCATGGCAAAGCCAGTGGCACACCCACTTCTTCAGTCTGCAGTCTGTGATACTGTTACAGTTGTGGTACTTCCTCAGATGATTTTAAAGATTTATTTTGGGCTCACTGACTACAGTCTTGCTCCAGATTTTTGCAGCATTTGCACAATTCAGTAGTTGCAGACATGGCAGCCTAGGGTGGTCTTCTGATGCCATTTTAAGCTTGGTATTCTTCTTCTTATGGTCTTCTGCTCTCCATTTATGCTCTCTTGGATATACATTTTGCAATAGCAAACATATCTTAAAATACATCCTTTGCAAGCCCACTTATACCTTGTGAAAACCTTGCTTCCCCTTTTACACTGCCCACAAACCATTACAAATTTTATCATACTTAAAAAAAGCAGTTTAAAACTTAAAATAATTATTTGCAAACAATTATAATTTTATGATTAAAGCAAATAAATTGTAGCAAAAGGCAACTACCACACAGCTGATGATAACACTACAGATTACCAGTTGTGCTTTAGAAAGAAGCACTGCCATGCACACATAGTGCTTCAGCAGTAGGTAAATTCCTTGTGCAGAAAAAGGCTCATGACTCTGCCCAGGTCAGTAAGAAAAGCTGTGACCCAAGAACACTGAAAGGCTGCTAGATTCTAACAGCTTCCACGTTGGTTTCTTTGGGTCTGGTCTTCCCTGCTACTCATTAACATTTTTTGTTAAATAGCTACAGCTGTTAAGTATTTTGGCTTCTGATCCAAAGGAATCTACTCCACAGCAGGTACTGTAAAGACAGCTTTACTGGTGCCAGGAGCATGCAGGGGTCACCACCCCCATCTGCACATCCCACTCTTGTTCAGTTCACACCAGCTTTTATACTTGTACAAATCTGACTCCAATTCCCTTACTTATCTTGGAGTCCCAGATCTGGGGGTTGGGGCCTTACATAGCTTGTGGTTCTCTTATCTTCAGCTGACAAACACAGCACACCATTCCAATCTAACACACACAAATAACTACATCTTCATTTACCACAGAGAGATCTTCACATCAGACTTAAGGGCCACCTACACCTATTTCACTGATTACACCTGACAGTTCTACAGTCATATCTGTTCTAGCACAACCTGTGACTTTGTATCTTCGCTGTTTTCTCTGTTTTCTGCTGGTGCTTTGGGAGTTTACCACTCAATATCACTCGCAGCTGGCCAGGGCTAGGTCCTTGTTTAGGAACAGTTACAGTTATCACTCCTTGGTCCCTCCTTGGGACCCCTAGGTCCTTGCACTGTTCACAGCCTGCAGTGGTTCACCTTGCTGAGACAAGTCCATGTCCTGTATTTCACTTCACTTGCCAGTGGCATTTTGCTTAAGAATGAAGCCAGATTCAAGGTACAATGTGATCCTTGTGCTTGCTGAGGATACAAAAGCCATGGTTATTTAAACAGGTTAAAGTTGGCAAGCTTAGAGAAGTCACATGAACCTACAGTCAATTTTGCAGTGACTAACAAGTAACAGTAAGGTTAGTCTTTCAGTAGATCTTGGTTCTGCAAGAGAGTTAACTTAAACCATGTGGAGTTCCTTTTAAAATACCCTGCCAGCTGCAGAAGGCATTTAGGACGTGAACTGTTCAATTTCAGTATCTCTTGTATACCTAAGTATTGTGTACTCCTCCTGATGGACACATGACACCTGTTTTGCATTAGTTATTTCACTGAGAAAGTATGAATAGTGCAAGATTTTGTCTGAAATACAAAAAGCTGAGTTTTCTGTTTCAGAAGATAATCTAGTCTTCCTCTTTTACATTTATATATACATATACAGAGTGGATTGATACTTCCACGCTACATACATACATACCTATATTTACAAACATATTTTACCACTGTTTTGTCTGGGGAAATTCAGGTAACAGTCACATAATTTTGAACATGCACTCAGCCAGTCATAAATACAGCAGGGCTGGTGCAGTAAGAGCCCAGTGGGACTGGTGACCCAGAAAAAAGAGGGCAAAGGGAGGGTGAGTCTGTCTGTCACTGCATTTGCTACAAGATAGCAAATCTCTTCCCATGTCTCAGGTCACAGCAGCAATAGGAACTAGCAACAGACTCACTTTTCTCACTGAAATCCAAAGTCAGTGGATAAGCCGAGCAAAGTGAATTATTTGTGGAAAGGCCAAAGCTTGAGAAAGAGGAGCACAACCCCTCCCCCCCAGGTCAGTACTAGCAGAGCACCCCATTCATTGTTCCTGGCTGCCCAGGGCTGCAGGTGCCAATGCCCGGCTGGGGACACACCCCGCGGCTCCCTGGGGAGCTGAGGCCTTTCCAGGACCTGTGCAACCCACGTGCTAAACGCTGAGCTGCCGACTTGCAGGGTTACTTGTTCCTCAGCTCTTGGTTTAATTTAGGGGAGTTTATTTTATAACTTGGTTTTGTGACATGCTTCTAAATGCAAAAACTGCTCTGTAAAAACAGCAATTACTGACACAGAGACTGAAAACACTGACCCGTTAATAGAAAGAAGCAGATCCTGTTGATTAATTAGAAAGCAATTCAAGTGATTGAAAGTAGGCAGCTACTACCTTAGAAGGAGCTGAAGTGGAGTCTTACAGGCTGCTTTGCACCTTTCCTTTGGTGCCCCAGGAATCAGAGTCTGAACTGCTGTAGGAGCTGCTGCCTTGCATTAGGTCTGGACTGAGCTGTGCCAGCAGCCTCTAACTCTTATCTTGGAGAAAGGCCTTGTAACTCTGGGAAAAATAATTAACTTCGTTTTTTAAATTATTTCTGACAAGTCTAAAATAGATGGAAAGCAAGGGGCCGGATGTATCAATATATATGACCCTGTTAATTACAGTAAAAATACTTATTTTTAATTTATACATGTACTCGTCATAGATCTGTCATGTACAACTTGATAGACAAGGATGCATTTCCAGGAGGTGTTTTTGGGACAGGTTTTTTTCTATTATCAGTACTCACAAGAACCATTGAACAGCAGGAACCCTGAACCTTTTGACAGTGAATCTGTGTGTGCTGAAATGTCCGACACTGGTCTCATTCCAGTGGCACTGCTGCCCTTGCTCTGGAGAGCATCCTTTGTGTTAAGGCCAAAAGCCAATGCCCACCAGGGATTTGGGTTCCACTTCATACAAGAACTCACTGCAAATGCAGAGACAATTCCATTTCACACAGTGGACAAGTCCTTTTTCCCTCTGCATGCTCATCCCTGGAGTCCATGAGGCTGTACTGTTTTTTTGAAGTTGTGTACTTAGAAACCATTGTGCCTTAACAAGGAAATTGTTTTTAACTATGAAACAATGACCTCTCATTGGTTCAGGCTGCAGGAGAAACACAGAACATTCACATTTCTATTTATTTCAGGGCCTCCTGCAGAAGCAGAAGGAGTTGGAGAACACTCTGATTCCTGTTGTAGCTGAAGAGAACTTCATGCCACCATTTTGAGAGGTGCAGATGAATGTTCTGAATTCTTAATATGGAAATGCACAGCACTTTGCTACTGTAATTTATTACAAACCACCTCTGGCTTTTTTATGAGAATTAAATTATGAGAATTTTGATAGATTACAGGGTAATGTTACTTTTTATATTGAAGATACTTTAAACTCATGGTTTGTCTGTTTAGAATGGTTTTCATGCTACCTAAAGATGTGTCAATTTAATATAAGCCACCAAAACCAGTAAACTATTACAAGGATTTTTCTAGAACTCAGTATGTGGATTTTTATAAATAAAAAGATTCAGATGTATTCTGAATGGCTTTAGTCATCTTTGTTGGTATTTTTAACTATACAAAACTGCTTGTATTTCAGTATTCAGCCACCTTTTAGGTTTGTACAGTGGTTATCAACTCAAGTACTCTCAGATTTTAAGACCACAGTTCCTCACACAATCTGCTACAATTCACTGATGAGGGAGTTCTTTTTGTTCAATAAAGATGACTTGCCATGGTTGGGGGGAGGGTAATGAGTATTACACTAGTCTGGTATTGGTTCTTAACTTGAATAAATCAAAATCCACTGTTTATACAGAGAAAGAATCAACTTCTGGCAAAAAGTCTACGGGTTTTGTTCGTTTTTTAAAAACTGCCTTTTTAAACCAATAGTTTTGTCCCAACTAATTTTGTGAATTTAGAGTTATGTAGTCTCAAACACTCACCTGCTACCAAACAGCACATCCCAGAGCAAAGCACTAAAATCAAATCACAAACAGGAAATCCCCCAAACCAGGAATCGGGACAAGCTGAAGATGAGCAGTGCAACTCAGGAACCAGCAATGCAGTAGCAAGGGTCGCCTGGAGACTCCACAGCTGCTCCTGTCACTGCTGCTTTCCAGAAGCCCGAGGCAGAGTGTGATGAACAAAATGAGAGAATCGCTGAGGGGGAAAAGGTTGGTAACTCAGCAGATGCGAAATTTAAAAGACAGGATTAAGAAACAGATAAAACTGTACTTACCCCAGTGCTTGTTCACAAAACAAACAAAACCAACCAACCAACCAAAAAAAAAAAAAGAAAAAGCCTGTAAAAGCCCCGGGAATCATTAAGCTGAAGTGGGAGAGGATTGAGGTTTTTGTGATGCAAATTTAGCTCCCAGTCATTAAAGGCAGGTTTGTCCTTGTCTCACTGCCTCACTGCAGTAATCCCAGCGGCCAGATAAAAGCCGGGAGGACACTGATGGTACTGCAGTGCACAGAGCACCAGTGAGACACAGAACCAGCCTTGGGTGTTCCTCGGGCGCTTGGCAAACAACGTAAACACCACAGACAAAGCAATGTGTTAGCAAGTCCCTTGTGCATTAAGAGTTTATTTGATTTTTTTTTGTAGTGGAACTGCACCATTGGTTACTCTAATTGAGGTATTTAGCCAAAATCCAGTATATAGTCATGAAAATAAGTACACTGCCTTAGAGCTATGTAAAAACATTGTACAAAATTTGTGTCAATGTCAAATAAATACATTAATTTTAATATAAAGAAACATGACTTGGATACTCTTGCAGTTAAAAAAAGAAAACAACTGGCTTTTTCCACATATTTTAGGCAAACATTCAGCTTTACATTAAACAGACCTCAAACTGAAGCCTAGGTAACAGGTCAAATACAAATGTAGAAACTTAAAAGTGCCAACAAACAAGATAATTCAAGTACAGTAAACGTTAAAAAATATATGTATTTATTTAAATTTTCAGATGGTTCCAACAGGGACAGGCCATCAGGAATTTAAATAGACCATGAAAACATCTGAGATAACAAGAACAAGAAACATTTTGTTCCAGAATAAAATAGAAATCGTTAATCCAACATTTTAGAAACAGAGAAGTCCACAGCAACTTAGAAAAAGAGACTTAAGAGTTCATTTCTATTCTGAATATGGCCTGGAAGAATCACAGCAGCTATCCCAGACACCAGGTGATGATGACTTTTCTGTATCCATGATCTGACTGTAGGCTGATAGGAAATAATTGCTCCCTTCTTGGTTTTGATTTGCAGGAGAAATTGGGTATGTTGTTCCCAGAAAAGTCTGATGAGTGAGTACATTAAAGTGGCTGAATTGATGGGACATGTTTAATTGTCTGCTATAAACCTGGAAGCTACTGAAAGGAGTTTGTTCAACTGCGTTGTGTTTTTCTCCTTCAGCAGAGCATGTTGTAGAAACTGGAGTGATAGGCTGTTTCTCCTCCAAGTCAGTTTTGTAAGTCTTTTCCACAAGGGCAGTTTGTGCTTCAGGAGATAACTCAGTAACTGATAAGCAGCTTTCTTTAGCAGCTACTCCATGTGGGCCCTTGGCGTCTGTCTGCAAAGCTTCCACATGAGTATCATACTTAGAGGCATCGCTGCAGATTTCTATTTCTGACAGTTCATCCCCTGAATCCAGAGACATGTCCTCCTCATCCTTTTCATCCTTTTCTACAAGAACTACATTAAAAGAGAGAGAAAGTCCTATTCTATTGAAATACAAGCTTTGGTTAAAAAGGCCATACACTACTCACAGTGTTACACTTCAGGTCTGCCAGTCCAACAGCACTTTAAGTCTTGGTCTTCTGCCATTCGCGTTCACTTACTCAACACACACACTCAACCCTCTGTGGGAGTGTCCAGTTACTTGGTGCTAAAAGCTTCTGCACACCGTGTTCACACTTAGTGCTGGGAAATCCCAACTCCCAGCTCCAAAGGGGACAATGTCAAAACAGCATCTAAAGTTACACAGCAGGTGAGGATTTGATCAGACAATTAAAGGAGTACAATTCCTGACATCTCAGTACAGTTTATCTACTCTAAGTAGATAAAGCAGGTAGAGACAAGTCTATCCTGTGCCTGAAAACAAATGCCCTGTCTAATGCCTTGAATACCACATTAGCCTGCACTTCTGTATTTCAGGTCTCTGGTGCTCCATCCCCACTGCTCTTCCCCCAGCATGTCAAATAGAAAAAGCGTAGCTTGAGAGTTGGGTTTTCCTTGCCAGCTGCAGTGGCCGTTGGCCAGAGCCAAGGCACACTGTCCCAGGACCTCTACCCACACATGCAGTTTGGAAAGCAAAGCTGAAATGTGGTTGACATTACCTGATTGTCTTTGGCCAGCACTGCAGGGAGGAAGGTGGTTCTGCTCAGTGTCAGAGTTGTGATACCCAACGAGACTTTGGAAGTTCCGCATAAAATCATCAACAGCAGCAACCACGATGCCACTATCAACATAACTCGAGAGCGTTTTAAGGTTCTTTTCTAAATACATAAAGGAAGGGTTTGTATTAATATTTAGCAGCTATTATCACAAAAGGGGGAGAGATATTCACAAATGTGGGTTTACCTGTCAGGAAGACAACATGTCTCTGTTGTATGTTTTGAGCCTGAAGCCTGATGAGACAGTCAAGTTCTGGAGCATTTCGAGTCTGAGAATCACAGTTATGGTAAGACAGGATCTCAACCAAGTGCTTCTTCTGATATGTGTTCAGAAGGGTGAGCAGGTTGAGGGCATTGGCATTCATCCTGCAGTGAGGGAAAGCTCACTCTTAGAAACAATTTAAGGTCAGTCTAAATATCAAAAGACAAACATAGAAGTTCTATTTAAGTGTATTTTGAAGGGCATAATGAAAACCTGAAAAATAACACCTGGTATTATAGAACCTTACTTACCTCCCCAGCTCTTTCAGTTTTTTTTGTATTTTGCAGTGGACTTTCCACTGCCATTTCCCATCTGGGGTATTGAGATCCTCCAGAAACATTAGGAACTTTTTCAGTTTATCTGTTATAGAGATATTGAATACAAGTTAAATTTTGGGGTATGCAGACTGAAAATACTGCTTCAGTATATACAAAAAGCTGATTTCTGTTTTCATCACAGTGCAGTCACACAAGTACAAACAGCAGCCACTCACTCCAAGTTTTATAAAACTGAGCTGCTTTTTCTGTACCTCAGGTGCCCAGCAGTGGTATTTAAAAGCTAACCTCAGCATACACACTCTGCCTTGCTAAACTAATTCAAAAAATTGTAACTTCATTAACTATTCAATTTCAAATCAAGAAAAAGTATATATAGCATATTTGTGGATGGAGTAGTAAGGAATAAAAGGCTCCAGAGACATAACCACACAATGCAATACAAAGTGAAGACAAAATCTTCCTGTTCATGTGTTCTTCAAGGCTACTGTGCTGAGAAAGAGACTGAATTAGCTACAGTTCTCAAAGAACATCACAAAAACTGGAAGACGTGATCCCTCACACTGTGGTGAGTACTGGATCTCTCAGGTACTGAAATGTCAGTATTTTAGTTCTAAAGCTTCCAGAAGGATCACACCTACCTGTAGTGATGGACTCTGGGTTAAGGACAGATTCATCCGACACAACAAAACCCCCAGACACAAACAGCTCATTGTAAGTGTGATTTTTCACATCATCCAAACTATCAACTCCTGCAAAGCTGACACAGGAGAGCCTCTTCAGAGTCACCAGGCCAGGGATCTGTTTAAAAACATTTGAAATCAGAGGTGTAACCACAGGTCACACAGAAAAAGGATCTACAGAACTCTCCTACCTACTAATGCCTGGCACCAAACTTCAAAACACCTTTTCAAAAAAATCCTGTTTCTTCTCTTGCCTGGGGAGGTGCTCTCTCAGGAGCATTACAGGAACAAGGTAAATGGATGGTGAGGACTTGGAATAATTTTACTTTCTGTCCAGCACAGGGCTTTAAGCTGTCAGGAACAGCTTAAGTCCCCTGAGAGCTTCCTTCACCTGCTGTTAGAGCATCACAGAATTGAAGCAGAACTGCTCAGACCTCAGTACAGCTTTACAACTACTGACAATAAATATGCATTAGCACGTGCATGGTGGTGGTGGAAGAAGTTATGGGTAAATAACTTGGGACAAGACCATTTTTACCACAACCATTTTGTTTCTTCAAACAGCAGCTAAACACAGGGCACTGCTAAATGCTGTGCTGTTAGAAAGAAGCAGCCTTGCTCCAGATGAGCTCCTCTCACTATTGCTAACAGCTTTCTGTAGCACACAGTTACTTATGTGGGACATACCTTATGGATGAGGTTGGCAATGTCTTCATTTTGGATAATGATCAACAGTTTATCTACATCAGCTCTTCTTATCTTTAGGAACTCCTCAGGATGGCACTCTGTATTCCCTAACTTTTTAAGATATTCCTGCCAACACAGGAAGAGGATACAAGGAAAAAGTCAATAGGATGACACCCACAGCAAGCAGGTTTTCCACTTCAGTGAATCCCAGAGGGACTGGCTTCTTTCTCCCATACATTAATCAGCAGGATGCAGCAACACAGAGCAGCTGTTTCAGCAAGTCAGTCATTCCTATCAAATCACACACACACAGCCAACTGACAGTATCAAACTGTCTGAGCTTTCAAGGAAAGCTGGAAGTTTACAACTTTCATCTTACACATTTAAGTACAGAAGCACAGTGATTTCTCAAAGTTCTCTCTACTATTAATTAGAGGGGAAGAGAAAAAACCCTAAAGGCACACACAGTGACTTTTCATACATTCTTTCTAAAATTATAGCTATCACATTTCTTCCCTTAGTACCTTTTTTTCTGTAAGGCTACCCCCTGGCAGGATCTTCAGGAAGGACCAACCTACAGCCTGTTCTGTTTCCCAGCTCCAAGAAAAAGACTTATGTAAAAGCTAAATATAAGCAAGACTGCTTCAAAAGCTCAAGGAAGAAATGGGACAGGACAGCCTACTTTCACAATTCACTTTCACAGTGAGAATGAGTCCAGTTTCATACTAGTGGATTTGAAAGACATTCTGTTCTGACACTAGAGAAAGGTTGAACTGAAACAGCTTTACCTTGATTTCTCTGCAGAGAACACTTTCTTCCTCTTCATGAATATAAAATTTGACAGTGTTTTTCCGTACATCTTTCATAATTTTGACCAAACTGTTAACTAGTTCAGGTTTCAACTGGCTTATTAAATCAGAAAAAGCTGGTTGAGTTGAAATGTTTATGTTCTCAGGGGATTTCTGAACCTTTCCTGGTGGTTCCAGGAGATCACCACCAGAAGAAGTCTGATCCTCTGGTTTGGCATTGCCATGATCCATTTTCTCCTTCCCTAGGGGCAGGCTTGCTGAAGGCTGCTCCTGAGCACGTGGCTCTTCCCCCGGGTTATTGCACAGTGGCTCTGGCAGTGCCATGTCACTGTCCCTGCCCGTGGCCAGAGCACTGGGGGCAGTGCTGCTCACCCCCTCCAGGGCCTCAGGGCTAGAATGGACGGGGGGAGCCTGCTTCATGCATGAAGAAGCCAAAATGACACTATTCAGCTTCTCATTCAGGATCTCTATATATTCTTGGACAGAACTGTCTGATGCCTGCAAACAGATGTGTTCAGAAAGTTTCATCATCCTCTCCTGGGTAGAAAGGACTGGTGTGGACATGCCACTGACATAAGCAATGTTCTTTTGCTGCAAAATTTCTTTAATCTTTCTTGCAAAGAGCTTATATTCTTCTAACAGTGTTGTCTCTATTACTGCACTAATGGAATGCTTAGCTGTAAAAGGGTGATCTGTTTGCTCATATTGATCTTCAAGGTTCTCCACTTGTCCTGTGTAATGTCCATCTTCTGCTGCCCCCTTCTGCGTATCTGAAAAGGGAGAGCATGGCAACTGATAATCACAACTTCTCTGTCGATTTACCACCCGGGGGTCATTAGGAAGTGCATCTGTTGGTGGCAAGTACTCCAGTGGCTCTTCTGGTGATTTCAGACCTACAGAGGAAGAGTTCATCATCACCATCTCATGTTTAAAAGTCCCACACAGCTGATACACCAAAACTTCCAAATCACAGCCTGAAAACAGCATTACTATTATGCCTTCCCCACCAACCAACTTAAATCCCAATACTCAAGTGTTACAGTCTGCTGAGGCACAGAAGCAAGTACATTTAACAGCTCCTAAGACAGTAAAACAACACAGTCCAAGTCTGCTGAAAACGCAGAATACAAGTCATTTTCCCAGGGATAATGTAGAGTAAGCACAACAGGATATACCTCCATTACAAATTAAAAATTAGATTAGAAGTCAAGCAGAGCAATGTATTATTCAAGTATTTTCATTTTCTACTTGATTAAAATCCTCACTTTTAAAAAGCTTAGACACAAATGATCTTGTGGAGTTGGGACTGCAAGCTGCACCTGATCTTACAATTGTGAACACAAGATTTTTTTCTTGAAAGGAGAGGATATCAGTCTGGCTGATTACTGACACAGCTTCAGTGGTGCTGCAAGGAGTGCCGAAAGCCCCACATAACCCCAGCTCAGTTTCTTCACCATCCATATTTAAAACTATAGTTTTGTTTGTTTTAAAGCGTTCACATTTCTAATTTGTGTCAATATGAAGCCAAACCAATATTCTCCACCAGTATCTGTTTTCATCCAGCAGATTTCTGTATTAATCAAATACAAGAAACAACTGCACAGGCTATAGATGTGCTTGTGTATCAACACATGATCCGAGAATGAATCTATGAATCCAGATACAAACCTTTAGAATATGTTTTCACTCACTATTTGTAGGAATGGAGGAGTTAAAATCCACCTTACCTGTAATTGGGATAAGTTTCCAGTGCATTCCAACTTCCCCTACATTATTTGAGCTGGGATGTTGCCTGTGATAGCCATGTTCTATAGGTGCACCAGGACAGGCGCTGTAATCTTCAAAGGTATTCCCAGTGCTTGCTTCCTGAAAAACAAACAAAATGCTCATCTCAAAATTCTCAAATTCTTTTGGTTTTGCTCACTATTAAGTTTTTACATTCTGAGCAGCTGACAGAAAGAATACACCTGAGTTCACCAGCACACTGGTAATTCTGCCATTAGTCTAGTACAGTCAAACTTGGAAATGTTTCCATGAGGTATCTTCCCTGGTCTATCATGAAATTACTAAGGCAGTCCTGAGCACTGGACTTACACTACAGAAGCTGGGGGTGGCAGAGGAAAGGAGGGGAGAACTGGCTGCTCCCTCCCTCTTTCCAGGCTGTTGTCTTGATACCTGACTAAAGCAATGAGATGTGGAGGCACTGCCTGCAACTAGTACTGGGCCCTTAAACAAGCCAATTTCATCTCACACTCTAGGGAGGTAGAAGCAAAACAGCCTGGAGATTACAGGTAGGACAAACTCATTCCTGCTCTATGACTTAGAAACTGGGCTGTGTGTGTAAGTATCTGTAACAGAGAGCATGGAACAATCACTCTTGTAGGGTAATGAGCTGGAGCAAGGAGCTGGGGGCACGGTGATCCCTAAGCACAAGGGAACTCATATACAGCACTGCACCAAGAAGGCATACAAAGAGAGAATGAAATGCTCAGAATTCTTCAACTCTGTTCCTTTTTTATAACAGAAAGAACAGATATAAAGAACCAGGAACACATGCTTAAGAGTGGAGAAAATTTCCATCTATGTTTTTACCAAACAGAAAAGCTTCACAGAAAAGTTAGTACATATCTGTGTTTGCCTCCGTACAAAAAATAGAATGTTTTTTTCATTCAGTCTAATAATATTTATGAAAATAGTACTTTCACTGTCAGAATCTTGGCAGTTTCACATACTTGTGAAGGTAGAGCGAGCTCAAGGGCTGCTTCGTTGGGTGGGAGCTGCAGAGCGACGTCGACGGGGAAGGGCAAGTCTGGCATCTCAGTGTCCAGCACGGCCGGGCTCTGCGGGTCCTTGCAGGTAACGCTGTCAGTCTGAGCAGCGTTAGGAAGCTCATGCTCATCTCCCTCCTGAGCTGGAATGGATTCATACTCATATTTCTGTCCCATATCCTCTTCAGTTTCCTTGATGCCCAAGGCCTGGCAGACAGAGTGCAGCAGTGCAGGGTCCCAGCGGCCGGTGGAGGCCAGTGTCTCCAGCAGCGCTTTGATCAGCCCCTCCGTGTCGGCAGCGGGATCGCACGCCTCTGCCTGCCTCAGCTCACCCTCGTGGCCACCGGGCTCAGAATTCACTGAGAACACAGAGCGTGGTGAATCCAACGTTCTGCCCCCTTAGAACAGGGTGAGGAGGGGAAAAGGAATCCATTACTCAGTCTTAAAATAAAACAAAACCAAACCCCCCCCGCAAACATCTGCCACGTATCCACAGTCTCACTGTTCAGCGTCAGTTTGTACGTACACACAATTATTTTAACAAAAATATAGACGTGCATCCATCACATACTCTACATTAATAATCAGTGTAAAAAGACCTTTAGAAAGTTCACAGAATTCCAAGCAGGAATCCCAACCATGAAGTCAACCCTTTGCCTCCTTCATGCCTACGTGCCAGTCAGTATCTTTTGTCCCCCTCAAAATGACAATTAAGGACAACCGAGGTCAGTCACGTCATCTTCCAGTGATTACATACACGAGAGTGACTGGTCCTTGATGGAAATCCCTCTTGTGCCACCCTGCTCCCATTTCCTCCTTCTGCAGAAGGCCTCTATAATTACCCTGAGAAAAGGGTCAGGGAAACAGAAATCAAAGGGTTTTTTTTCTGGCAGACCTTAAATCAGAAGGTAACTGTGATACTTCTCTGAGGTTTGGATGTAGATAATTTCATGTATAGAACAATTTAATCTTATTAGATTGTTTCCTTTGTCCCACTACACACATCACTGATTATATCAAAAATTAACTATGCTTCTTCCCTTCAGTCTAAACTTCTTAGGTATGACATAAGGTATTGGACAGCTAAAGAATTACAGCAAAGTCAAACTCTACAAAAGACAATGTCAAATCTGCCGAGCGTTCTGTGTTAGAAAGTCTTTGGACAGCTCCACAGGCAAGTAAACTCTTTGAAAGTCTGTCTTCTTTCCAAAGAGGCAAAACAAAAGCAACTTCCAGGAAAATTACCCTTAAATTAGTCTCCTAGAAAGTGGAAACCTGAAAAAAATGAACTTAATCTCTATTGACAGATATCAGGACAATGTTTAAATGAACCATCATGCACTAAATTGCCACAGCATGCAAAAAGATACTCCATCTATAATGATTAAATGTTAAATGTGCTTTGAATAACAATGTTTAAAGAAGCACTCTAAAAGACTTTGTTACCTTTGTAATGACAAATATTCTCTGAAGAGTCACTCATTTTTAGGTATTTCTGCAAAGTTTCAGATTGTTTTTCTAGCTTTCTTTTCAGACCACTTCTAATTCTGGGGTCTTCAGAATCAGAATCTCCACCTACATTTTTCTTCCTACTCTGGATCAAGTTAATAAGTTCTTTGAGTCTTTCAGTATCATATTCTCCAGAAGGAGGCAGCTTTTGTTTTGCAGTAGGAGCAGATGTATGTTTGGGATAGATTCTTTTCACACGTTTTGCCTTGGCAAAGTCAGAGTAGTCTTCAGGAGCTTCATAATCGGAGATGGGGCTGAAGCGCTGGGGCTTCCGGTTTCTATCCAGCAGCTCCTTAGCCCTGGAAACAGGGAGCTGATAGGCCTCACACCCAAAAATATAGCTCTGCAGACACATGTAAATGTGACCTTTCTGTCTTGGGGCAGGGTACAGAAATGTCTTCTCATCCAGCCATGATGTGTACTCGTGTAATGTAAATTCTCTACCTCTTCCAGGGCCACTGTAGAGTCTTTTGAAGTACTCATGTATGTACTTCTCCACGACAGCATTGAAATCCGCACTGTTGTCTTTACGGGACCGGACTAAAGCAAAATGCAGAGCCTGAATCAACTTTGTTAATTCTGGAATGATTTCCTTTTTTTCGTGCAAAATCATGTGAGCTGAATTTTTCTGTATTCCATATGAAGTACTTTTTTGTGCTGCCATAGGAGAAAAGGGAATCCACAATTAAAATCAAACCTCAAAGCTATAAATAAATGATGACTAGTTAGTAATACTCTGTGTTAATACATACTGAGCAAAACACGGTTTGGAATGACCACAAAGAAGTAGTTCAGAAGCCAGGGAAGCCATATCAAGAAATTTCAATGAGTTTTACTTTCTCAAATATGAACAAATGAACCTACAAAGTGTGATATTTGCTTTTGTGAAGAAATAAATATTTCTAAACACCAACACCATGACCACAACCAATGCAAACTGTTACCCTTAGTTAACACTGACTGAACCCTACAACATCTTCAACAGAGTATCACCTCTGTTTAAATAAACCTGTACACAACAGTGAACAAACCTACCTGAGTTAATTACACCTCTAGACTCTGGAAACAGAAACAATGCATGAAGCACACGGGCCCGTCTAGTCTGCTGGTCTAGAACACAAAAAAATAAAAACAGTTAAAAAGGAGAGGACCATCAAAAGTCAATCTAGGACTCAAAAACCCACCCCCCTAAAATGAACCAAAACAACAAACCCAAGTCAAACACAAACCCAGAGTATGCTTACCATTAGGGGACATCATTTGCCAAGGAGAAAGAAGAAAAAGAAATCCTCTGTCCACAAGTGGTTTCACAAGGACCTGTTTTCAAGCAAAAAGAGCAAACTGCTTCTAAGACATTTGCTGATTATGAATACTCTTCCTGACTCTAAGGTCTTGGGCAGTGAAGTGCCCTGATACTTAAGAGTATGCCACCTAAATAATTCCAGTGAGATTGTTGCTCTTGTAGTTATGCCTCAAATTACTAACTAGTAAAATTATTTTTAAAAACAGGAATAGTCAAATCTGTTGCACTCACAAGTTTCTCTTTCTCTAGTTTTTGAAGTAAACCCTCTAAGTGACTCCCAGAACGGGACTTCTCCACAACTTCATACAGGCTACAGTACAAGCCACTCCTCCACGCTGACACGATACACAGGGCAAAAGAGAAGGGTAAGAAAAGAAACAAAATTGTAATTCAGAGAACTCGAAAATCCTGAATTTAAAGAAATTAAGAGAGAAATTTTTACCTTCTTGTGCTTTTTGATAAGTTTCTTTAAAGAAGAACGATGGTGAAATTTTTTTCTTCAACTGATCAATGCTTATAACTTTTTCAACCTCAAGCTTCTCAGGACTGGAGAAGAAGGTGGGGGGAGATAAAAAAAAATAAAGACCTCTTCTTTTACCTTCTATATTCCAATGCTCACTGATAAAATAAGAACTAGTAAATACATGCTCTTAAGAACAATTTCTTTGGACTATCTCATGAGCCAGGGGTGTTTATTCCTGCACAGGAGTGTTTGTCACTTCAGTGGAAAAAAAACAAAACAAACAACAATTCCACAAACAACAAAATACCAAAGAGCAAAGAGATGTTGACAGTTCTGAGCCTGAACTCAAGAATAATGTTCTAGACACACATGACTCAAGTCGTGTTTGACCTATTTAAGGCACTTAAGTCAGTATTGTAGATTTACATCTGAATACATCCAAAACTCACCAGTCTCTACTCAAAAGAGTTTTAACAGAGCAGTACTTTAAACTTACTGTCTAAACAGCAATACTCACAGCTTGCATGGAAGGAAAGGTTGTGCTGATGATTTTAGAGAAACGTGGCACACAAGTTTGCCTTTATTCCAAAGCTGTCCCCTCCACAATGTAACATTAGATTTCTCTAAATTAAGATGGAGAAAGGAAGACTAAATGAAACCACCTTGCCAGCTGTGACTGAAAGAAGAGGCTGCTGAATGTCCAAAATCAGGTCAGGGAAAATTTCATCCTAATACCACACAATAATGTTAAAAGGTAACAGAAAGGATGTTATCAACCCAGTTATGTTTTGACCTGCTCTGGGCAGAGTAAAGGAGGTTGGTTTGTTACCTACATGTGTCAGTATAAGCACACTCTTCATGCCAATTTCTGAGGAATTAATAATTTTGTGCTTTTCTTTCCTTACCTTAACTGTTAACCACCTTCGTACATATTAATTTTGCTTGAATGAAGTTCAAAACAAGCATGACAGAGGAACATATTATTTGAAGTGTCACTGAACAGGAGATTCAGGGACTGAAGATCAGTTCTTACTACACTCAAAGTAGCAAAGGAGGGAGAAAGACTTTTGATTTTGTTCACTTGTGGCTCATTCTGATAAAAGAAGTTACACATTAAGATGTCTGTTTGATCATCCATTATCAGCAAACAGCATGGTTCAGGATAAAATTCAGGTATACACTCAGCATAACTAAACTGGTCACACATAAAACTATAGGGGAAAAAGATCAAAACTTTCCCTGTCTGTACCACAAAACCAAAAAATGGAATTCATTCTTACCTGTACTTCTATCTGTGTGGAAGTTGTTTGCTCTAAACAAAAGAGGACAGACAGAATGACTAGGCTGGAACAAAGAATTCTGACCACTGAATTTTACATTAAGGATAGTTAATCAGTCTAACAAAATAGCAAGACTGGTAATTCCCTCCCTTACCTCAATCTATCACTGCTGCAGCATTTTGTACTATTTTAGAGACCTTGATAACTGCTTTTAGCATTTCATAGTACAGACCCCAGACCTGGACATCTTCCTATCACAGCACAGCTATCACAGTGGATCTGTGATCAACTGGCCATCTACATATTCTCTCCACAACCAGTTACACACCAGGGAAGGGTACAAAGGAAAAATGTACAGAATATTGTTTTAGAGTACCAAGCAAGATAATGCTGCAAATGTTTTTATGTCCACAAATTTCCTCAGTTAAGTAAAATCCCCCACTATTTGTGGATTCCACCCAGGCAAAAGGCAAACAGGAGGGAAGAGCAGCAGAACTGCTTCCCTGCTGCATAAAACCAATTTTGCCATCTCTTGCTTTGCACTGGAAGTATTTACTATGCTAAGTCCCTGTGACACATCTATTCATTTCAGCACTGCCCATTTCAATCAATTCTAAGCTACTGCCGAGAGCCATGAATTCTTCAAGCTACATGCAGCTTTCCCAAAACTCATTTCCTAGCTTACCTTGAAGGGGGCACAAATTTTTGTCCTTGTACCACGTCATCTTTATAAGTGAATGAAACAACAGCATAAGGACAAACATGTCTTGGTCTTTGCCTGATCTCATCAAAGCCGTATTCATAAAAGTAGTACTGGGAAAAAGAAGTGACAATGTTAAATCAGAAACCTGGAGCAACAGTCAATTTCTTTAAAAGCTGGTATTTAAAATAAAAAAGTTTTTAAATGTTCCTCTCATATGTACTACAGAATACAATTAATTAAGGTAGTTTTCTTATCGTCTCCCTCCTTTAGCAACCAGTTAGATACGGACAGTACTTCAGGAGCCACTCAAGAACAAAACATTATTGAAATGCAACTTCTACTTGAAAGTATTCTTGGTGAGAGAAGTATAACTAATAAAAACATTCAGAGGAAAGTAAATACTGCAATGAGTTTTGGAGTCTATCAGTCAAAAAATTCTAATATAAAATGTTAATTCAGGCAAATTTGTAATGAGGAATGAAAAAAATACATTCTTTTTTAGCCATCTGATTCAGTGTCCAGCCCAGTGATTTACAGAAGACAAAGGAAGTTGTTAACACTGAAGAGAATGCTTTCAAGTAAGGATCCTGAAATCTGCAGATTTGGTGGAATAATCTGACTGCAACAGATTACTGCAGTAAGAGATAGAACATCTGGAGGAACATAAATGCTTGAAACTGATTTCATTCTGTTTTCCCTCAACATCTTCAAACCTGAGAATCTGGAAAGGGGTATAAGAAAAAAAAAAAAAGAAAAATGCCATTCTTTCCTGGCCAACATTTTCCTTTTTAGGAGTCTCATTTAATGACCACAAACCAGTTGAACTTTTGCATTTCAAACTGCCCTCATTAAGTCCTCTCTTCCACCTGCATTCCAGTCCCATGTACAGTCCCCAGCTATTTCCTATCCCACCCCCACCCTAATCTGAGGGAGATGTTTGCCTGAGGTTCAGGATCACCCAGTGAGGACAGGAGAGGCTGCCAGGCCGTTCTGGGATTTCTAATGCAGGCGTCTGTGGGCTGCTACACACACCCAGCTGCAGCTTCACAGGGAAGCTCAGGGTTTTTGTAACTTCAGTGATTTTCCCTCCATGGTTTCAGAGGTTCTGTTTATGAAGGTTTTATGCAAGGAGCTAACACAGGCTCAGCTTTACCTGAGTAAGTTCGTAGGCTCGGTAAGCCAACAAGGAGGTGACTTTATTTGCATTCTTTGAAACATGACACTCGTGCTTTGGAGTGGGATCCAACACATTCTTGACAGTTGATTCCATTGCCTTCATACCAATGTGGTCATATATGCTTTTCATTCTTCCCTTTAATAAAGCAGAATTGTCAGCATAAGCTTTTTCCTCAAAACTGGCAAACTGCTTCAAGTACCAAAGAAAGTAAGAGCAGAGAAAATAGGCCAATAATAAAGCCACTCCTAGAAGTATATTATTTTCATACTTTAAAAAAAAAAAGAGAGGTTTTTGCCTTTTATAACAATTCATTATGCCTTAATTAAGTTTAATGTCAACACAGGATTTCAAATCTAGTAGAGGTCTAGTTTCTCTATATGCAGACAATGGCACAAATTAAGTTAGGTTAAAACCACCTGTGTGTGTTATCAGTAAGCAACGTAATCCTTCAAGAATAGCAAGATAAAATTACCTTTATTATTTTAAAAACAATCACATCTCCAGTTGCTCCAGATTCTAGAGGATTAGGCTGCAATAAATCAGCATATTTGGAGATATATACACCTGAGAAGAGTGAAGATAAAACAAAATACATTAGGCTGAATCTTAAAACATTATTAGAGGTTTAAAAAGCATTACATGGGATTAAAGCTCAACGGACACAAAAAAATAGATACAACTGACATTCAAGTGCAAAGGTAAAATAATTTTGTGCTTTTCTGTATTTAGTTATTTCGTAGATTCTAAGGCTTCAAACACACACTGTCATTTGCAGGTCTGGCTGACTACCTCAGATCAAAGAACTGTAACTGAATTCAGACACTCTGAAAAGCATCCATTTTGCTTAGGGTCCTCTCATTCCAGGTCTGTCCGTACCTGCTTTAGCAAATTGCTCCAGACCTGTTACCAGCTAAACCAGCAAAAAATCATATACTCATAAAGCTTTGTTCTTCTTCACCTCACACCTATTTCTGCTTTCAATATTCATGTCTATATTCATATTGTCTGCCTTCAATATTCATGTCTATATTCACATTGTCTGCTTTCAATACTCATAACTCTGTACCATGTTCCTCTTACACAGGATGACAAAATTAGCTCCTAATTTTCTATTTGAAAAGCTTTGCAAAAGGAACTTCCTGTCATGCTCTCTCAAAACTCTTTAACGCCTTGTGACTCTTCTAAGTCTCCAATTTATCTACACTCTTCTTGGATTTGTGGATTCAAGAATTTTAGTTCTCTCTACATCAAAACTGAGCTGAGCTACTGAGTCCATGAGGTATCTCTGAATGTACACACCTACAAACAAACACAGAGGCAGCCAGCCACACACTGCATCATCTCTTTGGCCCCCCAGGTTTACTGGAAATACATGGGATATTGGTTTGACTTAAAGCCAAAATGAGAATTAGGTCTTCCCTTTGGCAAAGGAATTTAACTGAACTACTCAAAAACAGAGCTATGAAATAAAGTTCTGATGTCTATTTCCTTTGCTAAAAGCATCTTCCTGTGATATTGCTGCAGTGAGTGATGGAAAAAGGACTGAAAGTTCACTCAACTGCATCACATCATCTGCCAACTGCTACTGAATAACCAGCACTTATAATCAAAAGATAGTTACCCATGGAAGGACTGCCAAGAATTGTGATTTTGGAGTGGCCAACCTGCAGCCCCTTTTCACAAATGCTCTGGATCTAAAGAGAACAGACAGTAATTTCAGCAAGTCTGTTAGGAAAGCCAGGGTACGAACAGAATAAATAGTGAGAAACTACAATTAGAGAATTTAAATTAATTTTAATTGAATTTAAAACCCCAACCCTTACAAACAGAGGCAAGACTAGTCTGAATTCTCTATAAAACTACTAAACTGTGCACATTGAACTCTGATATGGAGCAGCTACATAGACTCGCCTATATCTTAAAAAACCACAGTCTCCCTAAACACTGTTTATGAACATTAGATGCCTTTAATACAGAAAATTTTAATATTTAATATTTAAAACCTGTCAAATGATTGCATGTTTAAGAAATCCTGACTCTGTAATAGCAGACAAAACACAGAAATCACCTTTCCATCATTTTGATTGAAAGTATATGATCAAAGATGAGACAGAGAAGATGATGTCCATTTTCTAATATTACAGGTTACCTTGTTGATGCAAAAAAAAAAAACACCAAAACCCAAATGCAAAGAAAACACAAAATATTCCTCCTCAATTAAAAAAAAAAAAAAGAAACACAAATCCAATAAAAACTCACATGCCATTCAGAAAATCTATCCTTTTATTTATAAAACAGAGCCTAAACCAGAGAAGATACAGAGACATGTGAATGGAGTACCTTAAGTAGCAGCAAATAGTAGATTTAAATGGTGACAGATCCCTTTCCCATCCTTCTACACCTTCCAGTGCTGAATTTTGTCAAAGCAACTTTAAGATTGTGTCAATAAAAAACTTGTTAAAAAAACAAAGCCCCAGAACCTCTTAACTGCTGCAGAAAGCATTTCCCCTGCAGTGCTTCCTGCTCACCTGGCACCAATCCACCATGAGGAATGCGTAACTTTCCGAGAGCTCCTTCTCCGGGCGCCCATCGTACTTCAGCTCTCTGCGCTTTTCTGTGAACTGTTCACACACAAAGCTCTCAGCACAGCTACACACACTGGGGCTGCCACAGTCAAGTGTCAATGTTTTAAGGCCCCATCTATGTTAGCAGATGCAAGTGCACAAAAATAGTCAAAAGATTATCCAAATGAAATCACTGGATGCTGTAATTAGATTTCAAAAACATTATACCTGAGGGCAATCTAATTGGCTTAATCTGCCCAAATTTTTGGGTTTTTTTAAGAAACACTCCTCATACAAACCTGTGCAGCAACATTTTAGTTTGATCTTTGTATCAGAACTGGCAAGAACCATCCAGCCTAATGCCTTCCATATCATCTTTGAAGCTCCAGAAATAAGACTCTTTCTCTTTTTGGAAGACAGATCACTTACACTGTGCAAATATTTTTGCAGATGCACCTTACTGCTGCTGAGGTGGCTTTTACCAATATTTCTCAGCCGTAACCATGAATAATTAATGTAACAGCAGAAAATGTTTCAGTTTAATGTATAACTTCAAGATGATAATCACAGCAGACGAATTATATATTCAATTACTTCATACGTGAAGCTTTTTGGCACTGGGAATGAAAGTTTCATTTGAGAGTGATGAGAGCAAGCCAAGGCTGGATTCAAGAGACACCACATAAGGCACAACAGAAGGGCTTCCACCAAGGTGCTCCACTTACTAGATCAGTAACCAAATTTAGTTAAAGTACTTCTTGGAAAATAATGAAACTACGGAGATTATGGAAACTTATATCAGGCACATATTTTAATCTTAATTTTCACAGGAGACATCAGCCTTGTAAAGAAGACATTAAAACATCTCCCCAGGTAATTAAAATACCTTAATAAAAATTAAGAAAAATTTTGAAAGCTAAAACCACACAGACTTAAGTGGTGCCAAACACAATTTTTCTTTTAGTCTTCTTGGAGTATCTGGCAGGCAAGACTTTAAAAATATGCAGTAGTAAATTTGCCTGAAAAATAGCTGCTTACATTTCTGGAGATGTGAGTTTGCAATTAAGGACCAACCACATAACTGGAAATAACCCCCAGGTCTCTGCCTCTAGATTGGGAAGCATTTGACTGGTACCTTATTGAGAAGCAGAAGGCACAAATATACTCACTTCCTTTTCCAACAGTTCACTATGAACTAAGCTGGCTTTCTTGTATTTAAAATTGGACACTGAATTAGGATCCAAGTAGGAAGAATGCAGAATCTTCACAATATCCTCATATTCTCGAGAACCTGGAAGTACTGGCTGAAAGAGTGCTATCAAAGAGAAGAAATGAAATAATTAGTGCCACTATACATGTGAAAACATCCAAAATTTTCCAGTTCACTGATAGTTTATGCATGAAGATAAATGGTTAGTGATTCGATTTCCAATACAAAACACCTAGAATACTTGGCAAATATGGACTTTAAAAAGTTTATCTTAAAACTTCCTAGAATTATAGCATCTTTAAAAAAATCGTATGAATGGTTTTTTTAACATTACTCTCGAACAGCTACTAGTTCTCAGAAGTTTGTAAAGGAAGCACCTCAAGTCTGAATTTACCCCTTGAAAAACATCTAACACATACTGCAAAACACTGTAATTAAACTTTCAAAACTGTAATTTACTAATTAACTCTTTTAATTAAGAAGCAGGAACAAATTGTCCTAATAAAAACCACAACAAGAGTTTCATAGCTTGGCCTCGCTTCAGAATTATTAAGAGGTTTTGTGCTTGTTTGCTTATGGCAATTAAGCTAAATATGAAGAAATCCAATCCTATTTAAAGAAGACAAGCTCCTATTATTAAAAAAAAAAAAAACACTGCTTGTGTTCATACCTTACTACACTTGCTTTAAAAGGAAAGCCCTGCAAGTGCTGTTTTACCAAATCTCTCCCGGGCAAACCTTTGCCCGAGTTCCCACAGGGAAGCAGTAATGTCCCTGAGCCTCTTATCTGTGTTTGGGTGCCAAGGTGACAAACTGATCACAGGAGCAACCCCAGAGTGAGCCAGCAGAGGATGGCAGCGCAGATTTTGAGAGTAGTGGCCAGGGAAATAACATATCTGGGGGAACTGAACTAGCACAACACAAAAGGTGGTTCTTATCCTCAGAGTAACTTCTAAAACACACACCAAAAGTGCAGGAGTTTTACCGTAGTTACAACAGTCAGGAAGAACAACAACAGTACTAGTCTCACAAAAACAAACAAACAATCTACCCTTACTCTAACAACAACTTAAATTGAGTTACATCTTCAGAGTATATTCTCCAAATTCATTAAATAATATGGCAGAAATTTAGGCAGCAATCTTTCTCTCATTTGCAGGAAAGATTTACTGCATAAGCCTCAATATAAAACAAATGTTCCTAATGAAAACCAAACTGTGTTATTTAGTAAAAGCTGCGCACTTTAGAAGGCAACACCACATCTGCAAACTGAACTCAAGCAAGGATTCCAGCAGCACCACCAATGAGAAAGTGATTTTTTAAGAGCGGAAGTTATGAAAGTCAT
Organism: Bombycilla garrulus; assembly: GCA_013400315.1. Taxonomy (NCBI): domain Eukaryota; kingdom Metazoa; phylum Chordata; class Aves; order Passeriformes; family Bombycillidae; genus Bombycilla; species Bombycilla garrulus. The sequence goes on from VXBU01003841.1 coordinate 42,744, forward strand.
TTAGAAACCATACTTATGCAACATCCTTTTTAGTAAGTACACCTGCATTCTTGAAAAGCTGACAGAAATATGGGAAGAGACAGAATTGAGAGTGTGAATTCTCAACTCAGTATTAATGGGACTGAATGCCCTTGTACTGAAGGAATAAACGCCAGGGGAGGGGAGCAGCTTGAAGCATGTATATATGCCCTGGGAAAGCACCCCCTGTTTCACCCCAGCCCTAAATACCCCTTGGACACTACAACACTAAGTCCCTGTCAGAAAGGCCTGGGGTTCACATGCTGCCACCCCCTCAAAAAGGATCAGAAAAGGCAGAAGGTTATCTGTGCCAGTTGCTTGACCAAGTCTCCTCTTTTCTTACCAGTGTTTACTATAATTTATCCCTTCTCCCTCCTTCCCCCAGGACACAAGCTCAGTAAATACTGGCCTCTCACTTCCCTCTGGAGTCCAAACAGGTGGGAAGCATTGCAGGGTGAGCTAGAAAGAGCCACCACAAACCACTCATAGTCTCACCTACTTTTCCAGATGCAAATATAACAAGAGGCTCATTATTACATGAATTTAGATCCTGTCCTACATGCAAATAGTATCAACTGTGCTCCTATTTGTGCTTAAACATCTTCTGCTCTGTGGAAAGCTCTGAGGTGCGAGCTGAGACAGACTTGCCCTAAACCAGCAAGTCCCCCTATTCTCCTGGTAAGGAGAAACTGCACATTTCTATAGTTTTCATAGTAAACTAGTATACACTTAGTTCTCAGCACATTTATGGAAAAACCCTACCTGATCCCTAATTATGGAAAACAGAAAAGAAGAGGTTTTTTTAAAGATTGCTGCAGTTTTTTCTTCCAGTACTTGAGGCACTGTAGACTTCAGGTTCTCAAATCACAACATGAAACACTACCCCAGTGAGGTGAGTAGCCAGGCAATACTTTTCAGTTTGTCATTTGAGTTGTGGTGTTCAAGGACAGCAACAGCCTAAAATGTTAATGTCACCATAGCAGGGCCTGTACCTCAATTCAAGGAAGGAGTGCAGAAACATGACAAAGCTAAAATGAAACTAAGGACTAAACTAGACCCTGTAACTTTGTCACCAAGGCAAACCATGAAATTACTGAGCTCATCTGCAGTCCTCCATCACTTCAAAGACCAGCCTTGTGCACATACATATCTTCCAGGCTTGCTGCACAAAGCTGACAGGGGTATGCTGCACCTTCACTGCCCTGTGTTAATTAAACAGTAATTAAAGTAAGGACTAACTTGTAGCATCCTTGTAATACAAGTCAATTGTTGTGGGGTTTGCTGTCTTGTTCTGCACAGGTAAAAATAAGTAAATAAATACTGGGTTTGTTCAGCTTCTACCCAGGGCACTGGAACATATGTAATTAGTTTTAGGTGGAAATTGGGTTTAGCTAGTAAGTACTAGTCAAGGGACAGGGACTGGACTGGATGTTTGGATGTATGTCATGCCTGAGAGGCTCTACTTTTCTTTCACAGTTGTCTGATGTTTCAAATTCAGAAAACTGATATTGGAGCTACTGGGTTTGGTTGTTTTACGGCAGAATGGGAAGACAGAGCCATCCTCCTCGAGAAGTCCTGAACAAAGTTTGGAGTGAAGATAAATAAAGTACTGATTTTCTTATCAGCTAACTTGGCAGAATGCTAGCGTTCTTCACACACAAGTGCTCCTGCTACAAAAGCTCCATTGAGAAGCACCCTTTAAAGTCTTCATTTTTTTCAGTCCTCATTTTTTAAGACTAAGACAAAAAATCTGTGGTGTTAACGAACTGTGACATTTTTACCCTTAGGACTTTTTCCAGCTCAAAATGTCTTGTGCTCTCAAAAGGCCTAAACAGCTACCAAGTTCAAGGACTGACAGAGCTCTCCACCTAGAAATATTGTGCAGCAAATAGCAGATGCACATCTCTACCAAAGAAAAGGAAAATTAGAAGACAAAAGACAAGGTAAAACGATGAAGTAGAAAAGGGACAACCTGGACCTCCATGCAAGTATTGCTGGGAGTTTCATGGGTAAAAGCAAGACCTTTTCCCCCCATTCGGCCTGAGAAACAGCAGTCATTTGCTACTTTGACAGACTCCAGAAATAAACATCCAACTTTAATCAACAAGCAACCTTTTAAAGACACTGACTACAATGTCAGCATCACTAGTGGAATTGTCTTTTGGTGAGGGGATCACCCATATAGTTCAGCAAGTTAAAAGTGCTCTTACACGGCTTTATCCTTAAAACTTGCTTCCCTAATCCTATCAAAGACCTCTCAAGTTTCAGGAAAACTTGGAAACCTCTGAAGATCTGACAACTGAATTAGAAGAGGCCAGGACAAGCCTGAAGACAAATGATAGATAAGCTGTTCAAGAGCGCCTAACATCATTGCTAAACTCTATGTAACAAAAAAACCAAACCTTTAAGAGACTTCTAAGGGGGAAGACAAATGCAGGCACACCTTACAGAAATAATGTTGCAGCCAACCCTTCATTTGTTTCCGGAACTCCTATGCCAGGAAAAAGAATCAGAAGTATTCTCTGTGCCAACTGATCACAGTTGTTTTTAAGAGGTATCTCTCCTCCAGATTACAAAGGATTTCTGTCGACTTTCAGTCCCTACTTAAATCACCAAGAGGGGAGATAAATTATGAAAAAGATAAAAAAGCAGCTAAAACCTGAATTTTCTAGGCTCTCTTACATTTTGAAATCTAAAGCTTACACTTTCCCTATTCAACTTTTAATTACTACCAAAAATTGTTCCTGAAGCACATCTTGGTGTTAAAAAAAATTTAAAACCCACCAAAAAACCCCACCTCCAAATAAACTCAAACACCTCTGACAAAGTCATCCTGTACATACTTTGCACACAGCAGCTGAGCCTTCACAATCAAGGCAGCAGCTATCTCTCAGCATGGTACATCCAGGACAGAAATGGTGGTTTAAAAACCAAAACAAGGACAATTCCAAGGCAAGGAATGATGGAGGAAACTTCCATGTGTATTGCTTCATGCTGGGCTTTTGAATTAAGCCAAAAGAGCTCTTTTAAGAGGGACTTTGAGAGGTGACATTCAGATTATTTTGCAATTTAACAAGATATATTTAAGCACTAGCAATAAGGGTGCTGCAAGCATGTGCCTCCACAGCATCAGATGATCCATGCAGTGCTGATCTTTCAGTTCAGTTGCAGAACTGACTGAATTGCATCATTTTTCAAATGACAATACAAACCCCAACAGAAATTTGGTTGTCCTCAAACTGCACGTTTGGCAGGCCATGCTGTGAGAACAATGCTCAGCCACCGTGGGCTGAATGGAGCAGGGTCTGCTTTGAGAGCTTTGGAAGCTCTAAGTCATGAGAATGGTCAAAATACCCGAGAGCCTTTCTGCAGGCTAAAGGGGGAAAAGGTAAGAATGGGTCAAACGACCTTGACATTAGCAAGTCAGTTTTTGAAGTAAGGTAAGTATGGCTTCGTCTTCTATCTTAAAGGCCACAGAAGCCTGAGGCTTGAACTACGCAATCCCAAACTTTCTGCACACTGCAGATGGTTCTGCCATAGGCAAATGACAAATTAGACAACCTGAAAAGGTATTTTGCAGGTTTTCATTCACATTGGAACCAAATGCTAAAGAAGAACTTCAAATATGGTTGATTAAGTACTAAACATTTCTGAAATACATTTAAAGGTATTCACATGTAACCACACTTGCGTGTGACACACAAGACACTTCCGTTGCTCATGAGGCACCATGTTATATCCAGGTATTTTTCAGTCAGATGAATTATGAAAGATTTTTTTCTCCAAATCAACCCAGTTCTTTTTACAGTGAATCTCTGCCAGACTTGTATCACCCCAGAGCGGGATGGCAATGGGAAAGACCAGGAAGAATAAGGGGTCATTACTGCCAAAAGGAATTATTCTATTACTGGAAAGAAAAGACTGGATAATGAAATAAACCTACCTTCATCTCTTCCTTACAGAAGAAAGCATTTCAAGAAGTTAAGATGTTACTCTCTTCTCTGAAGAACAAGAGGCCTATTCAAACAAATATTTTTGGATAAGGACTAAGTTACTGACTCCATATTGCAAAAGGGAAAGAACTAAGATAAATTTCAGTGAGGAAATCAGACATGTCTTCAACTCCACTTAACAAAAACAAAGTTAAGCAGAAACCACTGGAGTCTTGTGAAAAGCAAGAAATACCACAGGCTTTAAGAGGAAGAATTACTCAGAATCAAAAAAATCCAAACCCTGGACACTTGGAAGCAGAATGCTTCCAAAGCAAAGCACGAGAATGTGGGATGCTCCCTTCCTCCCTGCAAAGAACTTTCACCAGATAAGAACAGTCTTCTGCATATCATCAAAGAAGGACAACTCTGCCGCGTGTTTAATCTATCCTAACCAGGATTACACCCCTCTCCTGCAGGGAGGAGGTCAGGGGGAAGAGAAAAGCGAACCATCTTCGATGACGTCGGTGTCCCAAAGAAACATCTTCTCCACATGCGAATGCCCCTCCAGAAGCAGAGCTGAGATCAACTCAAGCCCACCCTGATCGCATCCAGCTTCTCCTCCTTTTAAAGCAGAGGTCTGAAATTCAAGCCGAGTTTTTGTTTCGGTTTTGTTTCATCCTCGTGACAAAATAATAGTGAGAAAGAAAAGAGGAGGGGTAGGGAAAGAATGTAAAAACCTGACACTAAAATCAGCTCCCCAGCAGCCTCGAGAGTGCGAGCCAGCAGAGCCTCCTCCACACCGCAGGGTTTGCATGCAGCCGTGAGAGGTGTCTGAGAGCTGCCTGATGAATCGGATGGAGAGGGGAGCGAGGTAGAAAAGGGAGGGGAAGGGAAGGAACAACCTTTCTTTTCTCTGCTCTTCCTGGGGATCTGAAAGTTCCTCCTAACAGGCTGCTGGTCTTCTGGGGGCTTAGGGAGAGGGGGCGGCCCCCCGAGCACACCGCTGGGCGGCTGCTGCTGCTGCTGTTCATTTGCCGTCGAGATGCTGCTCCTGCGCTGGCTGCTGCTACTGATGCTGAGGTTTGTGGGGACCTTGTCCTCTGCAGCAACAGCAGCCACCAGCAGCGCCTCCCCAGCGCTACGGCTCTCAGAGCGTCCGCCATTTTGTGCGGTGTCCTCAGCGGCTCCCGCTCTGTTACTCTCCACGCCGAGGACGCCAGCGCTGGTCTTCTCTGTCCGCTGATGCTGCTCCGGCTCCATCCCGCCGCCACTGCGGATCGCGGCATCCGCCATTCCCTCCGGAGAAGCGAGCCCGGCAGCCCGCGCCTTCTCTTCCCCCCAGCAC
>VXBU01003841.1:48066-159328 GCA_013400315.1 Bombycilla garrulus
CCCCAGCGCCGCCTCGGCCCCCCCCCCGCCCGCCTCACGGCAGCCCCCGGGCCGCCCCCGCCCCACCACACAACATGGCGGCGGCACGGGGCGGGACTGCGGCCGGCCCGGCCAGGCCAATCCGCGTGCGGCATACGTTATAAATAGGGGCGCGGCCGGGGCGCGAGCAGCGCCCACGCGACTGGGCGGGACAGGCCCGCTCGGGACCCGCCCGGGACCCCGGCACCGCTCGGAACCGCTCGGGACGTGACTAGTCCTAAGAATCATGTACTGAATTCCAAAGCCCAGCCAATGCCCTCTAAATCATATTTCACTTNCCGCTCGGGACCAGCGCCCGGGCTCCCCGGCACCGCTTGGAACCGGCCCAGGCCGTGCTGCACGGGACCCGCTCGGACCAGCGCCCGGGCCCCCGGCACCGCTCGGAACCGCTCGGGACCGCTCGGACCAGCGCCCGGGACCCGCCCGGGACACCGGCACCGCTCGGAACCGCTCGGGACCGCTCGGACCAGCGCCCGGGACCCGCCCGGGACACCGGCACCGCTCGGAACCGCTCGGGACCGCTCGGANGCTCCCCGGCACCGCTTGGAACCGGCCCAGGCCGTGCTGCACGGGACCCGCTCGGACCAGCGCCCGGGCCCCCGGCACCGCTCGGGACCCGCTCGGGACTCGCCCAGGCCGTGCTGCACGGGCGCCCCGGCACCGCTCGGGACCCGCTGTTCTCGCCCCCGGGCACCACCAAGCGGCCGGGCGAGCGGGAGCGGGGCCGAGCGCTGCCCGGAGGGGACGCCGCTCTCCCGGGACGGCCGCAGCCGGCACAGGGCTCCTGCCTGCAGCCGGGGCACGGCGCTCGGGAACGGGCTCTCTCCGCAGCAAACCCTCCCTTGGGCACGAAGCTGCCCGGGCGTTTCGGGTCCTGGAGCGCTCCGGCGGCAGGGCTGGCACAGCCTTTGCGAACTCCCTACTCGAACCACAAGTTCGCTGCACTGAGTGCCAGTGTGCACTTCTTACTCTCAGATTCAAAGTTTTTTTCCAAGACATTGGACAAAAAGACAACATTTCACCTTAGAACAATAAAAATACATTATCATGGTTAGGAAGAGCAGACAAAAAAAAAATCTTCATTTACTTCAGCAGTATTCTTTCATAGTTGCACAATGAGTTAGAAGAGCACTAAACCTGTAAACCTGTATTGGAGGCCAGAAGGTTAACATTTATTGTCCCTGTCAGGCTCACAACTTCTGGTGCAAGAGGGATGTGAAAGCCAAAGTGAAGACCTTTGTGTCTTTGGCAGCTTTCAGGAATGCACTGGAGTGAACAGTGCCTGCTGAAAATAACTGTTCTTACTGTAGTGCTTAGGAAATGCAAGTAACAGATTTTAGCTTTACAAGTAACTATGTGATAAATCAATTGATTCGTGCTAACTAAATTGTAACTATGTTAGCAAAATTGTAGCCATATCAATAAGAAATAAATGTTTTAAAGCAATAAAGGAACATAATCAGCGAGACAAAACAGATGGACCCTTCCTGCACATGCTAAAGGGGAGTGATCAAATGCAGGATGTAGATAAGTAGGGTCTCAAAGAAGATTTTGGCCTTGAGATGAGCCAATTTAGGGAGATGCAGGATGTAGGACTGAGACAAGCAGACCCTCAAAGAAGACTTTGGCCTTGGAGTTAGCCAGCTTGGGACAACTCCAGGTACAAAGCGTGAATTGGGCCCTTTTTATGAAATAATAAGGCTTATTTTTGGAACATATGCTTGGTTATATAATCCAAAGCTTAGTGTGCATGTGCCCCCTGTAGGATCACCCAGCAGACAATGATGAAGAGGAGAGCCTTCCTCAGAAAGAAGACACCCGAAAGGGTTGTGATACCCCTAATTACCAGTAGAGCATGTGCAATGCAATATAGTGACGTAGATTTTAGGAACTGAAAGTAGGAGGAGATTTGTAGGAAATACTAATATGTATCAGCATATGGTATAATTCTCTTGGTACGTGAGGCAGGGTGAGGAGCCCTCCCTGTACCCTGGTCGGTTTTGCTCACGCTTTATACAAACCTTAATTATACTTAATCATCTGTTTTTCAAACTATGAACCTTATTTGTACTTAACCATTTAGTGTTATGTACATCCAATGTATTTGATTTTAATCATTTATATACACAAAATTGTTGAATTAAAAAATTGCTGCTAAATTTAATTTGTTGTCTGTTCAATTAGACAGTATCACATTCTTAACAACTAGCAAAACATTAAAAGCCCATCATTTGCTTTCTTTGTTAAAAGTATACTAGTGCTGTAGTTGTTGAACAGATGCGTATATTCATGAGCTACTTACACCAATTACCTTTAATCCCCATAACTGTAGCTATTCATATGTCACCTTGAAAGCAGTCACTGACCTTAAAAATAGGAAATTTTCATGCTTGCAAGGTGTGCAAGGAAGAGATATTTTAATCTGGTCTGTTTATTAATCTCTTTTTAGACTAGCTGTAAATCAGAAAATATAAATAACCTATCAGCTCACAAAGTGCCTGCTGCAAGTGGTAGCCTCCAGTTAAAAGAAGATAAGAAGATAACAATAATTAGTAGTAGTTCTTCAAAGTGTTTGGAGATCCAGCAAATTTAAACAGGGTAATTAGTATCTGTAACTATAATTTACATAAATTACAGAAACATAACACCCAATATTTATCTAACTGCAGAAACATGGTGTTCCATTATCTACTGCTAATAAACCCCACAAATGTGGTGTTCATCCTATGGATAAATTGTCTCCCTGAGAATCTGATGTCCTGCCTCTGTAAGGATTCAGTGGTAGTGAAAACACTATTACGGATGTGTTGATATATTATTGAAATAATTTTCTTGTGTTTTACCTTGTTTAAATAGAATGTCCATACACAAGAAAAAAATGGAAATAGCAATCTGGTCCCATTTAAAGCTGTGTTAATCCATTTAAAGTTGTGTTAATCCATTATATATCTCCAAAAATGTAAAATTGTTTTATCAGTTTTGAATCGGTAGAGCTGTTAAAATCACTTTCAGACTGTACATATCTTCAGTACACAAGCAGTTCAGTTCATTGGTGTTTGGACCAAACAATCTCTGAAATCTTGCTTATTTACCAAGCAGCACACAAAATTTTCCTCATCATTTGCTTTAACAAGATATGTCTTTCCAATTGTAGAGAATTATTTTTCTGTGTTAATTAACCTAAGTCTGGGAGAGATCATCATGAAAATTACTTGGTACTAATTCGTAAATGCTCCAGCAAATCCAGAGCACTGCACCACACTGTGAATCTTAAATCCCAATAGATATCAAACAGGTACAAATAATCTCAGTTCACAAAACAATGATTCAGCAAAAAACCACCATAGGAAGAGGTTACTTGAATACTCTGAAGTGAAAAAAAAGGTTATAAAATCTGTCACCTTATTCACTCTATTATAGTTTCTGGTTTCTGTGGTTTTTAGTACTTGCCACGACTCCTAAACTTGCACCAAGTGGTTTTCCATCCCAGTACAAAGCAGCTGCAGATCCCTTTGATTCTGAAATCAGATTATTTTAACATATTAGTAATACAGACTTAGATCTGATTAAGAGCCACAGAGTAAGACACAAGGGAGGGTTGCATGCTCAAGGAGCAAACTCAGGTGCTTCCTCCAGACATTACTTCAGTATCCTTTTATGAATGCAAATTTAAAAATTAGAAAACTAAATTAAAAATTTGAAATGAATCCATCTGAGTATATTGTTACAGTTTCAATAACCACAAATTACTATTTTGCTTTCCCTTATTACTCTAATTATGCAAAACACACCTAATCTCTTCAAAAGTTTAAGAGCTAATTTTGTGCCAACTAAATTTCAGGTGCTAGGAGATCAAAGATAGAAGAACTATATAAATCATCTTTCTTCCTAGACCATGCAAAGAGAAAAACCTTTGGAAAACTCAGAAACAAAACCTAACTTACACACTTGGAAAAAGCTTTAGTATCATTTACCAGCCGTGGAGAAAATATGCCTATGATATTAAAAGACGAGACAAAATGGGGCATTAGTCTTGACCTAGCTCTATAAAACCATGCATTAGTAGCAGAAATTCACCTAGTATTTTTTTTCCCTAACAAATATGTGATCCTCAAGTAAAAGACTAAAAATACCCACTTATATTTTTTTAAATAATTTCAGTTCATAATTAATACATGTAATATCTTAAAATATTTGAAATTTCATGTAATCAGATCAGCTGTGGAACTACACCATTATTTCCAAGAGATGGCAGCACCAACCTGTAGAACACATTACAGTATTTTAAAATCACTATTCATGAATAAGCATTAAATATGGAAGAGCTTCCCATTCTGGATCTGAAACCCCCTCTTAAAAGGAAACAAATCATCTCCCATATATGTGAAACTTGGTTTCAGACTCTGTTAGATCCTGGGAATCAAGATCTGTCTAAGTGCCAGGCAGTGTCACAACAAAACGTTTTTATCAAAATGTGCAATCCATTAAAGTGCTAGCTGAAAGTTCTAATACAGCTTTCAAATTACAGAAATTCTGTGAAACTTTAAGCAACCCAGTTTCCCACTGTCACAGAAGCATTCCTAAGGCAGAAGTCCTGGTTCAGGTGGGTCATGCTAAATAGGAGAAATACTTTTTCTACCCTGCAATTTTGGCCCTATCCTTACCCAGATTCTAGCAACTGATTACTGAGCTTCACAGATCTCAAACTTACTGTTCCAGGTGTCTCATTACAGACCTTCGTGTTCCCAGTCATCCTCCTGGCTTTGTTCCTTTCAGTGCTGCAGAGCAAATCTAGGGAAACAAAGGCCACACACAGTTTAGTTCTGGGTTGTAGTCTCAGAGGACCCACACAGTTCAGAGAGTCCCAAGGCCATTGTCTTTCTTACCTTTCTCAGTCAAGACAATTTCTGCTTTTACCTTTGTTGCTTCTGGTCCATCAGGTCTTTCATAAGCTACAGCTACATTGACTCTCCTCATCAGAAGCAGAAGAGCAAACAGGTTGCTAAGATTTGCCACAAAGGGATGGATCTGCCCCCTCAGACCACTGATATGCTGCTCTCGAGAGCAGGACACCTCATCACTCACCCTTTACCCTGAGTGTGAGATCCAGAGTGCTCGTGCCTCAGATTTAGATGAGTGTCTGCATCCCTCTCCTCATTTTGCCATCTCCTCATGGTGATCCTGGAAGCACTGGACACCTCAGGCTTTTCACTGCCTCTTACCTCCTCACTGCTGCAACCTCAGACTCCCTTCTGGACACCAGAATTACTAACTCTGACAATCATTTGAACATATTTATGTATATGATTCTTCCTCTACTTCACATTCATAATTTTACATTTTACCCATCCTTTTTGGTACATTTTATTGTCCAAGCCCACCCTACTCCTCCACCAGCACCCTCCTGCCACAACCAAGTCATCCTTTCAAAAGCAGTGGCATTTTGAAAGTGCTAGAACTACAACAAGCTCACCAAATCCAGCATGAAGTCAGTATTCTTAAACTGGAAAGCTTAGTCCATAGGATGATTTGAAGAGAAAAACCCAACATCATTAGGATTTATTAGATCAATCAGTAGCTAAGTGCATGTTGACTACAAAGCACAACCAAAATACTTGCATTCCAGAATGCTGAACAGTGAGTGGGTGGCTAAATTCTAGTAAATAAATGTAAATTAATCTTCTGAGACTTTCTGGCTGGTTGGTGGCCCAAATTAGTCATTTCAATTGTGACCTACAAGGACTTATGAGAGAGAAACTGCTGACAGAAGAGTAAATTTTAGTTCCACCTACTTACTAAATTAATTATATCATACAGAACTTTGGGGAATGTGGTGAATTGAGTGCAGTGACTTCTTTCTGTTACTGCTGTGCATTTAGCAAATTAGATGCAAATATGTACTACTTTGTAAGAAAAAAAATACAAGCTTTGATCACTTATGTTAAAGCCTCACTGAATGTACCACTGAAATCTCTTTGTAGTCTTCTTGTACAATCAACCAAATCAAATAAAAATCAAAATGGTTTAATGTAATTTATTTGAAATGCTTCCAGAAAAGATTAAGGCCATTATTTAAAAAAAAAATCAATACACACATTCATTCTTTCTTCTCTATCTGAACATTTTACATACTTTTTGCTCTTTTTCAACATTTTTGCTGAACTTCCCTATGCCTTTTCTTTTGCAGATTTTTCCTTTCATCTTCACTGGTATACTCATTCAGCTCTAAAAATGAAGCAGTTGAAATAAATTACAAAGCCTGAAACAGAAAAGAAAAATGTTGTTTTTTTTGAAAAACTATAAATACAGAAATATGTTCTATTGGGTAAAAATGCCATTTTTTAATAATAAAAATACCTTGTTTTATATTGTTTATCATCTTGTCACACTGATTTCTGTAATGCACATCAGCATATATATATATGCAAGATACTTAGTAAATTTTATGCAAACTTGTAGAACACAAGAAAAGGTATTTTTGGCAATAACTTAGCAGTTTTTCTACTTTTGTTGTTACAAGTACTTTGCACAGGTTATCTTGTGTAATACCAAGAATCATTTAAAATTTGTAATATATCATTTTCATAGCTTGCCATATAGCACTGGCATTATTTCTTACAGCAAGAAATAAAATACTACCCAGGGATTCCTGAAAAATAACAAGATGTTCAACTGTGTGGTTTAGACTGCATTTAAGTGACTCTTCTGCTTCTCATCATAATGAGTAGGTTAAATCAGCCACCAGAAAACACAGTAATATTTCCAATTACAGTACGAAATTAAATGCAACAAAAATTTTTAAAACAAAACTTGAGGAAAGTAAAAAGGGTGTAATACATCCTAAAGGACAAACAATTCCCTTTTTGTTTAAACTCTCTCTACAAAATCCCACAGGGTATTTGTAGAGCACCATTTATATAAAATCATCACTTGGTTTTAAAAACCAACTACAAGAAATTGTAAACAGACATTTACAGAAAGTTAAATGTTTTAACATTAGTGGTGCTTAAAACCAACAGTGGAGGTCAGTGGAGTGCAAAATGCTGAAGAGGGCCTATTCACAAGCAAAAGCTCCTTTCCATTCTTATTCTGTTTGGGATAATATATATATATATATGGCACTGGAAGCAAATTACCAGCTTATTTACAAACATCCAGTATTCTCAGCATTTCATTTAATTCAGTGCTGGCTGTAAAGGTTTGGTTGTGGTTTTCTCAGTTGATTTTTTTAGCATTACATGCTCTGAAGAATAAACCATCTTACTATGCTGACCATTTGAAATGTCCAGATTTTAGTAAGTTTGGCTGCTGGATCTTAGGACAGTGCTTCATTTTGAAAAATAAATCCCTAAAGAGTCCCTGTCTCCATGGCCCGCTGCTTATAGTTCTTATTGATTTATTACCACAGGAGTTTGGATAGGCTGTTGCAAGACAGTTTTCTTTTTCGTTCCAAGAAACTACTTTTTCTTTCCATGCCTTTAAGAAAACTTATTATCTTGATACCCATCCTGAAATTCCATGTAAAGTCCACATCTTCAGCTGCCCCTTTAAAGGGCAAATCAAGCACTTAAAAATTAGGAAAAGGTTATTTATGTAATGCATATATAAACAGAGGTTTAGAGATTCTGTTTACAGCAGGACATTGAGAATAACTGGTCAAGTACCTCATTCATTCACCTTGGGTGTTTATGGAATATAATCACAGGATATGAGTTGCAATAGATTCCAGCTTATACAGATGGGCACTTACAGTACGACACTCACAGGTACAAATACAAGAACTGCATTGACATTGTCACAAAAATATTCTAAAAGTGCTTCTCCAAATGGTTCCATGTATGGAATGCAAATACTGTACAGGTAAGAGACAGATTTTCCTCCATGAACTGTAAGTTTTTGTCAAACATTGGTTTCTATTTGCTTTTGGCTCTCACAAGAGTTCGTCTGCTCCATGCGCTCGCAGTCGGCACTGAGCTCGCTGGTGTCCATGCTGCAGTCTGACTCACAGTCCGACTGCTCCATCTGCTCCAGGCCAGCTTCTCCCTGGTGCACTCTGCGTCCGTGGAGGGGCACAGGGAAATGTGCTTCCAGCCCTCCAGCCTTGCCTGCACACGCAGCCTTTTCCTTGGCCTGGCGGATGCAGTTCAGCCACTGCTGCTTGTTGAAGGAGTCATTGGCTTGGAGAGCGTGAGTCTGGCTTTGGGATCCATTTTTGAAGCTGACTCTAAAGAAGTTTTTGACTGAAAGAAACAATACATATCAAACCTCTGAATGCTTTGGCTGAATGGATTTTACAATCAAAGATTATATGTAAGTAACAGAATCTACACAATCTTTGCTAAAAGGTCAGACAAGACCATGTCGGACCAAAGAGAAAAGTCCGGGTATCTCCTTGTTACTGGGAGAAGAGCACAGAACACTACAAGCACTTCTAGTAACTTCACATTGCTGGGTTAAATAATTTTGGTTCTGCCATGCATGAGCTATCCATAAACCTTTAAGTCAATCAGCAAGATTAAGACTTCTCGCACATTTTAATGCCACTCCCCCTACTTCTCTGCAAAGTGGATTTCTAGAACCTTCACTGAACGCAGCATCCTTGTGCCAGCCAAAGACTGCCTCATCTCTTCCACTCACTTCACTAATACAGGGATACATACAAAAACCCCTTGAAGTTTTGAGCAGATGATATTTTGGACCTTTTGTTGCGGAAAAAGCATCTTCACGATATACTTACCTGGAAGGACATAAACATGAATAGCTGCAGTCTTGACCCTGAGTACTACAGTATCTGCCAGCTTAAAGATATGGAATAGCAATCAGTCTCTCAAGGAAAGGCAAAACAACTGGAGCTTAAGATTTCAAAGTACACTTGTTTATAACTCTGCAGTTTTGCCACTACAATCTATATGTTCTCCCCTTCTCAATTCAGTACAGGAGCAGGTGTGTGGAGAAATTCTATTATCAATCTAGTGAGCTTTGAGAAAGAATCAAAAACAAACAACTTAGAACATAATAAACCAGTCTGGAACAAAACTCAATATGTTGGATGGAGATAATGTTAATTTTAGAGGGGACATTCTGATGTCCCCTTGGCAGGTATCCTGAGGTTATGATGACCCTACAGGAGCAAACAGAAGAAGCTGTGGTCGTACTTCTCTCATTGTTGCTGAACGCTCCGCGGATGGATCCCCCCAGGCGCACCTCTCCGTCCTGCAGGTCCTCCAGCAGCAGCTCCCTGACGGGAATGGGCTGCCGGTACAGCTGGTAACACAGCTGCTCGTTGTGGGTCACAGCCCGAGTGATCACCAGCACCTCTTCAAAGAGGAAGACATGCAGTTTCTGTTAAAAGATTAATGGATAATGCAGCATTACTCCTTTCTTGAAACATCACTAAACCAAATGGAACAAGTAAAGTTCACCAGAAAGATGAAAATTGCCGTTTTCTTCCTGCTAATTTGGTATTGAATTACCTGCCTGACCTTCATCAGGTGAAGCAGGAAGCAGCTACCTGTTTCATCTTTCCCTCTCAGCTGTGTTGTAAAACAGGACCCTGCCACTGTATGCATAAACATGCTCCACGGCAGCAGTTTCAGAGCTGAAAAAATGCACTGCTTACTTTGTTGCTTTTTAAAATTAATTCTCCCCTAAGTTTTATCCACTTCCGTGTCATAAGTGTCATACTTCCATTAGCATCAGTAATGGAAAAAAAAATTTTTTTCATTGCTGGTCCATTCAAAAGTTCTATTTAACATTGAGGGGGAAAAATCTAGGAAAGGCTAAATTCTCTTCTACTAATATAATCTTTTTTCTTTTTAACTGAAAGCTCAGATTGTGAAATTTACCAGTAGTGCAATGTCCCAGAGACTGGAATTCAAAGTACCAAATTTCTCTGGTTAATAAATTAACCTTGATCTCAACAAAGAATCAAGTAAAGAATTTTGAATAACCGCAGCCTCTGACAGATTAAACATTTGTTGGTACATTTTGTGTGTTTTTCACAGACATTAATATCACATTTCGGAGACCAGAAATTTGGGGGTTTTTTGTGCAAGTATTGAAATTGATCAGACCTACAATTTATCCAGGATATTGTTAGGCTCCATAAGGGACAGAGATACATACAGTCTTATTATCTCCCTGTACAGATACTTAACTACTAACAAAAAAGATTAGTGTTCTATATAATAATTAATATTTATCAACTTCCTATATATTAGAGCATGATGTTTTTCTATGAGTGCTCACAGCTCTTTTAGCTGTCATGCAAAGTGAAGACATCTAAAAGTTATTTATGACAAAATATTTATTCCTTACCACTCCCCTGTTGTTCTTCAGTTCCCCATGACAACACACAGCACGTGAATTATCAATCAATGAATCCCTGTGGCCTTCTTCAAGATAAATAAGTCTCTCTTTGTAATACTGGCATTCAGATTCACCAGTCTTTATGTTGATTTCAGCCACAATACCCTGAATTATATTTATCTGCAGAAACACAATGAAAACACATGAACTTTAATTGCACAGTCCAATATTCAGCTGTTCATATAAATATTTGCTTTTTTATATTTTATGCAGTGTCCCTTTAACTCACTAATAAGCTAAGACTGCTATAATCTCCTAAAAAAACCCAAGCCCAACAGTAACTCACAGCTTCTTCCAGATGCTGTTGATCTGGATGATCATTTGGTGTGTGTCTTAAAATCTCTCTGAGCAGGAGTGGGTATTTGACCAAGCGGCTTCTGGGGATGTCAAGGAAATTCCAAAGGTCCAGCTTGCGGCTGAAAGGAGACTCCAAGCAGCGCTGCAGGAAATCCTGCACTCTGTGATCTTGCTTCTTGTGATCCAATAAAGCTTTGGCTGCTACTTGATTGCTGCAGTAGCTGTCATAGGAGTTCAGGCATGGGAGCTGAGGAAGGAATAAATTACTCTGTAGCTGAAGCAAAGCACAATTTCCTGCACTGAAAGGTTCAGGTGATTCAGGACGTCAGAATTCACAAGACTCTTTTAGCTGGAGATTCATCCACAGTTTATTGATGTAATGTTTCCAACGAAAATAACTTTTACAAGGCTCCTCAGACCATCTTGTTCAACATTTAAGTAATTTAGAGGCACTTGCTCATCACAAAGACCCTACAGATCTCTGTTACTATTGCAAAGCATTAAAAATATAAATTACTTAAGACCAAGCACTATTTAGTGCAGACAACACTTGAATACTGGCTTTAATTATGAATGCAAATAAAAGCCTAGGAATGAATACTCTCAAACCTGGCCTTTTTCAGATCAGTAAATTTCTACCATCAAACTTCTATATTGCCCTCAGGAACCTTGACCAAACTAAGATGACAAAATTGTATATATATAAATCTGAAAAAAAAAACTTGTCTGTTGATTAGAGCAATACCTACATTTACAAAACCTACTGTATTAACACCCAAATATGCAAAATCTTTCAAAAGACGTAATTATACTTAATAGAAGTTCACTAATGTTCAACACACATAGGAAAACCTATTTTAAATTACATTATGCAAAGGAAACTGGGATTATTCTAACATTTACAAATCATTTATCATTAACTATTTGCATTATATGTATATTTATATAATGCATATACATTGTATATACATTCCCTTGTTGACCATAGGCCACACTTTCACATAGACCTGCTAACTGTCATTACTTAATTGCTTAAAAATTTCAACCTTTTTTTCTGTACTAAATTTCATTACTTACATATACTCAAAAGCATATTTTTCTCATAGCTAAAGCAAAAAATAACTCTTTTTGATTACAATGAACAATTTTACCAACAAAACTAACAAAAGCTATTTTCAGTACTTATGTTGTTGGATGCTAGCAAATGTGAACCTATCTACCTTACATTTTATGAGGCAGTAACATGGCTCTTGTATCCCACTCTGACTTTCCAAGGAAAGCAGAACAGAAACAGGGACAGATTCTTAAAGAACCTACATAAGAAAAACTCTTGTCTGACTCTTGATTTTTATTTAAATTACATTAAATAGTGCTCAACTCCTGAATAGCATAAGTATAAAAAAAATAATCCCAGTCAAAATCTTTTTATGGAAAAGTCCCTGAAAAGAGAAAACATTCTATTGTGTCTCGAAATAGCTGCCTTACCTTTTTAAAGTATTTTGAGAATATCTTTTTGACACATTATAGAAATATAGAAAGGAAATTGTCTGAGAAAAACTACATTACAGCTCCAAACTAAAGTGCCAAAATGGGTTATAAACTCTGCCTTACCCAACCCACGAGGATGTGGCCAACATGATCTGTTGATCCATCAGGTTTCCTGACTTCTTGAAGTCGCCTAAGAAGATCTGAGAGTGAATAGAAAAGAAGAAGAGAAACCTCACTTTAATAACCTGACTTTAAATCTATGTGCTACAATTATGCAGACAAAGACTATTTGAGTTTTACCTTCATGCAGAGGAATTAGAGAGTCCAGTGTTCCAAAAATTTGGTTCAACTCTTGCTCTGTCATTATGGAAAGCTTAAGCATTGGGTCATGATAAGCCTGAAAAGAAAAACAAACATTTGTGGTTTGTTGGTTGCAAAAATTCGTTATAGAATTTAGTTCTCCCTGTAAGTATGTTTCATAATCGTATATTAAACTATCAATTCCATACAAAAAAAAAAAAAAAGGGCAGCACACTTAAGTGTTTCAGATAGAATGAAAAGATTGAAATATGCTTTGGATTTTCTCCTCTTTTACTGTCTTAGCAAGTATAAAAAACAACGATTGTTTTAAATGTGTTACGAACCAATTAGTACTCTTTGTTGTGGTTTGGTTTTTGGTTTTGTTTTTTAAACATACCTTTTTTGCCAACTTCAGATCTTCTATCAAGTCTTCTTCTCCCTGGGAAAGTTCAAAGATAGCCTGTAAAAACAGACACAAATATTAGAAAATATCTTTGTTTAATCTATGCTCCACTTGCTGGGTTGATGTTATAACAGCTGTCTTAACACCATGTAACAGCATTTCTCTGCTATATCTACAGAAATAAAGTAAGGCTTTATGCCATAACTACAGAATCAAATGCATTGTTTTTTAAAACAGTTAAACTAGAATGTTCATTAAAAGCTTATTTCAAATAGACAAAGAAATTTTTTTTCCAAAGGGCTGTTCCCAGATACTGGAAGCTGCCTTCACTGTGGTGTTCTGACTTGACTGCACCTTTAACCACTTATACAACTGCTTGCACAGGAGCTTGTTGTGTTCCATTTTAACACATGCAGTGGCAGAAGTTTCAGGGGATTCTACCCAGTAGGAGACAGATCTTACTTAAAGCATTTCTTTGGTATTGAGCACTTTTATTTTGGTACCAGTTCATTTTTTTGTTACAAAGGCTGAGCTCTACTTAACTGTTGGCTGATGTTAGTTACTCCTCTTAAAGCACATTTAAGACTTTAAAGATGGCAGATTAAAAACAATACGACCCTAATTCACTAGTTTATCAAACCCCCATTGTTATTAACTTACTGCACGATTTCCTCCTTAAACAGTACAGTAAGAGTTAAGGTCATTTTGGGCTAGAATTCCTTGCTTTACAGTCAAGGCTTTCAACCAGTGTAAATGATGGAAGCCCCTCCCCAGCTGGAGCAGACTGCTGGGGCTCAGGAGCAGCCATTCCTGCCAGGCTGGCCACAGTGCAGTTCTCAGGTCAGCTGTGCCAGCAAAGCACACAGCATGGGAACCAGCACACAGCACAACCCTCCTGCTGAACCTGCTGGGATACAGCTCACTTATCTGGGCTGTACCAAGGATCCTGGCTCCTGCCCCCACAGAGCAGTGACTGCTATACGCTGTGGAAACAGTTTCCACAGTTCATTTTTCAGTAAGCTGCCTTTGAAGTTCTCAATTACAAATTTACTTCCTATGAATTCCTGTACAATGTTAAAATTTGCACAAGAAATGCTTGACACTGCTGTTGTTTGATTTATGACTCAGTCCATGAAACATTCTCAGGGAGATTGTTACAAGCTTTGTTGATACTGCTAGAAATTTCTTTAGAAAATAAAGCTACCTTGATTCTGAAGGAGCTCTGTGTTGATTATAATATGAACTATTCAGACTTTGTCTTGTCTGACACATTTAAACCACTGGCATGCTTCTTTTTTGCTTTGGAAGACACATCTTTTGATTAGTGTGTCATCTTTCTAGCACTAGAAACTTCCTCAAAGACAGTCTTTTCCAAAAGGGAAATGATTTTTGTGTGTCTGCATTTTGGTGTGTCTGTATCACCTGATGAACACCTGTTCCTGACACAATGTGCTCACCTCACATTACCAGAACAACAAAATGAAACCCCAAAATATCAACCATGACTACAGAAAGTGTCAGACAGAACACGTACACATGCAGCCAACCACAAGACAACATATCTCAGTAACTTTGGGTTTGCTAAGGAAATACGATGAGCTGGTTTTTACAAATACATTAATCTAATACAGCTTGAGTCAAAAAGACTAGAGATGAAATTCTCCTTCTAGTGCAGGTGGCGACATTTTAATTGCAGGACATCTTCAAGTGCTATCCCAATGCCTATGACATTCCAAACTCTATGCTTTAAGGGTGACTTTTGAACATGAAATGCATGGTTTAAAAACATATACATATATATATATATACATACATATCTATATCTATACCTCTTGGCGCTTGATTTCCTTGGAGGTGAGCATGTGATTGACACAGACATCAAAGGTCTCACTCCACAGCTTGCTGTCTCTCCTCTTGGTGCTAGCAGGGGGCACATTCCGAGACCACGGCCGTGGGCTGAACAGGTCGGGGCGGCTCTCGCTGCGGAAGCTGATGGAGCGCTGGGAAGAGACCACAGGGCTCATGTTACTCCAGCTTCGTGTCACACCCTCACTTGCCTCATTTGCTAAGGAATTCAGATACATGGCTCAGTACAACAAACAACTGTTCTCCGGTTCGTTTTTACTTTGAACTTCATTGCAACACCTAGTATCGGGAATGTAAGAGAAATTATTTAATACATTCTCATGGAAGGGCAGGGCCTCCATTCCTGCAGTGAACTCTCTCCATGTCCTGTCCTCAACACTCCTGCACTGCATTCACACACAACAAGCACCAAGGGTGTTCTGCAGGGATAATGCACAATGGTGCAGCACACTGAGCTAACAGAACTGTGAACAGACAGGAATTACTCATATATTTCACATCTGCTTCACCAAAACCTTAGAATTAATGCAAATATTAGACACTCTATCAGTGTGTACCAGAGATCAGCATCTCTGTATCTGCTATGTGGTCTAGTCCTAAACTTCAATAAAACAAATTTCAATTTAAGGAGAGACTTGAGAATTCTAATTGCCTGTAAACTCTTAGAAGGACTCCAGGCTAAGGATGGATACTTTATGCTCTTACTATTCTATTTTGAAAACGTTTTTTTGTTTTGCTTCAGGAAAATAAGGGGCTTCTTTTTGAGGTCATACCTCTGAAATGTTTAAACTATTTCACATAGATGAAATACTCTACATTTTTAGTGTTATTTAAAACCTGCCTTACATAACAAAATAATTTTTTTATTGCCTTGGGTAAGAATATTTAAAACAAAATAAGTTCTCTCCATTTCCAGGTCGAAAGGAGCATATACAAAGGACAATATTTGAAATTCTTCTCTGACGATAAGAGCTCTAAAGATGAAATGCAAACAGAGCCTATAAATACTATGTTTTTACCATATCAGAAGACATGATATAGATAAAAAAATAATCTGTCTTTTAACAGAAGCCGCTCTGAGCTGTACTTGGAATTGACAAAGACCTTAACAATAAACACACACACCCCCTTCCAAAACTTTGCACGTCAGGCACTAGTCTTCCTTCAAGAGTTAAGATGATACAGAAACACATGAAATTACACGTTTAATTTACACTTCTTATAATGAGGAATCATGGAGCAAACTCAAATAAGGAAGTATTTTGTGAAAAGTGACCTTTTACATGCACTGGCAAAATGTTCCTCTCTGCTGCAGGAGAACACTGTAAACAATTTTTCACAGCCTAAACTGTCCTCACTGGGCAGAAGGGGCACAGAGAGGCTAAAAGACTCAAAACGAAACCAAACTCCCCAAAATCCTGCTTGCTTGTTTGCTTAGTATCCTTGCTACCTAGACACAATATTTTTAATTGATTTCTGTCATACATCAGCATTTTCATTAACCAGGGTTAATGAAAGGCTATTTATTAGTGGAATAGTGGAATAGAGCCCTAAACTGAAGCTCTACCAAAAAATTCTAAAAAGAAGTCTGAAGATACTCTGATGCTACCTTTGCTTTGTACTTGTCAAGAAGTAAAAACTAAAACACAAAACAAAGCAAAAAATAAAAAAAAAAATCAGTCATGTGATAGAATCCCATGAAGGAAGTGCAGGAGTGTGAAAAGAGCACTTCTACATCTCCAGTCTTTTAAAAATATTCTCCTAGTTTCTGGCACCCTTAAAAAGCATGTCCCACACACTGTTTAATAATTATGGCTCTGTGGGATGGTTAATATTTTCATGTAATTCCAAAAACTAAAGGAGCTGGGGAAAAAATCCATCCACAATCCCTCATTTTGTTTACCATATTTTTCTGGTGGCAACCGATTTCCCTGGTTGTTATAAGACTGTTTCTTGAAGGGTAAGGAAGGGTCTATGTATTACCAATGTTAATTAATGCAATTACCAACCCTTAATTAGAGCTGCAGTAAAGCAAACAACTTCATGTACTGGACAAATGCCACTACAGGAGATCAAAGACCTGGCATTCTGAACTGATATAAGAAACAATTTTCTTCTTGAGTATTTTTAGAAATTTTTGATGTCCTAAGATGGATAAAAGTAATTTGGACTCCCTACTTAAATTCAAGACACACTGATAAAAACTGAAGCTGCAGAGGAAGCCAGCCAGACTTCAATTTCTTCCTTCAGCATCAGCTGGAGTTCTTTTTCTGATCCTATTTTCTGCTTTAAGCCAAACAGCACAGCTGTGAATAAGACCAGGCAAATCATCATAATCATTAGTCTAGCTTGATGGAGACTGAAAATACAGCTCTGAAATAAACTGGTTTCCCAGGTGGATTAACAAGTAAGAATACCTGCTTAGCATTAGGTATCCTGCAGCTACACAGACAGAGTGTGGCTGGCAGAGGTGAAGCTAACAGCATTTTATTACTCAGCTGTTGCACGCTGCCCTACATGACAGGAACAGAATGACTACAAATAGTCAATAACAAAAACAAAACCAACCAACCAAACAAAAAAAAAGGCCCAGAAAGAAAATCTGAAAGACTTCAAATATTTTTCTTTACTGGGAATCCTTATTAAAAAAGTATTGAAAATAAGTGGAATATTGGAATAAAGTGAAATGTACACAAAAAATCAAATACTTCTATAATCAAGAAAATATGTTCTTAGCAACTTTTCCTGTTTTGCATATCTTAAAAAAACCTACACAGATCCCAGAGAGAAATGTTTCTCCTCATGCTGCATGCTCAAAGTCCATAATGTAACATGGAAGTCACATGTACAGAGGTAAGGAAAATTATGTACAAGAAGCTTTTTTCCTCTTATATGTATCTTCCATTTAGAAGAATATCTAAGAAGGTTTATTTAAAATGCCATAAAGGAATCTCAGAATTTTCTAATTTCTTTTACAGATGTTCTTGGAGTGGTCTTTTTAAATGGATGTTCTGTTGGCTTTGTTTCGTTTTCTTCCAGTGGAAGAAGTTGTTTGTTCTGCACGTTGTGGTGACAGTGGACAGGAGTTTTTTCTTCCTTTTACAGACACAGAACAGCTAGCAGCCACGTAAGAAGAAACATGAGTTTTGACTGAAATAACAATGAAGATACATAAAAGTTCACCCAGTAAGAAAAATCAAATTTTTTTTTTCTTTTTTACAGAAGATCACACAATGAAAAGAAACCTGTACTGTTCTCAAGACACAACTATGTTAAAACATAATAAAGTGAAATACCTATTCGTACTTCCCAGAATGTTTCTAAGTAATTCCAAGTGGAACACCTGAACACAAGGTCAGTCTTTTTGTCCCTGCTCTATAGCTATTGAGAAAATCAGATAAGAAGTCAATTTACAGCTGGGACATCACCAGAAGGATCTGGAGAACATAGAAGCTGATTTCTCATCACAGCTCCTTCAAGCACGTACTTAGAGGGGATGGTTTAAATAACATCACTGTTTAATCTGCTAATCAAAATATATTCTTATGGTCAGTATGAACACAGCAAAACATAAATGCTTGCAACAGTAGGACTCGCAACAAGGTCGTTATTTTCCCTCCTATTTTTGACAAAATTTACCCTGAAACACATTAATACAGCTCACATTCTGGGAAGCTGCTACTGCGTACATGAAAGGAAAGTTCTTTTGGTTAGTCTGAAACAACTTTATAAAATACAATATTGTTCTGGACACTGCATTGTGCAGTCCCAGACGCTTTCACTGCAGAACAATAGCACAGGTACCTAAATGAGGCCAACAGCAGCCTAAGGTTGTGCAAAGGGAAGCACCCCACTCAGCCAAAAATTAAATCCTTTTCCACACTCCTCACAACTGGAACTGATGTGGCCCTTCCAGAGTTGGGCCAGTTTCCCCTGGAGGCAGACTCTGCAGGAGATTCCCAGAGCCCAGGGGATACAGGAGCTCTGCTGGAGTCACGCAGAGCACGCCTGCACCAAACCAGGCTGGGGGTCCAGGCATTTGACTGATCCTCCAACTCCGTCCAGAAATCTGCACTTTCAACATCACAGCAATCAAAGGCAGGAAAGCCAATATCAGAAAACCTTGTAATATCCATTTTCTAGGTAATTACATCTACAGAGAAATGGAATTCTTTCCCACGAATTTTTATTTCTGAAAACACTCTGTTTTATTTCTTTCCTCCTTAACAGGTAACTTCAGTAAAGCTCTAATTTAGGTAATTTTGATTAAGGAACATTTCTAACACATTCAAGTTACTTTTAAGTTCCTCTCAAAGAAATTAAGCATGTTAAATCATTTTCTTTAGATCTTGTACATGTCTTCTTACATAAACTCTTTTAAAGAGGAAACAGTGGCTTTCTGGGCAAGACCCAGAGCAGTGCTGCAGCTCCCAGCTGTCACTGCAATTAGGAGTTGTGCACCCCAGTACTCTGCCATCTCTAGGTCTGAAGGTACAAATGCTTTATAATCTCAAGTTTCATTAGTCTCCAAGTATGTTCAGTATTACACACCTAATCTGTAACATAGAAACTGCGTTTAAAATTTGTTTGCCCTTTACTAATTTTCATCATCACCTTTGGAAAATGACTTGGAAATTTCCAATTGTTCACTAACTCTTTTGTTTAGGTAAGGTCAAAGTTCACTCTATAGGAGGAAATTTAGCAGTCCTACCTGACCAACTATACCAAAACAAATAAACCAACCAACATTAAGAGAAAGCATTATGGAATATTTTCTTCATCAAATTTAAAAAGCAACCGTAATCCCTCAGTAAACAATTTTTATATGCTACAGGTGCAATAGTTTTCTTACTGCTAAGTGAAAAACATTAATTATCTGGACAGAGCAGTGGGGTTTTTTTGAGGTGGGAGCTGAGGGTTTTAAGCTGAGTGACCTTGGGGTGACAAGGTGCCTAAAAGCCTGTCTGGCACATGACAAGGGGGAGTGCATGTGCATCCCTGCTCCCAGGAAGCCTGGGAGGAGCTGCAGCTGAGTGGGAGCAGCAGGAACCGCTGCCATTACCTGCAGAGTCTGACTGAAGCGCTTCAGCGGCGTGGCTCGCACAGGAGGGAGGAGGCTGGCCAGGGATGTGACTCTGGAGAGAGGCTTGACCCGTTTGGTACTGGGCTCCTGCAGCACAGGGAGGAGGAGGGAAAGGAAAAACAGTCAGGGGAGTGTGAGTATAATCAGATAAAGACAGCTAACGGTTCTGCTGATTTTCCTAAGACAGCGTCTGCAGCATTTGCAGTGTATGCAAACCTGGTCTATAATTAGGGCAGTAAATAAACAAAAGCACTTTCAAACGCTGACAGTGACAGATTGCTCCTGGCTGGTACATACAGGTCCTGGAAACAGCTGAAAAATGTAATGATGGAGAAGCTGGCATGGCTAGGAACAGGGGAAGGGAAGAAAGAGAATAATTTGATTATTTTAACTCATTCTTAGCACACAAATTTTCAGTACTGTTCTGCAGCTAAAGCATGTTATGATAATCTTCTCACTGAAAGGAATACTTTCAAACAAACAATTCTGTTTGTGCCTTTGTTTCTGGCACTGTCAGCATGTGACTCTATCCAGTTAAATATATTTTCTTCCAGAATATATAATCTAGACAGAAATCTCTAACTCTCATCTTTGAATGCATGTTCTTATGAAAATACTAATATATACAGACAAACACATTAATAACATGCTTACATACACTTACTTTTTGCTTGAAATAAAAAGGAAAATTAAAAATCTACCATAAAGCACTCCAATGTTGTTCTTTTCATATACATTTTAACAGCACAACAGGACTCAAAGTAATGTATAACCAAAATAATATGCCAATTGTCCTGCAAATATATATATATTTTTTAATCAACAGAAATTGTAACACAGAAAAAAAATATTATAAATACATAAAAATAGAACAGTTACCCTTGATTTCCTAACCTCCATCTGACATTTAATGGATCTCGAACGGCACATGCAAAAGGCAACAGAAAAAGAGCCAAACCTTCCAAGTGAAGTTAAAAACCCCATCCAACACCATATTTCAAGGACATCCTAAAGCACTTCATCTTTCTTTTTCAGCCATGCTTGTAAAGTTTGTGTAGGTTTGCTATGCCTCCAATTGTCTGGACATAGCTTTAAGAAAATGAAGCGTGCCTATTATCCTTTTCTTCAGAAATATAAATCCTTCTGATATAATGCATATTTGTCATCCTTCTTGATACCAAATAATAATAAATCTCAGCAGTGATGATCACCATCTGTATTACTGGCAAGAAAAATTCTCTTCCATTAGTGCAGCAACAGAGGAAAGGTGAGAAGCAGCTACATATTTAATTTACTTCTCAGCAGGCAGACCTGGAAATCCATAAAAGCCAGCTGAGATGAGCGACAAAGTGTTTAACCCTCTAGCAAAAATAATGTATTCCATCACACATGACACCTGGCTTAAAGAACTGTAGCAGTTTAAAGCCAGTAAAATCCTTATCTTCATCCCTGCACTGTTATTCATAACCCTTCCTTTTCAGCAACCATGTCTTTGAGGCAGGTTTCAGAAGGAGCATTTTTACGTCATTGCAGCACCACTCGTATACTCATCTCCAGCAGCAGCATCCCACCCCCTCCCCCACTCCCCAAAAAAGAGGAAGAATTGACATTCCAGAGCAGTTCTTCTCTAACTGGTGGCACAGCACAAGCTGTCTGTGATTACTGTGAGCTGGTGCCCAGCCCATGGCAGGGCCAGCTGGTCAGGAGTCGTGCTGCACTGCAGCTCAAGGCTGGCTGTGCCCACAGCACGGCTTGTGCCAGCAGCTCTGCCTCAGCAGCACAGGGCACTCGGGCACCAGGACCCCAGCACAACAGCAAAACATGGAAATGAACACTGCATGGACATCCCAGGAGATAGGGAGAGGAGGATTAGGATTAATAGAAATTATTACTCCTTCTTTATGCTGTATCCCTTCTGGTATCCATTGCCCCCATCAATTTCAAGGAGAAAATTGCTAAGGCAGTGTAAATTTTTCTTTATGTTCATGATGCAAAACCTCACTGAAAACAGAAACTGATTTTAAAGATGAACTCTAAGCAGAGTTTCAGCCACCATCAAACACCACTGAGATCTTCTGGAACCTCTTGCTGTGAGCCACTAGATGCCAGCTGTTCTCCCAGCAGGCAAAACCAGGTCAGATAACTGCAGTCCTGCCCTTCTGTGTCAGCACCCCACCTTGAATTCCTCATGCAATCTATCATATTCTGATTTCACATGGAAAATTCTGACCAGAATTTGGAATAGTTAAATATGCAGTCCAAATTTAGACTTCAGTTTTATGGAAAGAAATCAGCATTATTACAGGATTCTCTCAAATAACATTACTTCAAGTAACTTCAGAAGCCTGAGATTTTACACCTCTACCAATGAGTTCTGAAGGAAAATCTTGTTAATCATTTATTTTTAAGTATGAGAAAAGCTTTTCTGAATACTCCCAACATGACTTTCCTATTCATTAGAAACTGAGTAGCAGGTTAAGATACTGAGCTGGGAGGGAAAACTCATCTTTGAGTTCCAGGGGCCATTTTATTCAGAGAAGTCTCACAACAAAAGCCATCAGCACTGAGTCACCCTTTCTACTGTAGAAAAATGGAGTTTGTACAAATAAGGCTTTGACTGTGCAATAAAAATATAGACCTACCAGAGCAATTCTAAAACTGTCAGACAATAATACTGAAACTGCTGCACTTGTGATCACAGGATTTCTGCTGTACTGTCTAGATCCATTCTGCCTCTGCCTCCCCTTTCATCAGCACCCTCATTCTTAAGTTGTGTCACCTGTCCAAACCAGCATTACAGAGAAGCTGAACAAAATACTGAGGCCAGCAATCTGGACAGAGAAAAATTCCACAGTCAAGGGCAAGTTCTGAATGGGTGGGAGTTTTTCTCACCAAGGACTCTATGCATCACAGCCAAGAAAACAAATGGAAAGAAGAGACTGTAAACTGTTCTGCTTTACCCACGGATACTGACCAGAATCTGCACTTGCACATTAGTCCAATACATTCATTATTTCACTAACTCATCTCTGAAAACTCTCCAATTTTCCAGTTAACCAAAAGTCCTGCAAGCATAAAATCCTTTGGGGCATGAATCTTGAACAGTGTCTGCCCAGCCCGAGGAGGCTCCAGTGAGGACACACGGCACTGGCAGAACGAACATCAGGCTCCAGGCCTGTACTCTGAGTGTGCACAGAAGACTCAGAGCTGCCAAAGTCATCACTCCTGCTCTCCTCCTGCCTCCCTCCTCCCAGCTCAGGGAACTTAGAGCAGATCAAGAGAGAGGATTTAGAGGCTGGATCCACTTGCAACAACCATCACCTGCCCAGACTGGGAACCACACCAAGTTATGACAAAAAAATTCAGGAGTTACAATGTGCTGCCTGACCTTTTAAAGCCATTATGATTGGTATTAAAAAAAAAAAAGAAAACAAAAAACCCAAACAAACAAACAACAAGAAAAAAACACTTATTTCAGAGTTTTGAAATTATTGCATGTTAGACTGTATTTTCAGAGTTATGAAGGCCTGCCAAAGCAATACGGGAAGTAAGTTAAAAAAAAAAAAGACCCAGACTACAGTTTGGCAAAGTTTCCAAAATGTGGAGCTGGTATATGTGAACAAGTAACATTAATCTGACAGGGCTTTAAATTTGATATAAGGCTAAATAAAGCTGATGGAAACATGAGTGCAGGAACTTCAAAGGCTGAACAGTCAAGTAAAGTCAAATTAATACCTGACTAGGCTAGAACAATGAGCAGATGGCTTTTGGAGGGAGCTGTATATTTGAACTCAAGATGACTTTGGTAACATTTGAATTCAGAGAGAAAAAAAATTAAGCTGCAAATACCATGAATACATGCAGCCTCAGAAAGAATTTAAAACTGAACAAACTGATAAAAGAAGCAAATTCACGTCCAAAATACAGATGGTTCTGAAAACCAGACAATGGACATTTCAAACACCTACTATGTCCTTCTTAGTACATTTTTCTAATGCACATTTCTGGAGAACTAGTAGGAAGAAAGACTAATCACCATAGCATAATCAGTGATCATCACCAGTTTAAGATGGGAAGCTACCAGACAAGAAGTTTCAAAGATGCCATGCCTCTAACTACGCATGAAGGACACAGTGCTTCCAATTGCTTCTTCATTCTCATTTACTCTTTATGTATAGGTACAATTGTATCTCCAGTATCCTCTATATATTAAACTCTAACCCAATGGTTTTGACTACTGAGTAAGCAAGGAAAGCTCTATCTTTTAATGTGTAAGTCTCAAAAAACAACCCTTCTGCTGTGGGACAGCAGGAAAACACAGCATGCAGCTCCAACTACAGCATTATTGGGAAGCCACGCTGAGAAGACTAACAACTGCCAGCACCATTTTCAGTAAAATTTAAATCTTTTTGCCTTGCAGAACTGAGTGACATCTTGCTTTCTAAACTGTGACATGGTCTTTTCAAAATTACAATATCCTGACAGAAGGTAACTTTTGTATCATTATTTTGAGTCTGATGCACAGACCCAAACACAGATTACCATTTAAAAGCCTGAATCCTAGCACACAGCACCTGCTCCCAGGGCAAGCTGAGCATTCAAATGCCCACAGAAGTGTGTTAAAGCAGAAAATCTTGTGAAGAATTAGGCACTTACATTAGCTGCAATGCACTGACAGCTAAGCTTATGCTATTTCTGCTTCTTCATTAGTAAAACTGGTGCCTAATAATTGGTTATATTTTATCCAAGAAAACACTACACATATATGAAAGCTTCTAGAAGGCTCTTTAGGGGAAGAAGGTAATACTTTGGTGCTCTTCATCAGAAAAAAAGAAACCAAAACAAACACAAAACAAAATCAAAACATAACCAAACCCTCTTTAACTAGTATATGTAAAGAATATGGAATATTCCCAAAGTTCAAAGCAGAGTGAGTTAAACCCATTTAACTGTATCAATCAATTTTTGATACACTATCATTCAAGACCACCCAGAGGTTAATTCTCACACTTTGGTGGATAAATTACTCCAGCAAAAGACTGAGTTTCATTTCCTAACAAACAGAAAAAAGGAAACAAAAAGAATGAGGCCAGACTATCCCCATATTGCCCTAAGAACATCAGAACCAATGACCTGAATAACACATGCTGAATAGTAGTCTAGGTGCCATATAAAAGGTCTTCACTTGCTCCAGTACCTCACATCAAAATTCTTCCACTCTGTGCCCCTCTAAGGTTTAGCCACTGATTTCCTGCCAGTGAGGAGCAAATTATGTTCACTGCTGCAATGATTGTTTTTCCACCTGACTCTCCAATCTCTTATCAGCAAGTTCAACAACAGTCTCCTTGTCCGAGGACTGGTGCTGAATCCGACAAGCAAGGCAAAATGTTTCCCTGAGGGGCCATTATTCCTGTGTCTGCTGCACGACTGTGACCAGGATATTGTGTTGATTTTTCTAATTGTATTTAAAACCAAACTCAACAAAAGGAACTTACGGATGTTTTTACCCTGCCCAGAAAATAAGTTCTATGTGAAACCAGTACAGAAACTTAGCATTTTAGAATAGTAGAATTTATCATGTTTGCCTTTAACCTTCAAAGGTCAACAGACCTTCTCTCAACCCACACACAAAGTGTCTGAAATTGCCAATGCCTGTTAGAATCTCAACTTACTGGAGTTCAGCAAGTTCTGAGACATTTCAGCAGTAATCCTGGATTTAAGGTAGCTACCTTGCTTAACATTTTATAAAAAACGTGCTGGTTACCTTTCTTCCTTTTTTGATGTGAATCAGGACAAACAGACATCCAAAGCAGTCATTCTGTGCTATGGGAGCATTTGTTAGGGAAACATGTTTTAACTTAAATTAGTCTCAAGAGTATTAACTGTAATAAATAGAAGACACTATAAACTGAAACAGTATAGTAATATTTGTTCAAAACTAATTCACAAGCAGTGCCAGTAAACTCAAACAGAACCACTCTGTTTCAGATTTCATGTAACTGGCTATATTTCCATATGCCTTAAAGGTTTCCATACTTTAAAGGTTATTAGTTTTTAGTCAACTTTATAAGGGTAAGTCAACATTTGTCATGGCAGGAAGCCCAACAATATTATTTTTGTTAGTCTGCTACTAGTTAAATTGGCCTCAGATTAAACAGCTCTAATAAATGCCCCCAAAACTTGGAGTTTAATAAAAAAAAAAACACATTCAAGCTCTGTTCCACAGGATGTTATCAGTATTTAACCTTCAGCAGGATTAAAAAAAATAAAAAACACCAAAACAAAAAAGGTTAAAATAGAAAAAACAACTTATGTTACAACAGTCCCTAACACAGCAAACACTTATACTAAAAATAAATTAAACCAAGCATCTCAAGCTTTCTGTACCTTCAGAGTGAAGGAAGTCTAAAACCAGAACAACATTCTAAAATGATTTTGGCACTAAAAAGATTGGGTTTTATACTGAAACAGAGAATTTGCTTTTGCTTCATAGTATCTTAAAAAGATTCTGACTGGAAAATTATAGAACATTGCTTCTTCTAGAACTGAGGTGTATGGTCAAGAACAAAGGAGGTGACTCTAAAGAAGTTCTAAGTGTAGTTCAGTGTTGTACAAAGGTAACTCAACCATCCACCTGAGTCCATACTAAAACCTGGGAGAGGCATTCCACTACTAAAACTGCCAGCATCTCAAGGACAATTTATTAAGCAATTTTAGTAAATTGACACAAAAGCAACTTGATCAGTGTATGCATTGGTGATACAATTTTCCTTGAAATCCATAAGGTCCCATGCACCACCTGCACTCCCCGATGGTAGCAGGAAGAGGTTTGTTATTCCTCCTCTGTCAGTCTCCTCAAAACCAGCAAGCAAACAACAAAAAATCCAGAGTAATTTCATTTTAATCACAGCATTAGAAAGAAGAGAACCTGAAATGATAGCTGGGCTACAATGAAGAGCCATTTAGGGATGGGGTGAAATATTGCTGGTTAAAGACAACAGTGAAGTTTGCATTATGTTACCCCACCATGTGTTGATCAAAGATTGGCTCCGGGCTGCACACAGACTGCCCTCATTAGGCACTACCCTCAGGACCTCAGGTCTCATTTGCCAGAGGCAGCACAGAACCCCTCAAGTGGCAGCAGCATAAGGACAAGTTGCATCCAGCAAAATTGATCATTCATTTGTCTGCAATATCCAGAAATCGCTACATCTACCAGGAGTTAGGAAATGAAGGCAAATTAACAGAAAAACCTCACACTGAGGTAAATTAACACAAGCAACAGAAACCCTGAAAAACCCAGACAACTAATGTAGAATTTATTAAATTCTGCATTTCCTCTTATTAGAAGCTGGTTGTACAGGCAACATAAGAAAGATCTTTTCCATTCTGGAACTGACAGGACATTAACCTGGACCTCCAATTAACGAGCAGATAGCATACAGTGATTTACTGAACGGAAAAATAGACAAGCTGTTTTGTTTCACACTGCCATAAAGCAGAACATATCAGCAATTCCCAGTGCATGGGTTTGTCACATTTCCAGCTACACTGCACATGACTTACCTGAAATATGTCAAAACTGCAACTTGCTAATATTTCATTAAAATGAAATACATACATTTAGGAAGATCAAAGAAAATGAATGACTTGGAGTTTATCTCATAATCTTTTGGCCCCTCTCCCTCTGGCTCCACGCCTGGTTCTCCTGTTAATGATGTGCCATGGCCTAGAGGCTGGTGGGTTCCCCTTGACATTCCCTGTCCTGCACTCCCGGTGCCAAATAAACACAGTCCTGAGCAGCAGGCAGCCACAGCTCCTGCACACCCGTGCTGGGAGGAGGGCAGGAGACAACAAAAGACTGACTGCCAACAGTTCTGCCTCCAAAGTCTAAGACTCTGCACTGTAAGACCTGTAAGGACACATACAGCATACTGGACATGCAAAGGAATTCTATGCCCTCATTGTCGTTTTTGGAGCCTAAATCCAGGCACTGTGCTGGATCCTGTATGGCAGAACAGGACATCCTACCTCTGAGGAACTGGGGAGTTCCTTCCCATGACTTCCCACTCAGACCTTTAAACCCCATCCTGTGGTTGGGAATGCTCATTCTCAACTGCTGCCCACCCAGACAGGGTGTTGGCTTTAGAGGGGATGATAAGGGAGCTGCTTTAACCAGTGAAACATGAAAAGGGTGTTCCTCATTGGGAAAGGTCTGGGGCTTTTATAACTCAGAATAAGCAAGTTTCAAATTTTACTAATTGTTTCTATTTTTGAATTGTAGAAAAATTGGGATGAGCTCAACACCTCTGTGCTGTTCACGCCTAGAATTGTACTACAGGATTTTGTGTGGGGCATGTAATGATGCAAGTAAAGACCTGATAGTATTTGCCATATTAACTCAGTGTGTTGCTGCCCTTAAACTGCATTTAAAAAGAACTATGATAACTGGACTTGGACTAAAACAATAGCTTTTTATCAGAATCCAGATTTTAGCGGTTACATGTATTTTGGAAATTTCATTTGTCATTGTTTTGTGACTGCAACTTTCACAGAGTTTATGCCAAGGGAACTGGCATAGCTTAAAGAAAGAGCCGGAAGAAGAAAATGTCAGTTCTCTTTTCTGCCACTGACTTGTTCCTCAAAACACGTATACAGCAGAAAATCTGTTCTAATCCAAACATACCAACATTTATACACAATTTGAGTTATTTAAAAAATCAACCAACTTCACATGTTAGTAACTGGAATGAAACTGGCGTTTGCAAAGGCAGAAACGCCCAGCCCGACTCGGGAGCGCTCCCCTGCAGTAACACGCAGCTGTGGTAGAAGGCGCCCAACAGCTTTAATTCCCCTTGTAAACACTAAAAGCTGAAAGAACTGCTTAATGTTAGAGGTTAAGGATTTTTCCCCCGTATAGATTTCAAAGACACAGGCTGCATACACCAGCCCTGATAATGCCTTTCCCAAAGAGTAGCTTTTTTTTCTGCTTACCTAATCAATTTTTTGGAGTGGTGGGTGGTCTTACCCTCCTAGGACAGGATGATTAAAAGTTGCTTTTTCAGAACGCTGGAATCCCATGCTACTCTCAGAAAACAGCTCGAAAGCATAAGGGTGCATATTTTCTTACTCGTATAAAACACAAGCTGTTTGCACGTTGTAATTTTGATTGATCACATCTGTTACTCGATACTTCCTCATGCTCTCAGCTTTCATTGAGTCTTTTTCTTTGGAATTCAATTATAATCAAGCTGCTCTGCCTGACTGTAACAGAGCAACACTCCAACTCTTCACATCTGACAATTCTATTAATTCACAAAAAAAACCCCTTCATGCAGTAAAAGCTAAAACAATGTTTCTTTAATAGTATCATTAATATAATGAGTACCCTTGAGAAAAACATTTAGTACCTAACAGCTTGTGTTTTCCATGGGTGCATCCACACATACACACTCAGTGTGGTACTTTTCAAAACCACATAGCTGAAAAGAATTCCACTTCCCTTAACCTCAATAGTTAAGTCTCTCTATGTAAAAGTACACTGAAAAGCAAGAGCGCAGCATCACCTCAGTGCTTAGCTTAAGCATCACAATTAAACAAGGTCACTGGGCTTATGTTACTTTTACTTTAGACCTAATCAACAGGGGAGGTAATTAATCTTTGATGGAGATGTATTAAATTAAACCAACTTAATAAGCTGTCTTCAAGTTACTCAGCAAACAAGATAAAAAAAGAAACTATTTATATAAGAAATAAATTTTTCAGATAAATGTTCTTCCTTCCTTCAGAGCACTCAGAATCCTTAACGTCACTGTTTTTTCCTAAACACAAACTGACATTAACCTAAAGTATCAAATATTTAAGTTTTTCACAAACATTGCTGACTTTGAGTTAGTAAGATTTTTAATGTCACTTCAAAGTCAATGTTTTAGAACACCATTTTACTGATCCCCTTCCAGTTCCTATATAAGTTTAACAATTTATAACTAATGCTTAGTCCTGGAATAAAATACAACCAAGTCTCTTTAAGCTACTTAGGTAAAACAGGTACGCCTCAATCAGCTATTTTAAAGATTAATTTTCCTAAAGTGAGAGATGACAAAAATCTAGATTCTCTTTCTTGCTTTATTCCAAAAGAAAGGTGAATACCTAGAGAATGCAGTAAAGGATGCCTAAACAAAATGGGCATCTATACACCGCAGACTCCTCTCAAAGCACATTACTTTTCCCCAAGGCAATACAGGTCACACAATAATGAAAAATAAAGTTGCAACCGTGTCAGCGGTACCTCGGTCTCTTTAGCTGGGCTGGTCACCGTGTGGGCTTCCAAGGCGAAATTGGCCCTCTTGGCGGACAGGTAGAAGGGATAATCCTTGGCCACCATGGTGGCCGCAGGAGCGGCGGTCTCGGGGTTCAGCGCTGGCTCGGTGCGGGCGGCGGGCGGGCGGTGCCGGCCCTGCCCGGGCCCCGGCAGCGCTGTGGATGAGCTGCGCCCCGGCCCGCGGCCCGGAGCGATCCCAGCAGCCGCCCCGGCCGAATGCGGCAGCGCAGCGCCGGGGCCGGGGCGGGCAGGGCCGGGCCGGAGGGACGGGCCCGGAGGGGCGGGGTCCGAGCTCCCCACACCCTCGGCTCCGCAAACCCGGCNGGCAGGGCCGGGGGAAGGGCCGGCCCGGAGGGATGGGCCCGGAGGGGCGGGGGCCGAGCTCCCCACACCCTCGGCTCCGCAAACCCGGCTCCGGCCGCCGCTGCTGCCGAAGGAACGAGCGCGCCCGGCCTCGCTGCGCGTTCCCCTTCTCGCTCCCGCAGCGGTAACAACGCACGGACGCGGGCACGCGGTAGCCGTGTGCTTCCCGCGGGATGACTGCGAGAGCGCCCGCCTTTGCCGAGAGCCGAGAGTCCGACAGGAGGGCAGGACCGACAGCGCTCCCCAGGGGCACGGACCCAAAGCCAGACTGGAGTCCAGACCTGCACACGGCAGTGGCACCAACTTCCGTGCGCTGTGCTCCCGCTGATCAGAGCGGCAATCTGCATCCTGTCACGGACGTCATGATCAGAGCGGCGATCTGCATCATGTCATGCATTGCTTTTACTCCCTTCCGAGCACGCTTCATTTTTTTTTCTTTTTTTCCCCTCCTACCCTAATTGCTGCTTTTTTCCGGACTGGCAAAGTGGAGTTTGTTTCTTGTGTTTTTAAAGTTCCGCTTTTGTTGCCATTGTTCAGCCAAATTGCTCCCCTGCCCGCACCTCTCGAGCTGAGAAAGTGGAAAAGCACCCCTGCCTAAGGTGTCTCACAGGGCATTTCAGTGCCTGTGCAGCCAGGCAAATTCTGTTTGATGGCTACCTTAAAACAAAGGTAGTGGAAATTTCCTAAGAAGAGAGATAGCATTAGGGACCCTGTTTGCAACACACAATCAGTGTGACAGAGACTATAATACGGGAGACAAGGTAAAGGAAATTGAGTAGGAAGCTGGATGGGGGAGGAGGGAAGAATATTTTCGGCCACAGGGAAGCAGCCCAATCAAGAATAACTTCATAGATCTTGAAAAAATTAACTGACTTTAAAGTGAGATCATGTGATGGATGTGGCTTTACAAGCATCTATTTTTCTAAAGGCTGTTATCAGATAAGATTAGTCAAATGGCAAATCTAGTCCTCATTTGGACACTTTCCTTTGACTTCACCAATATCCCAAACATATAATAAGCTCTCACACTTACCCTCCTAAGCCTTTTCAGGAGCAGCTGCAGCACAAACAGAGATGCTCTCCTGTGCCTATCATGCACATCCCTCTATTTTATGGTAGTCTGTCCTTAAAACAAAAACCTGCTATTTTCCCAACCCTGAAATTCCTGCAAAATCACTAGAACAGTTATCAGTACTTCTAGATGCGCAATGATTCTAGAAGAAAATATGACATTTGAACATTTGGGTGTTCTGTATCTCCTCATCTGCATCACAGTAGGTCAAGAAAAGGTTGACTGAAAGTGAAAGTGTTGACAAGAGGCACAGAACAGCTTTCATGCAGATAATGGTTAAGCACACAGGACCTACAGAAAAGAGAGATTAGAGCAGATATGATAAAGACCTACAAACCACAATTGACAAAGGAAGCAAATATGGAATGATTTTTCACTGTATTCAACTACAGGGAGAAATGGTGTGTCAGATTAAACCAGATGGTGGCAGATTCAGAGCAAAGAAAAAGGAGCTAATTCTTCATATTATCTACAACTTCTGTATTATACATTGCAGAAGTATCTGTCACGAGATGCTGCTTCTAAGAAGTGTTCTCAGACACAAGTTTCTGACTGTTGGGGCAATATATTGGGGAAATATTTTGGGAAACACCATGACAGGCTATTTCTGTTTTGGACTCTTCTCTAAGCATCTATTGCTCACCACCACCGATATTTGGTGTTAGGTTAGAAGGTTAGATCAATTCTTGCAGCCATCATGTTACTTAAAACAAAAAACCAAAAATCCAGAAAATAAAAAAAAACAAAAAAAAAAAACCAAAAAAAACCCCCAAAAAACCCAAAACAACAGTAGCATTTTATTTGAAGACTACCTACAAGTCTTAGCTCAGGATTTCTGAATCTATGAACTTCAGTCACATGAATGTACACTTACTTCTGCAAGTCGTCTTCCATGTGATGTTCAGAGAACACAGCTCTGAGCACAACCTGACCACGTTGGGCAGTTTCTCCCCACATTTCAAACACATCAAAATACCACTACATGCAAACGATAGAAAATGGTCAAGAACCTCCATGAGAATGCCATGGCTGCTGTGTCACAATTTAAACCCAAGAAGCCTTGATTTCAAATGCCACCTGTGTATGTTTGTTTATGAAGGTGTATGTTAACACCATTTCGAAAATCAGCTTCACTTAAATCATTTAGACAAAATACCTTCAGGGCGTGTTCTCAAAGCAATCTAATCCTGTAGCATGCTTCATGGCATGAACAGCACTTCACACAGGACAAGAGTGTACTGGTTTGGAGACTGAAATAATGAACCTGGTTTTATACACAAAAAATATGCCAAGAAAGGGATTCTGTCATTTCTCCATTAATCAAGTCAGTGCATTTCAGCTTGACTAAGCATTCTTGAGAAACACAAGAAAAAATAGTTCTAAGTGAAATATGATTGTTAATAGGTAGGACCTTCATGTCAATAAGTTTCAAAGAATCTTGTACCTACAAGATAGACTTCAATGACATGGAAAGCAGGATTCATTAGACTCCATGACATCTGTTTACTCCACCAGAAAAGTGTAAATACAGTTTCAGAAATGCAATTTGGACAAATGCAAAGTTCATTGATGAATTGCACTCTCTTTATAAGTATAGTATTATCTGATGAAATTACAAATGCAAACAACTCTCAAAGAGCTGAATGTCTGTAGAATGCTATGTGCATTTATAAACAATGATTTATGATTGCAGTTTAGTCACGGTATTGAATCCCTTCGGAACTGCATATCAAACACTTGGAGTCCCTTCTGAAAGATCTTACAAACTTAGTGTGATTTATACCTCATTTCTACATGAATTCAGATTGCACAGTGACTGTCCATCAATAGTCACTGCATGTGCACATGGGAGAGGCAGAGCCAAACATCAGTTCATAAACTTGGGGCTGAAAGGCTCCCTAGAGAACTCCAGTTATACAGTTGAAGAAACAAAGGTTTCAGTGACTCCACTACGGAAGTTTGTAAGTGTGGAGCCAGTGAGTCCACTCCTTCCAAAAATCATACTTTGACTACAAGTCTACACCAACACTAGAGGAATTGTGAATCTGAATTGTAAGGTACTTTCAAAAAATAAACTGTTATTTCAGATAAAATGATGGTAGTGACTAGATTGCAGAGCAGGTCACTGCATCAGTTTTGTCATTTCTGGAACTCATTTTTTTGTGGGTTTAGTTCAGTGGGGGAGGTGTAGGAGGGTTTTTAAAACTTATTTAGGCCAACACAGAATTTAGTCAGACAATCACTTATCTGTCAGGGAGAAGTAAGGAAAGTATTTGGTAAGTCTGGAAAGTCCAGCTCAAAGGTGCCTACCACCACTGACCTGGTTGAGGACTGAAGTTCAGGCAGAGCTGCTCTGTGGTCATGGTGTTCACCCACGCCTTTAGTTCATTTCATTTCCTCACAGATTCAAAGCTTAACATAGAAGTAACTCTTGCAAAAACATCTGTCAGCACAGCAAGGCCCTTTGAGATGTGTTCAGGTTCAAACCTTACAAAAGCCTGAATTCAAGGTAGAAATATTGCATACACATTTCAAAAATAGAAAAAACTCAGTACTTTGCCTTTTATGGAGTATCTGTCATATAATATATGCCTTCCTTTCAATTTAAATTGAAAGAAGGTACATTTAGATTAAATACTGGGAAAAAAAAAACTTTTCGGTGAGAAGGTGATGGGACTGACACAGATTCTCAGAGAAGCAGTGGATGCCTCATCGCTGGAAGTGTCCAAGGCCAGGCTGGATGGGGCTCTCACCACCCTGGCCTAGTGCCCTTGCCATGGCATGGGGTTGGAACGAGATGAGTTTAAGGTCCCTTCCAAATCAGACCATTCTGTGATTCCATGAATGAGGTTTCACAATAAACAAACCAACCAATAAACCAGAAGCCGCTGCTTAAGAGAGGTACAGTTTCGCTAAGAACACTCAAAGCAAAGCTACTATTCCTCCTATTCTGAAACTTCCAGTGCAAGTCAGCCAGGCTAATGCTGCACAAACACACAATTCTGCACCTACTGAGTATCTCTGAAGCCTCTCCAACATGCTCCAATTTCTCTCTTCAGAATAATCATTAGGAAGCTTTCCTTTCAGAAAAACAAAGACAAACTAAGAACCACCAACACTGAAACAACATTCAAACAATCCAAAGAGAACTTTTGAAGCAGCCTTTTCAATCGAACTTTCAGAATTTGAAACTGCTCAGAAGATGGACTGCAGAACCACTGAGACTGTTGAGTGAGAAGCCAGAAATTTCATAAACTGCTGAAAAAGAGCATTTATCAGGCAGTTACCCAGCTGTTCAACAAACTGCAATTTCCTCATTGCAAATACAGATTGTTCACATGGTAATGAGTTAAAATTAACTAGGTAATAAATATAAGGAAGAGACTGCTTGATTAAACACTTTGCTGCTGAGAAATTCCAACAAAAATATTAAAGAATAAGTGATTACCATTAAAAATGTGCTCTCAAAAACTACACCTATAATTTTTTCCAGGTAGAGTCCTAATCATGGAAAGATCAATGCAGAAAAATGAAACGCATCTCTGTGGAACATGTGACATCACAAAACTGAGCCCCAAATTCCTATTCTGTCTAGATTCTCCATTTGAAGACCTTTCACATGTCCTCATTTGTGCCACGTGTGGAGCAACATGAGAAGGAGGAAGTTATGTTTTCTCACTATTATCACAGACAGTGCTTTGGGGTTTGCAGCCAAGACGCCCTGAACTGCTCCCCTAACTTCTGTCAGTCAGTAGCAGGAGTCTCCCTTGCCTTCCACTGTGAATGATGGCTATTTCAAATATCACCTCTACCCTGAAGTACACGCATGTCAAAGTGATGGTAAGCCATGATGCTCATGCCAGCCACCACAATGGTTTATTGTATAAACACACACCTGGCTGTAAGGGAGGCTGCAGGCCTTCAAACTAAGACAGCGTTTCTTAATACAAATGTCACTGGTAGAACAACTCTGCACTGGAAGAGAAACAGCTCAAACAACCTGCCAAGTCATTTTGATTTGTTTTTATTTTGCTAAATTCACGTAACTTTTGATTACCACAGGAAATGCTGTACAGTTAAAGGATGCCTCGTAACAATCACTTTCACACTCAGGCAGAAGCACGCCTTTCACGAGCTTCCCTAGGGACGGCAATAACAGCCCATTTTTAAATCTGCCTCAGAATCATATACAAAAATTGTTGTGGTGACTGGTCCACAGCTCAGTGCTAAGGATGGCTGGCCTGGAGACACTGGGGAGGGTTCACTCTTCTCCACCCTGCTACCACACCCAGCAGTGCACACCACTTGGTGGTCCCTGATGAGGGAATCACAGGGTGTGGTGAGGTTGGCTAAAATGATCACACTTTTAAACACACCAGTCACACTTGTAAACAAAGAAGTTGGTTGAGTTTGTCTGAGTACACTTCCCTGGGGAGAGCAGAAAGGAGGAGGTGGGGAGGATAGTACTGATTTATCCACATGGATTTTAAACAGCTGCTCAAATTCTGTAGAGGATGAATTGATCACCCAAAGTGGAGAGTCCTTTCCTGAATTTTTCATTGAAAGGCATTCTATGGAGAGGAAATTACTGGAAACATTTGTATGATGTTTAAATCAGATTAAATGTAATTAAAATACTTTATTTAAGTTACAGGCAGTGGGGGAGCAGGAATTTCTCTCCAGAGCACTTAAACAGACTGGAAAATTAAGTAACAAATTTCTTTATGAGAAATCATTATCCCTAATGCAAAATGTTTAGCAAGATATCACAGTAGTGGATCTATTTTTTTGTTTTGATTAAGTTTTATTACATTAACATTTATCTTCCTTGAGTAACTCTGTAATATTAGTCCTCAGAGTGGATAGTATTTTGTAATTTGTTGCTGCATGTATGCATGTATGTGTTGCTTATATATGTGTGCATGCCCAGAGAAGAGCAAGAAGAAAATTCTGTTCTATTCAGAAGCAACAGGAATTTCCCCTCTCTATAACTGATCTTGCAATACTGGCCAAATGCCACTTGGTTTGCTGTTCCAACCATCCCCTCCAAGTGCAATATGTAAAGCAAAGTTT
This sequence comes from Bombycilla garrulus, assembly GCA_013400315.1. Taxonomy (NCBI): domain Eukaryota; kingdom Metazoa; phylum Chordata; class Aves; order Passeriformes; family Bombycillidae; genus Bombycilla; species Bombycilla garrulus. Next base: position 84,740 of record VXBU01003841.1, read on the forward strand.
AGGGTTTCTAGGGTTTATTAGAGAACTCACATAATGGGGGAGAAAAAAAAAATCAAAACCCAAACCAAAGCTGACAAAAAAATCCCAAACACAAATAAGCAAACAAAAGCCATAAAAAACCATCCAAACAAACAACTAAAGAAGAGCTTTCAGCTAGAGAGGTCCTTTTTAGGTCAGAAATAAAACTAGCAAAAAGGATAAGACTTGGGTCTTTTGAGTTGTCTTGTCATATTCACCTCTTTACTTAATTATACAAACTACTTAATTATACAAACTTCAAATGTTATTACACATTTCTCTGTGTTCAGACTGACACAGCTTACTGTGCTGCTGTGCTTGGGACTCAGAGTCCCAAGTGCTGGCAAGGAGTAGGATTTTACAGTACGGCTGAGGTGAATTGACAATTTGCCACTTGTAAAAGTATACACCTCACTTCCCTCTACCCAAATTCCTCTTCCTGCTTTTTCATTGGCATTGTATCCTCTCTCTGGGTAGTCCTCCCCCATCACCTTATTACAGCTCTAACATTCATCTCCTCACAAAGGCTAGGCAGCAGTCTAAAAACCTAAAAGTACTTTCTTTTGCCAGATCTCTTGTGTGAAGTTTTCCTGAGCTGAACAAGTTACTGTGGCATGAGAAAAGCACCACAACTCACTGAAAATAAAAAGCTCTCAGGTACAAATATGGACAGGGCAGGACAGGGAAAAGGCTGATTTTTAATCTACTAGTAGCTCTCAACTGTTAGCTCAGCTTGTTTCATGAAATCAAACCCAAAGAATACCGTCATCATTTCATTTTTTTTGGATGAGAAGTCTGGATCAGAAGCCTTATTATTTATTTTTAAAAACAAACCCACCTACTAATTTCCATAACAACTGTACACTGTTACTCATCTAGTCAGTCATTTTTGCCAATTTGACTATCTTAAAATTAGAACATTAGTGCTTCTTGAATAAACATTTAGAACACAAACCCTAAGACTGACTTCATGTTCTCCTGAGCAATAGAATCAAGGTTGGAAAAGACCTTTAAGATCATCACATCCAGCTGTTAACCTAGCATGGCCCACCACAATACATTAATTGCAAAAGGTATTCAGAAAAATTAAAATTTGCAAATTAAGATCACCGTGCAACACTAGAAGTTTAGAGATGCCTTATCGAAGTCTAACAATTTTAGTAAATGAAACCAGAAGCATGAAAAATACAATTCACATACCCTTTTCTAGACCACAGACAAGGATGTGCCAGCAGTGTTTCTAGACCCAAAGTTAAGCAAATAAAAATTGTTTGACACAGATTACAAAACATCTATGAGAAAGAGTGGTGAAAGTCAAGCAAAACCATGAGACTACTAAGTGCTTTACAAACAGAAATAAGAGTCTGATATCTCCACTACAGTGAAGCAGCCTTGAACCTGAAAGGTCTTTTTTTCACACTGCAATACTGACTGAGCATCCACTGCAGAAAACCTCCACATTTGGTCCTGAAGAGTTCCTTGAGTGACTCAATGCCTTACAGTCCAGATTGTTACAATGATTATACAAAATACAATATTCCACTGTAGTAGTCCATTAATATCTTTAGAAATGTTCAATTCCCGTATGCTGTGACCTACAGTACAAAAATGAAAACAAGAAACTAAATCATCTTTCTGTTACCACATCCTCTCCCTAAGAGCAGGGAGGAAAACCACGTTATAACTTCAAAAAGAAGTGTCCTTGCAAAAACTGGTAATGCTTCAACAACTGATTGAACTACTCTAAGTCCCCATACAACTGCACTGCAGACCTGGATCCTTAAAGATGATGTGGCATGAAGTAACAAGTGACTAATCTTTAAAAGACAGCTGAAATGGGACATAACATCTTCAAAAAGATAACAACTTACACTAGGACAGAACTTCTTTGTTCATATCCCTTTATCAAGGATTAGGGAATCGAGAAACCATTGCCAGGAATAAAAAAGGTTTCATATAAAAGTTACAAAATAACTGCCTTCCCAAGTGTAAATATAATGATGTCATCCCATCCCATGGTACAGAACTTATTACAACAAGTTTTAATTGACACAGAAATACAAATAAGAAACAGTTTTCCTGAATACTTTCCTGATTTAAGAAAACCAACTAATTTCTGAAGGCTATCTCCTCTCTGGTCAAGCTGTTAACCACAAACTGCTATTTGGCACTGACCAAGTTCATCCTGCATTCATGTGATCTTCATTAGCAAATCTGCAACCACAACACACCACAAGTGCTCCATTCATGTTCAACTATGAATTTTGGACAGGTGACTAATGATCACAGTTAATTTAGTTCCCAAAATAGCAGAGAGAGTCAATAGCTGGAAAAATGTCTCTGAAAGTAATTCCAACCATCACAGCAAAAATATTGTTTACTACTTTAAAAGCTGAGAAAGCTCAAAACTGCATCAGAACATAGTTTTTGTATCTAGTAATCTTGAAAACACAGCGATTGACTGAACACAATAGCAAGATGTTTTAACAAACACTCTGATTTTATTATATAATTGGGATTGGTGTTACATTACGTGGATATCAAATACTGTATCTTCAAATCCCTGCAAGAACAAGAACTCTTAGTAAAACTCCTACCCTAGTAAACGGTGGAGTGTTAATATACATGACTGTAGAACAATATGAGGAGACTTCAATATTAACCATACCCCTAAAATTACTTTTTTCTAAGAATGCGTGTTAAAACAGAGAGTACAGTGGGGGAACAGAGAAGCCATATACTCTTAATGCAAGGCACTGCTCTCAGAGCTCAAGGACATTAACAGCTGACAGGTTTGTTCTGACCAACATGTAACTTGTGAGAAGGATTCTTCGGATAACATGGGAATGTATAGCAGTTGAAAAGCCCACAGATTAAAAAGTAAATAAGTAAAAATCAAGTTGAGAATGAAGACTGTTATTCTAGACCATACAGGAACAGGAGTGAAGAACCTGAATGGCAGGTTTGCGAGATTTGTGGTGGGATAAATAATTTATCTACCCTTTCAAAAGCCTTTGTAGTTTCTGTCTGATGCACAACAGAAGTCATTAGAGCAATGCAAAGAGGAGCACAGAACAAGCCAAGTGATTAGCCAGGAAAATGGCAATAATACACAAAATTAGCTGCCGGGTATATAAAAGGCCCTACTTCTCAGGTGAGTTTGATGCCATTCAAGAACACAGCAAAAGAATTGAAGAGAAGGCATTGTCACATTAAATGAATTCTTGTATCTGAATTTTGTGTGGCAATATGCGTTCTGTAATTGATGGGTAGAACAAAATCAGTGTTAAAGGCTCTGTACCATGAATACCCCACTAGCAGCCCACACACAACACTGCCCAGCATGAAATTCCCAGAGACAGTGCTTTTACTTAACGTGACCTTCAACCCTGCACACAAGCAGCAGTTTAAGTAGACATGCAAGTGATCTTGAATTTAAAAAAAAAATCCCTCCCAAGGAATCTTATTTCACTCTTCAGCTGTCAAATGTGAGTTTGTGTATGAGTTCTGGGCTACTACAGAAAAAAAGAACGAAGTTACATAACACTTCTCAGTAAGTAAATTAGCTGTAGAAAATGGGCTTGCAAGCACTTTAACAAAGAACCATAAAAACAGAAAACAAACTTTTAACCATCCAGAACTGCTAATTTTGATTGAAGCAAAAATATTTTGCCACCTATAAAAGCTGAAAGAGGAAAAGGGAAGTAAAATGTGCAATGGGAGCAAAGCACATGCTTCTCCAGGCTACAGGATATAGGACCCTCATTTTTATCTTGATTAATAATTATCCATTAGAAACATGATACCATTTTACTGCCTGTATACTTATCTTATTTTGGGCATGATAATTAATAATGAAAAGTATAAAACAAGTAGCAAACAAGAGGGACGAAAAAGTGGAGCAGACTGCTGGCATGTGAACAGGTTGTAGTAAAGCAGAAAGAAAAATGTTAGTCCTTGTGTTGTACTTGAAGCATATTGTCACACATGGTACAGGTGTTCTCAGCGTGCTCTCAAATTCAGCTCCCCTCAAATTCACTGCTCCATTCCTCCCTAAAACAAAAATGGACCCAAGAAGAGAGCAGAGACTGGGTATTCAAGACTACCTAAGGGAGTTGCATTCACAATCCACAAAGAAAAAGGGTTGAAATGTCCAGCCATTGCACTGATGAATCCAAACTGAAAGGCTGAAAGGACAACTTCATAAAAGCATAGCTGTACAATAAAGATTGGAATGCGCCTCATATCTGCAGCAGAAACACAGGTATGTTATTACATACTGTTCTCTGGAATTTGGTGTTTGTACAAACACTTAGAGACTACCTGCTTCTGTTCCTAATTGCTTCCTCTAGATCTGGTATTTTTATTAAAATCAAGGCTATCTATCCTAATGATTGCAGTTTTGCCACAGTAAGAATCCATTTATTTTGTTAGCTCAGGAAGTGCCATTTGTTTCAGTACGTGCTATCTAACAGCAGATGTGCATTAAAACGTGTCACTGCAGGATATATTAACCACATCACATGATTAAGCCAAACAGCTGAAATAAGAAGCTACAAAGACCTTTTTGAACATGAGCAGCCTCCCTGATCTCTATGAAACTAAATCACCAGTCTGATATTACTTGCACATATGGGACAGATACAATAACTGGGCAACAGAGCTTATGGAAGGGACAGCCTAATGCTTTGCACTTGTTTTACAATTGCTACCTACCCTACTAGCACCTCTTCCCTTTTTTTTTTTTTTTTTTTGTCCTGAGTTATACACTGACATACCTACAGTGTACCTACAATAGAGTTTTGATTCAGATATTATTTCCCCAATATACAACAGCTCAAGGAGGGAAGGTTGCTTTGTTTGTGGTGTAGAGGTTTGGATTTTTTTTAATCATTGCCTTGCCCTCACATTCCTTCTCAATATCTGCAGCAAAAATCTCTAAATCAATCAGCTTCTGACCCAAAATTTCTGTCAGAATTGTAGTATCCCCCCATCCGCTGCAAGGCCCAAGGGAATCAAACATCCTGTTAGCCAATTTTTACATTTGTATCCAGATTATGAGAAAGCAGTTTTGAGTGAGATATTTCAAATTTTCAAAAATAACAGTAACAGGGATAAACCAAATTAACAAATTACTACAAAGAGAGACAATCCTTGCAAAACAAGAAAATCGAATGGGGGATTGATTCTATCTGTGGTGTTAGGAGATGAGCAGTTTTCACTATGACTTCCTATCCAACCAGTAGGAAAATGTCACCAAACACCATGCTGAAAAATGACATCAGAAATGCTGTCCAGTATTTCTCAGCCTCTATCTTTACAGAAGCATAGAACACAAATCCCGTTTTGCCTCTGACCACAAAAAAAAATTCAAAGAGATAACACTTTGATCGTAGTTTTTAAGATTCTTATACGATCATTTTGTTAAATATTTTTCCAATTCAATGCGAATGGATTCCCATACCTAAGACCACAGTTTCTTTCCTACTGTATTCAGTTCTTATAAGGTGAGGATTATGTCTTGTTTGTCAAACTGGCTGGAAGTTTCTAATGGTTCTTTTCAGGAAGCTTGCATCTGTTTTCCAAACCTGTTCCTTCCTAAACTTGCTAAAGTTGGCCCCAAAAATCTATCAGGAAATAACCGGAGGATGAGGGGGATGGGGAAGAAACTTCAAAGACACCTTGTCTTAATTAAATCTCAAAGTGTTACTTCTTCCTGTTGAACTGAGTCACGCAGGGCTTTAGCTGTCACACCTGACAGGGGGAGGGGAGGTGTCAGCACGGAGAAGAGGTTTGTATTTCAGCTGTCTCCTGTAATTGGCAGCCTGGAATTAATTAATGAAGTGGAACCAGCACACACTTGAATGCAGCACACAATTAGGCACGGCAAGCAGTATCAAAAAACACTGCTGCTTGCTTTAATACTCTTTTATTGCCACAAAACATGGAGAGGTAAAACAGGAAAGGCAAATGCCAATTAACAAAGACACGAGGGTGCCTCTGGCAGTCACTGGTACCATCTGGGTCTCAGTCTGCTGCTAGGCTATCACCTGAACAAGCAGGTAGAGTGAGAACAGTTATCTTACCTAATAAACAATAGCCTTTGCCCTTTCTAAATCTTTTTTGTCTCAATTCTTTTAAATATTCTGTCTAAAGCCATATGATGCATGTGGCTGTTCCAAGTGGTCTCAGCTGGAACCTCTCAGTAGACTGTATCAGCATTTCAACTACTAATTCAGCTGGAAAGCCAGGGTCAGGAATGTGTCAGCTCCATGGATTCATCAACTCATGACAGGAATGTCATTTCTTTCTTCTTGATCAGCTCTTAGTGCTCAGCACATGCCACTTTGCCATAGATGAGGCCAGATATTTAACTTCTGTATCTTAAAGAACAAGCTTCAGAGGGGTATAGAGGGGAAAAAAAATCCCCAGTTATTTTTGGAGCATTTCCTTCCATTTATTTTTGTTGTTAAGTAACAGCAGATCTCACATGTATATTTTTAGTACTGGGTTCTGCTTTAGCTGCCCTGACAGAGTATTTGCAAGGCAGCAGCTGATTCCTTCACAAATGATGTAACTGAACAAATCAGCACAATGACTTTTGTAAATTTACAGCTACATTACATAAATACCAACCAGAACCCAAGAGTGCCAGTGACTGCCATTCACAGGGTAGCATGAACCCAATGTGCAGTGTCACAGAGTTGCTGTTGATTCAATTTTGCTATACATAAGCACCAGTTCAAGTAGTTATTAATTCTATAAAGAAGAAAGACACCACTGAAGCAGTTTTCAGGTGATGCCATTCCAAACTCACAAGTGCAGGCTTGGCTGGCTCAAACTGCTTCCATATCAGGAAATGACAGTAATCTGAGAACAATAAAGGCTTCTTTCATTAGCTCTTGTAATCCCCAAGGATAAGACCAATTTTTTCCATATAGAAGCTTCCACATGGAAGAGCTATAACATTTTAGCTTTTCTGATGATCCTTTAACAGACAAAGGATGTTAATGTTGCCACTAACAATTTGTTCCTTCTTCCATTTCCTTTTTCTTTACCCAATGGCAAATTTCAACTCATTTTTTTGAGTTATTTCAAAGAAGTTGAAAGTGATGCAAGGCAAAATGAAATCTGTCATAGCTTCATTACCAGTGTAGCTGTACCTACATATACAATAGCAACTGTTTCCTCAAGGCTTGATCAACTCTCCCTTTCCCACATGCATATAGGTTTACCTTTTGGAATGACCTCACACAGCAGGTTACAAGAAAAAAACCTGAATGCTGCTGAATGCACCAATTCTTTACTTCTTAAACTCAGGTCACTAAAAGGAAACTAGAAGATGAGAGCTTTACCAGTAAATCCATCCAGCACTTGTATGTTTACAACTTTGTGGTCTGCTTAATGTTAAGAATTACTTTATAAAATGTTCTAATCTGTATCTCTCATTTGTAGAGGGTTTTTTAGCTACTTAAATGAAGACCACAAAGAGGAAGTTATTTTTAAAGAGCACTAAGAAGTGACAAATGTGAGAAAATATATTCAGCAGGAGTTATATGGTTGAAAAATGGATGAAAAATCATTAATATGTTGCCTATATGTATGTTTTCTGCTAATGTAAATAAAACCCACTAAAAGATGACAACAGTAGGAATCAGAGTATAGCTCTACTATTGCTGCTAAAGAAATTACTTTGGAAACAAGGCATCTCATTTGATGGAAGGGAACATTCACCCATATCACGTCATGTCATGTCCCCAGACACAGGGAAGAAAAAGTCTTCCTGCCAGGATGCCACAGGGAAAATTATTTTTCCTGAGGCAAATTATCTTAACTTCCTGAGGAGTTAGGTAAAAGCTGCCAGTTAGGCACCTAATTCAATCCATGACCCAAGATTCTGCTTAGAAAAATAACTGAATTTCAAAAAACAAGATAGAGGAATGATGAATGACAATGGCAACAAATAGGCAGTAAATATGAGCTGTTTCTGACCAGGTAGTATATTTTGGAACTTCTGTAAATGACATTTTTAAAGCCTGTGTGCAGAATAGTTCAAGTGGGAATTTGATACAGGTGTTATCAAGAAAGTATTCTGGCAGAGATCAGTACATTTAGCTGTGCTCTAAGGGCTCTTATCATTTTGAGTTTTGGGGTTTGTTTTCCTTCTTACTATATGACAAAAAAACATTGCATTGACTTCATGCAGTAAACTGATTCTAATGAATTTGTACTGAAATACTTCCTGGAATTGCTTTTACTTTGCTTATTCCACAGCTCTGCATCCTGCATCAAAAGACTGTCTCAACCACAGCAGGTCCTGAAATTCTGCAACCAGACCAAGTTCAATTACATCATAAATGAGTAGTTTCCATTTCAGTAACATTTCCATATTCCTTTAGGTACAATGAATAAATTTCCTTAGTACCACTAAAGAAAAATAAGCTCATCAGCATTTTATAAACCACAAAACCAAGCCAGAGAATAGGTGATACATGAAGTTCATGAGAAATATGTTCTGTAACCACAAACAGACTTTTAACTTCAGGCAATGACAAACCCAGCCTCCACATCACTTCCTTGGCCAATTCCACATAGATAGGGGCAGCAAGTTCATTATCATAAGTGTTAAAAACTTCATGCGAGCAGAAAAAGGCATAAAAGCTGCTTATTCAAACAAGGTTCTAGACTAAGAGCAAAAATGTCTCCAAACATCAAAACACTCAAAATGGCTGAATTCAGAGCACATTTCATATAGAGTGCAGGAAGTCACTGTGCTATTCTAAGTGATGGTACAAAATCAAAAAAAAGCCACGGAGGAAGCACAGTTAACATGCTGTAAGCAAGAAACACCAGAATATAAAACAAGAAATCTCCCAGAAAGAACACAATGCATACAATAAATAGCATAATGTAAACAGCATATTCCACTACAACAATGCTCTGACAGCTCTCAGCTTTATGCCTCAAAGTTGACTCATTTGTCTTAATTAAGACGCAACTCTGGAGCTTTCATAAAAGAGGTAGGAAGCCCTTCCCCCAACTACTCTATACTACCTATAAATAGTTTCAGAACTTTAATTAATGGTTCATTAGTAAAAAAACACTTGCACAGATTCTCCAAGAATGCCTTTGCTCTCATGACAAATCCAGTTCACAAATCCAGTTTGTCCATTCCAAAGTCTCATCCTGCTCACATCCCATCACATACACATCCCTGACCACCTCTGGATCCAACAAATTAGACAAAAAATATCCTATTTAGAAGATGAAAGATCTGTCACAAAGACATCTATGTATCACTTGCTTATTCAAACTTGCAACTTGTCTTTGTCAATATTTTCACACAATCTGGGCTCCTACTCCTTAGATGAAACCAACAGTTTCTGGAAGAAACTTCATTAATTTCACAGGAAGAAGAAATTTACTAGCAGCTTCTCCCCCTCCAACTTGCATTTGTTTTGTCATTATTGAAGTTCTGGAAGTATACAATTAGTTTCATTTACTTTGAAAGGTCTTCACTAACTTTGGCAGAAGAGTAACTCCTGTGACAAGAACACAAAAGATCTTGACCAAGCTTATCTATTTAAGCCTCGACTACCCCACCTTGCCACTGCCTGTCTCATAATTCAAAGCTACAACAAAACCAGTGAGATCTTTTGAAAGATGAAGGATTCATTAAAGGCCAAATAACACATAGCCAGTTTTACATTTCATTGAAGAACACACCTCAAACACTGAAAAGCAAAACCACAGAATTAGAACTTTGGCCTTAAGCAGGTGAATGGTAATTCTAGCAGTGCTCTGGACACTCTGTAATTACCAGCATCCCTACACAGCCACCAGCTGCAACAGCAGGAACACATTCTTGTGTCATGTAAAATTAATTATTTAAAGCTTAAATTATCAGTTGTTCATCCACAGAATTGTAAAACTAAACCATCATAAATTGGAAATTTATCTCAGTAATAGGCAGCTGATATAGGATAAACTTAAAATTACCAACCACCATAATGCTTTATTTTATTTTATCAAGTAGATAAGTCACTCAGGCTGTACAATGCCTCACTAGGTAAGTGTCCTGCATATATTAATATCAAGTTTGCCCTGCATATATTAATATCAAGTTTGTCCTGACCGCAAGGACGACAAATTTACATTTCTTTACAAACATGATTCAGGACAGTAAGGTAATTTGGAAGGGAAAAACCTCAAATTATAAGTTTTAGGAGGAAATACACAAAAGTTCATGAAGTGTTTATAATCAACATGCTAAAGAAAAGCCAGACAAGCAGACTGTTGCTGTCTTCTGAATTACATTTTTAGAAAATCAAATAAAAGTCAATTACATTCTCACAATGAGTTAAAATTTAGTAGAACCATTAAGCACATAGCAACAGATATTTAAATGTATTAACTTACCTACAGTCAAGTGTAGAAATTAAATGCTTCAGCACCTTTGACAATTCTGTACAGATTAATGCATTCATCACTACCTAAGCATCTTTAAAAAAAACCTGGCATAAAATTCTAAGTAATGCAAAGGAATATCTCTGGCAGCTAAACTGCCTGCATTCCAGAAAGGAGAGCTTTACAAAGATTGTGGTTTGGTTTCCAGTTCTAGCAAATGTTCACTAAAGAAGCCAGATTGCTGAGATAAACCAAGTGAATCCCTCCTCCATGAAGGATTAAGCTCTTAGAGGCAAACAAAACTCAAAGGGCAACCTCTACCATAAGTACAGAGCAAATATATACAATTTAAATAATGTATTTTATGTACAAAAATAGCAGATGAAAGTCTGAACATTTCCCAAGACAAAATCAAATCCTTTCAGTATTGGTTTCTTTGAGAACAGTGGTAAAAAATATCAGTTAGTTTGTTATAAACATTGCCCTAAGAATTGACAGATCAATTGAAAAATAGACCTTTTAATCCAACTGATGGCTGATTTTGCAGATAAGACAGAAGAGAGTGCAGAGGAAGTAAATGAAAAATCCTCTAACATAGCAGCAGATTCACATTTTGTCTTGCAAAAGCAGAAGTGCACGAATGAACCTTGAAGGCATATAGCAAAATTTTTTTAATGTTTTTCCTGACTTTTACAGTCATATAAATGAAGAAGTTCAAATAAATGTAATTATCTCATATGTTGCCACTAAAGATGTTCTGTTCTCCTCCAGGTGGGATGACTTTACAAAAACGCTCCTCTTCAACCTTCTGTATGTTAGTGGGTATGTCTTAACCCCCAAGAGTATTACTCTGCAAGTTTTAGTTCTTTTTTTTCTGCAGTTATGTTGATCAGCAGTAGAGGCAACATGCTAATATTCTATTTACAAACACATTTGTACACTTGCAAAAAATAACATATTATGTTGGGGTTTTTTTTGTAAAATACTCCTAGAGCATTTAGAAACACTTGTTAAGCTTCTATTTGCTGGGGGCTTTCCCCTCCTGGCTGCTTTTCCCAGCATGGAAAGGGAACAGGGTGCAGGTGCACCACAGAGCCAGCAGCTGTAAGGAGATTCTCCTCAGCTGTCCTGATTACAGATTTACAGTGATAGCACAATGATAGAAAAAACAATAAAAAATTTTCCCTAAGACATAAGAGGACCTAAAGGCTACCAAATGAATTGAAAAATCACTGCTATGCAGAGATAATTTTCTAGGATTACTGTGGCATTACCACAGCATTCTGAGATTACCCCAGAGAAAAGTATAAAACTTTTATGACAAGTCATGTTACCGTTCTCTGCTGTAAGATTCACCTGTTTATGTCTCCCTGCACTGCTCTGCACTGGAGTGGCCTTGGCTGACAGCCTGCATTGGGATGCACCCTTCCAACTGCAGTCACAGCACAGTGCACAACACTCCTCCAGGAATTTCTGCACTTTGGTCTCAAAGCAGGTTAGGAAAACAAACACACATTTGTTGCATTTTTCACATAAGGATTTGATCAAGAGAGAAGCCCAATGATCCACTGAAGGGTACACAGAAAACTTAACACTTGTGAGGGAATAAAAACAAGCCAAATAGACCATGTAACCACAAATATTTGAGTGAAACTTCTTATCTCATTTTTTTTAAAAACTACTTTCACCAGCTAAAATTAGGAAGTACCTACTGGAAAAATTTTAACAGTAAGTTTTGCTTTGTTTTCCTTGTTGCTAAGCTCTTGCTTAACAAGTTCTTGGATAATGATTTTCCTGCTAAGATGCAGCTTCTTTTAAAAAACATGAAGACATAAACATAAGAGATTTCTCCAAAAGACAGAGGCAGATGTTAGCTATTATTTAATGAAAATCACCTCAATATAGTGATAAAATTACTTTAACTTCACATTAGCTGAAACAAAAGTACCTCCTCTGACCTGCCTAAAGAAAAGCCATCATCTGAAAGAACTGGTTATCTGTGGGTCCTCCTACAGTAAAAAGTACGGTGTAGGATCCCCTGCCCACACCTGTTCAGGGGGGTTTATACTGATTTGAATGCTCACATGTGGTGCAAGACAGTGCCTTAAACTGGTTTGTGACAAGGAAACCTTGTCAACAATAGACAGAGAAGCTCTAGGCTGGATTGCCTGCAGGAGTAGTAGAGGCTTCTAAAAAAGACCATGCAAAACTATGTGTAATGAATAATTTCATTATCATTTTATTCAGCCACCAGGAGATGGATGGGACAATGCCCTCACACTGTCCTAATGCTATGATGTACAGAGGCATCCTGGTGTATTTATGTACAAACTTAATTTCCTGTTATGATTGGTCACTTCTAGAGGCACAGACAAAACGTAGCTGGCATTGCAAAAATTTATGGACTTCAACCACATAGCCAAGCTAATTCAATGAAATCCTGAGCTGGCTTCCACTCAAGACTTCAGTAAGCAATGGACTATGTCAAACCCTCCCAGTAGATGTTATTTGAGGATGAATGGGCCATCCTTTCCCTTTTCCACAGAATAAATGAAGGTAGATTGCTTCAGTCAAAAGTTTTAAGCAAACTTGAAAAACCTCAACTCTTCATCTCCAGGCCACACACAGCACATTGCTTACATGGTGCCTTCATTTTTCTTACAAATTGTGTCTGCACAGTCCATATTATTAATTCAATATAAAATACAGTTACCAATAATGATGTATAAAACCTAATTTTAGAAAATGCATGGCATTATACAATATTTATCTCTATAGAACTAATATTGAGTTTTATTTTTACCTCTAAATAAACCAAATTACAATAAGTCATTACTTGATTCAATTTCGTTATGAAAACCTCCTCTGCAAACCTTCATCAAACCAACCACCACACACATTGTTTAACAGATATCCAACTTCATAGCTGCCAATAACATCCGGCTAATTTCAGTTCACAAATGCTCCCAATTTGCCATGTGGAAAATAAGCAAATGTCAAGCCTGCTTCTGTAACCCAAAAGTAATTCAAACTGAATTCCAACTTCAATTGCCATTTTCTGTTATGGTAGAATACCATAAATTGCACTACTATTACTATACAAAGCAATTCTTTGAAATAGAACAGAAACTAATGTACACTACTTTTGACAGAATCAGAAAGATAAACAGTGTTACATGCAAATATCATAAGAATTATAAAAGTTTCATATTTCTGAAGATAACTTTATATTTTATTTCATATATTTCTCAGTGAGCTGTTGGGAGCTAAGTCCACCAACTGAGTGAATGTTTTTGATGAAACCTTTCTGATTTGGAAGCAAAACCTTAGCTCCTCTTCTTCTCTTTTGTCACTACAGCCAAGGGAAGAAAAAAATTGGCATCTCACCAAAACACACCTTATCTAAGAATTGGTATAACCTGTTTCCAGATTTGTATCAGAAGTCTTCCACAGTTCCCAAGACTTGATCATAATCCAAGATTTGATCAACAACTAAACCCCATGGCAAGAGTATAAGGGATAGCTTTGCAGTGTCATAAAACCATCAGGTTTGGGGTTTTATCACATCATTCTTGCTCCACAATTACACATATTTCAGTTTCAGAACACTGAGCAAGCCTTAACAGGGAAAAAAAAATTGAAGAAAAATAATTTTCTAGGAACCAACAAGTTCCCCAACAAAACTTCCCCAACAAATCCCCCAACAAAACCAAGTGGTTTTACTTCCCTCTCAGGGACTGCAGAATGCCAAGAATTGTAGAAATACAGAATCTCGAAGCAAAGGAAACAGCATATACAACAAATTGAAATAATGCCTTGCTCATGAATTTAAATAGGAGCAGACAAATAGAGGCCAGCAAGTCACAGTAAGATACTATCATAGTTTGAGCTAAACTATTAAAAAGTTAGTATTAATGATTATACTTCATTTAAGGTATCTGTACACCTGCTTTAATTTCTAGAAACCAGGTGAATATATACAAGAGAGACATTTTCTTACTCAATCCCCAAGTATGTTGCAAGAATGTTTGGTGTGTATTTCCAAAGGTTTGGCATATTTGTACAGGCAGATTTGCACTGAAGATGTCAAAGTTCATCACGCATTCGCTGTCTTCACCAAAATAATCCATGAGATTTACTGGAACAATTAGCCAAATTCTGAGAAGTTGTTCACATAACTAAAGAGTAATTGTTTAACTATACAGGAACTCTGAAATCATACTAGAATGCAGAGGGAGAAAAAAAGCAGCCTGACCAGTAATTTACACATTTTTCCAACAGAGAATTTGTAGGCCTTATCTACTGAGAAATAGCAAGAGAATAACAAAACAGAGTCTTCAGATACAGAACATTACTTCAAATAATGCCAGCAGCAGAGTGTAGTCTATGATCATGATATGAGGGATTAATAATGGATTAAGAATAGTCACTGTATAATGAAGTCTGAATCCGGATGAGCACTGACCACCCTGCTGCATAGCAATATTCAAAGGTCATGAATAATTCAAACATATTGTATACATCTTACTGGGCAAGCTGAAGGCCTTTTATACTACCAACCTGCAACAGACCACAGTTTATAGAAATAAAAGACCCAGATACAATATATATTTTAATTATCTTGACTCTGATAAGCTGATGTGGAAGTAATCCTCCCTAAGCTTATAAAGCTAGCTTACCATACCTTAGCAATCAAATATAATTGAATTTATAATTAAGTTTAATTAGGTCAAATAACGTTTCAGCTATACTGACTATTAAATACATAGTAAATGATCACTTTGCTCTAAAAGCAATAAAAATTAATGAACTCTGGTCTAGTGCATGCAAATGTAGATTAAGTCTGGGTACCTTTTTGTCTGTATTTTATACTGGGACATATTTCATTAACTTGCAAGTAGACAGATGAGAAGTGACATTTCCAGTTCAGTCAATAGTAAGCGACTATTTGCCAGAGCTTAATTTTCAATAATGATAATTGTTCTATATAACAAAAATTAATAGTTCTTCTGAAATTTTACCTTTTTTTATGAAACTGTTTTACATGTCTAGTTCACCATGTATTTGTTGCATGCTCCTTCTCAATATAACAACAACAGCAACTTCCATGAGTTTACAACAAATCTGCATACAAACAATTGCACACCATTGCCCCGATTCTTCTCCTGGATGGGATTTTCCTCAAGTACAATTTTATTCTGAAAAGTCCAAGTTTAGGTTTTACCGGCTTTTTGCTCTGGATATCTCCTGAGTTACTTATGATTTTACAGAGTTCAGACATATGAGGCACACATATCATCACTATTATGAGATTTCAACTATGCAGTTACCCCTCTTACAATAGCCACTAAAAATGCATTGCTGTCAAGTACCTTGCTGAGTGCTCTGTGCAGTAATCTCCAGACAACAGTGTTCACCACCACTTTGCTCAGTGTGAGTATTAACTGTATTTAACAGCCTTGGAATACAGCTAAAAAACCAGCTGCCTGTGCCACAGTAAGGAGCACAACCCTCCAGTGCTGCACCAGGCTTACAAGAAGGCTGCGCTGAATGAAGACTCTCATTGTAAAACTGGGTTGTGAGGAAAAAGCAAAAGTCACAGCAGCAACGAGGACCAAAAGCACAGACAGAAATAATCCAGAAGCTGCTCAGAATTTAACTAAGGAGAGAATGTCTGCAACAGGAGAAATGCAGAGCAGAGCTCATGGGGGTGTTTTAAACACAAAAAAGTACTTTGCCTTCTATGATCTTTCAAGCTGTCTCAGTTTACCTGCCCCAGTTCCCCAACCTTTAAAGGGATACCAGTAAAATCTGAAGTTTATGTAAGCCATGTTAGTTACATAATTTCTGTAAACCATTATGCATACACAGATCGAGAAGCTATCACCATTTTAGGAGCACCAGCATGAAACAGCACTGGCTGAGTTAACTGGACAGACTGAAGTTCATTGACTGAGTTCAGCCTCCCAGTGGAGGCCAACACGAACAAAGCCATGTCAGATGTTACGCACATTTCCCTTGAAATAAACTTCCAGCCTCTGTGACCTTGTATGTTCACGCACTCAGCCCTCACAGTCTGCTGGCCACATCTGTCACAAGTTATCACAAACTATTTGACATTGAGGAGATTTGCAAATCCACTTCTTTCAGCTGGCAATAAAATGAGCCAAGTCCAACCAGTCAGTTTAATAAGCCAGTTTATCAACTCCTGAAGCATCAGCACCAGTCCAGATCACTAAACAAATACAAAGACTATTTAACATGCTTAGGTTACCAGTCCTTGTCCTGAGTCAGCAAAGCTCCAAGCAGTGCTTCCTGTGAAAGGAAATTCTGTCAGTATGACTTATTTCTTGGAAAAGACAGGTATGTCTGGCAATGGTCAGTCATAGAAAAAAAAATTTAAATCTATTTTTGTAAAAGGACTGTAGACATATGATGATGTAATTGGCAGGACACCCATATAGATGTTCCAAGGTATGAAGCAATCCAGTCATTAAATAGTTAATACCCTCTCTTTCTTTGCCACCCTCACCTTCTCCTGGACAAAGGAACATTTACACTAACGGGAATTCCTTAGACAGTAAAGATGGCCAGATCTTTCCACTGCCAAACACAAAACTGAGGTGATGCCTGTGAAACCAGTGCAGAGTGAATGCACCACCAGCTTTTTACATCAGCAGCTCAGGGAGCTGGAGAACTGACAGACCAGGAGTCCTTCATCTCAGGCAAACCAGACAGACTGCTGCACAGGAGAGCCTAATATACTGATTCTTTAAATACATACAACATTTAATAAAATATAACCAATTTTATTACACAGCTTGAGAGATTAATTATCTGTAAAAGTTTAATGATATGTGATTATCTCAGTGAAAATCTAAATAATAGGGAACACACACATTCAAATCTTCATATTCTTAAGCCTGGAAAACAAATGCATTCATTGAAGATACACATATAAACAACTCAGCACATCTTTTCAAGGGCATAAGAGAGTTGCTAGAAAAATGAACCTGAACATTTAATTATTTACATCATGCTATAATCCAAAGACTCCAATTGAGCATACAGCCCTCATTAAGTAATTCCAAATTGTCATTGCTTGGAAGAAAGGAAGGTATTGCATTGAGCTAATCAGTGTCTCCTGAGAATGGCCATGACAGGCTAAGGATGGATCTCAGGCCAGCACCATTTCCCTAGCAATAGTGGAAGGAAGCTGTCCAGGGAAGTGTGTGAAAGCAAACACCTAGTGACAGGCACAGAGTTTGGTCTCCCAGACTCAGAAATATGCAACTTCAAGAGCTTCCTCAGATGGATGGCTTCACTCAGCCTAACAGCTCTTGACAGTTTTTCCTTCCATGAATTTACCCCATTTGTCTTTTCAACTCCCACAAAACCTCTGGTATCCACAACACCCTGTGCCAGAGTTGTGCCACTGTGTGGTAGGTGAAATGCAATCACTTCTGCTTTGCTAGGAACCTACAAACAGCTTTATTTTGTGCCCTTAGTCCCAAGAGAAGGATTAACCTTACACAGACCATTTCTCATGGAACTAATCACCTGCAAATTTGTTCCCAGGATATTTGATTTCAGTTTATATAAATTTCTGTATATTTGACTATTTTTTAATCAGAAACTGTTCCAAACATCTAATTATTCTAGACACTTCTCCTCACCCCTTTGCTCAGCCCCCTCTCAATTTTTGGGAAAAAGTTACTCTGTATGTGAGGAGTGGAGAACAACAGAGAAAGGAAAAGTGACCTTGCATAACACCACCACAGCTGGTTTCTGTGAGGTATGAACTAATTATTTTTGACATTTCTGTCTTTTTGAAATTTTCAGTCACAAACATGAGAACAAAAGATAGCCAACTCTCCGCCTTGTAACAGAAATCTTGAATTACCTGTAATGTCAGCTATGTCTCTCTGAAATCAAAACCCAAAACAAAAAAAAGACACATCTCTACTCAATATAAATAGTATTTAATCATACACAGAGAACAAAATGCCTCTACAGGTAAGTATTCAGCCATGGACTGCTGGATTCCAGCCATCCCTTTTGTGCTACAACATTCCACAGTGCAATTAGAAGACCCTCCAATATTTTCTAATCACACAAGACACTTGGTATTCAGTCTAGTTGCATCCTCAGCACTGTCTTTATCATTAATCATAAGAAAAATATGATGTGAAAGGAAAAACAAAAGTTTATTTGCCATGTCCAGGAGGTTTACAATGGTGATAGTATTCCTTTACTTGGGGGTAAGATAATCTAATTGGCATGAACACAAGTAATGAGAAAATGTGAACTCTTCCTGCCCAACTTGTTTAAATGTCAACAGCACCAAGTTTTGATGGGCGCACTTGAACCATCACCTAAAGTTAAAAAACCTGAGGGTGTTGTTCTGAATTTACATGCCAGGCTCATTTTCTTAACCAAAGGCACCTACCCTCTCCAAGTCAGTCACCATGCCAGTTTAAGCCTCCTGTCACAGCCAGAGGCAAACTGGCCTTCACAGCAAGTCCTGTCGGGTGAGGCCACAGTGTGCAGCACATGCTCAACAGGAGCCTGGAGTACTGCAATCAGCAAGAGTTCAGGGCAAAGTAAGTTTCACAGGCACAAGAGAGGATACAGGCTGTAGAGCATAAATCAATCAGCACTCCCAGGTAACGGAAGAAAGGGGGACAGGTGTGAAGTTATCTCAAGTAAAAAAAGATGAATCAACTAGTATTTATATAAATTGTACATTTAAATAAACTGATCATTCTTCAACATAAAATGCATACCCTTTATATCCTCATGGGACATTCCCCATGTTGACCTGAGTGATTCTGAAGGAAAGATTCAAACTTGATTGTAAGGAAAAATTCAAACTTCTTCAGCCCATTTCTCACCTCTATTTTCTAATACAGACTCCAGCATACATTTAAATTTAAACAGTGAAGTTCTGTATTGATGACAGTTGGAACAGTTTTCTTAACTGCTCTCCACATATTTTATTGACAAGATCCCTCTAAAGTAGAGATTTACAAATCTTTTAGTGAAAATCCAAATTCAGTAGTTTTATTACTCATTGTCTTATAGATCAACACTTAGTGAATTACTTTATCTCTTTTCCGATTCATGTTTGTCCCAGAAAAGCAGTACCAAAAAATAAAATTTTATAAATTTTAAGTGGTATTTAATAACTGCAAATGAAGGATGTTGCTATTATTATTCCTGTATCTATTGCTCATCAGTAAACCACAAACCTCACTTTGCTGAGTGCTCTGTCTGTATTTCTGTGGGGCAAACGCAGAGGAAAGACCACATTAGATCACCCTCCTCCAGGAGCTCTTCTATTAGCAAAAACTGTCCCCTTCAAGCAGTATTTAAATCTTTAGCTATTAGCCAAAGGAGAAGCTATATTCATCCAAGTATTTCTACAGCAGTATAATTGATACTACACAAGGGAATTTTACCTAATTATCTTAATCATAGAAGAATAAAATACACACATTTTCCAGAAACATAAAAATAGTTAAACCCAGCATTTTCCTTCCCAGATCAGAGTTACAAATTTGAAAACTATCAATTTGACCAAAATAATAATAAATAGTCAACAATTTCCAATTTTCCCTGAAGAACAATAATTCCTTTAAAACCCCTTTAAAGGAATAAGAGTTCCTTTGAAGTTGGGCCCAGTGTAAGGTCTGATGGGATGAACTAACATTAAAGTATTAGCTCACAGACAAGGTCAGGCTGCTGTGGGTTTATGATTTCCAGAATAGTGCTGGATTCTACCCAGCTCACTTGAAGTGCCTGCAAGAGCTTGCATTTGTCTGCAGCCATCCAGGCAGGTGAGCCTTTAAATGCAATTAATGCTTCAAAGAACAGGTATACTTAAACCAAAATTAACATCTGATCATTAAAGAGACCACAGCACTAGGTTTGGCACTTGTTAATAAATAAAACTGTTAAAACAAGCAGTGTTTATTCTCTATTTTTTCCATGACCTTTTCTGTCTGTACTATGTGAGAAGTCTACAGAAAAGGAAAACTGGTTCAACAGCTGGTGTAAATAGAACACTGCAAATATTGATGAAAACAATGAACAAAAGGAATGGCAGGTTTTCCTACCTCTATTTTAGTTGCATGGATTTGAAACAATAACTTCAAGTGTACCTTTATGTTACAAGTTTACAGGAAAAGCAACACACATTGCAGTTTACTGCATAATTACCCTCATTTATACTTGGATTCAACATCAACCATAATCAACAGAAAGAGTTTGGTTCTTAGAGCTTGCATTAACCACCACTGACAAGTGGTTTGGAATTGCTCATATACTCATTCAACAGTATAAAAGGTCTGTATTTAAATCCTGCATTTACAAAGCCCTTTTATCGTGTTAATTATTTACTAATAAGAGATTCAATGCTTTACTGTCATAATGACTTCATTTTTCTTTTAAAGGTTTAATACAGAAAGTGAGAGCAGTAATATAACAAACATTTTTTTCATAACAAGCAGAACAAGTTATTCATGTGAACAAGTTATTCATGTTAAGAATGAAAACAACACAGCTTATTTCAGAATACTCCAAGTGGCCATATTTTAGTATTAAGGGGGAGGAGAAGGATGGCAAAAAAGAAAATTAAATTACTCACACTTGTATCCAGGCTGCAGATACTGATTGTATCTTCATCTTGAGTACTCTGTTTCCGTTTTTTCTATAAAGCAAAATGAAAAGAAAGCTCAGTTTTGATGAGCAGTACCAACTGTTGTTGCCTTGATCCTGAAACAAGTATACATCATGATGTCATACACATAAATACATCTCTATATATATTTAATTTACTTTCATTCTCATTATAATCACCATGTACGTGAATATAAACTCTTTTCACAAGTTGAAAAGCTACCTATTTGCATGTAGTGAATTAAATGCTGTTCCTTTTCTGCTCAGATAGGTTCACTTCAATTAAGAAACTTAGTTCCAACTAAAAGCATAAGTAATTATTCCATGTTAGAGACTGTACTTTGGCACTTGATATGAACTTGTCTCACTAATGAGACTGTCAGGAAGAGAAATTCATATTTTGTGCTGAAAGCCTACATTTAAGATTTTTCAAAGGCTACTTCCAGGAAGCAAGTCCTATTCCCAGGCAGTCAATATGAAAGGTGAGGATAAAAAGTGAAATATACTGCAGGAACTACATTAGTGTATGTTAGGGTTTCACTCTCCCTCTCAGCGATTGCACTCTGCTCCCCACTCAGGTTTCGGGTTTGCAAATGGTGAGCCCTCCCTCATGTCACTTCACAGGTTCACCACAAGATTGACCTTCATGCACTTCAAATAAGCATGAAATGTCATTTAACAGAGCTCTGCGTTTTCTACCAGGCCAGGCAGATTCAGGAAACAAGAGAAGTCACAGAACACATGATTCTTAATTTATCCAGCTGTGTTGTCTTCCACTGTCAACCAGAGATAAGCAGTAATTATAGACGGGATTCTGTTTCCAGGGTACAGAAGTCAAAGATGAGCAATTTAGAGACCAAAAACCCCAGACAGGTGCCATAAGAGTTCATAGCTTATGGGGTGCCCAAAACTCAGCTGAAAGGCAGAAGCTGCACACAATGAAGGTAATTTTTACTTTAAAAAAACCATAGAAAAATTGTACCCATACCCATCCCCACCGTCCATGCTCCCAGCTCTTGTGAAGCCAGTGAAACAACTTCCAATCTACTAGGTCAAGCATATGGTTTCTGAGAACTATTTTATATATAAAAAAATTTAGGGACTATTTATCACAAAATCCAGAAGTTTTGATTTCATACTTTTAAAACTAAACTCTTGGTGTTGAAACCTTTTATGGTTACTCACTGGTTTTCAACAGCTTTTGGACTCATTTAAACATAATTTTACTTTTTTTCAGAAAATAACTTCTGACACTTTTTTTAAACAATAATTTCAAAGTCAACAACACCTGTGTTTTAACATCACCATTATCTAGAAACTGGCCCATGAGTTCTGTCACCACAATGCACAGTGAAAAGTGTTTCGTGAAAAGTAATTCTTCACACTCGGACTAAGCACAATCAAATCCGCACACTGGTTCAGTACGGATTATTAGCAACAAGTTAAAGGACTGACTAGAACACACTGAGCTATGAACAGAAATATCTGAAGCAATACTGACTATGTTTGTTTATCCTGTATTAGTCTTTTGTAAGGTTAGTTTTTCTCCCCCACAGGACAATCTAATCTGAATTACTACTCTAGGGTTAGCAAATGTGAATTCAATGTGAAAAACATGAAACGCGGATGAGATCTGTCAGGTCCAGTACTTTGCCAAGAGGGTAACATCCTGAGATTCTAGTGAACATGTTACAGACTGTTCTTCAAACCCAATTAGAACTCCAGGAACCCAAACCCATGCATCCTTTAGCTTTACTCAAAAAATCATATATTGATTCCACTTAAATCTACACTGAGCCTTTACCTCCCAAAAAGAAATTATAAAGCTGAAAAGTACCAGCCCTCCTACACAGTGGACACAGGTGAACTAAAAATGAAGGGCATTTGGATTTGGAATACATCTTTGTACAAGAGAAGGATAAATTAAAACATTGCGTGGATCTGGTGTACCTGAGTCTATACTAACTGATGATTCTGGCATTAAACAGGATGCAACTGCATCCACTGCTTGGGATGGTGTTGCTTAAATCTGACATCTTGGACTCGATTTCACTGCTAATGGAGTGTGACAAATGACCACACACAACACAAATAGGCAGTTCCTTTGTTAAACAACCAACTAAGATTCTTACAGCAGTCTCATGGCTACAGATTAACACAGACAGTGCCACTTCCAACACGGGCCAGCTCTAATCAAATGGATTGAGACTATAAATTACACATTATGAAGTACCGTTGTACTAGGCAAGGCTACAGGACATTAAAGTGAACTTGAATGAGGCAGGACATTATTTTACTGCAGAGAGGAAAGTTATAACTATGTGTGGGCTTCTAACTGCTACATTCAAAGCAGGTGTCTGGGTCCAAAACGCAGAGGTATCATGGCCATGAGGACAAGCATCCAGGCAAGGCTATTCGGGTAAAGCACAGCACAAAAAGGAGTCAGCAGGAATTAAAGTACTCATATCTTATTTAGAGGCAACCTCTTTGGTAATATAAATAAACATCAACACACTCCTGAGGAGCAAATCAGTATCACCTGTGATGAACAGACCAAAAGCAATGCAAAGTGTAAGAAAAGCAATTACATACTGAGGAAGCTGGGACAGCCTCCCCAAAACAGTCTTGCTCTATTTCATACTTCACTGTTCTAACCAAAGGATCATTCCTCACTTTATCTGAGATCTACTTACTGAAAAGTAATATGCACTTAATATAAAAGCTACTGAATAAAATTTTATCTGGAAGCTTGCAAATATTATTCTCCTAATGTTCTCTGTTAGCCTCAGTGGTTGTGCAACACCAGTCATTTCATATAGAAGTTGTTAGACATTAACCACTGCAGGCAAGATTAATGATTTAATATTTCTAAGAATTTCAAGGGCTATTACCATTGTATAAGTGGGAAGCAGCACTCCATGGCAAAAAAAAATATCCAATAATTGAGCTACCAGATCACAGATAAATTTCTTTGCCCATAATAAGTGGATTAGAAGCAAAGACTGCAGTGGATATTGTGCAGGGAGCATAAGGTGCTCATTAAACTAATCCCTGCTCTTTGTGAAGATCTTTTCCCCAAAGGGGTTACAAGTCCTGTCTCAGCTGTCAGAGCACAATGCAACTGACCCCTGAATCTGCCACATCCCACAAAATCACCCTTTAACCCCTCTCCATTTCGTGTTTTAACTCACGGCACATGAAGCAACACAAACTTCTCAACAAAGCAGCGCAGAAGCTCAGCCTGGTGTAGGGCAGGGCTGGGCTGCAGTGTTCCATAGCAGGGAAGCTCTGTCCTCACTCCAGCCCTGCTCTCTCAGTGTCCCCAGCACACTGTGACATGAGAATGTCTCCCTGCAGCACTGCATGACACACTGAACACTGGTAACTCCACTTGGGCTGTGAGCAATGGACAAAAGCCATCTCACCACAGAGCATCTCTCTATTAGAATTTGTACATGAACCAAACTGAACTGAAAAATGTTATGATGCTGTTTGCCTTGCTGGGAAAACAGGAAAGCTTGGAACACTTCGATAACTGCTTTTTATGCACAGTTTTTAGAGATCTTAAAAATGGGTACATATCTGCATGGAAATAGTAGGAAGTCCATGTTCTGGTCAGAAATGTGTCCGTGTTTTCTGACTGACCACACAGGTGCATTACCCGCATCTGAAAATGTACCCATAGGCTGAAAAAGCTTTTTGTATCATAGTTTTGAATCCTATTGTTTGTGATAATGCTGCCCAAAAGGCTGTGCCTACATCCACAGTTACAGAGACAGGACACTTCCTAGCCATAACATAGCAGGAAAGAATCGCTTTCCATAATTATCTCACAGGAGATGAGAAGGTAAGATATCCAATTATCTATTAAAGTAATGATTTCATTAAAGGAATTAGAGCAATAAGACATTGTTATAAGGAAGGCTGCATTAACATAGACTCCATCACAGGGTTTTAATTATCAATACAACATATTTATACTTTACCACCTGGGAGACAAAATGCAAAGATGCACAAAAATAGCTTTACAAA
Organism: Bombycilla garrulus; assembly: GCA_013400315.1. Lineage (NCBI taxonomy): Eukaryota > Metazoa > Chordata > Aves > Passeriformes > Bombycillidae > Bombycilla > Bombycilla garrulus. Next base: position 109,877 of record VXBU01003841.1, read on the forward strand.
ACCTATCCTGTGATGTGGAAGGAAATGCAGAAGAGTTACTGACTTTTGTTAAATAATTTCTCCATTCTAAATGCTTAGAAATGTGTCTGCACAGACTGGTATCAAAATAAATAACAGCTCAAGATAATGTATTATCTTAAGATAATGTATCATACCCTTAGACTTTTAGTTAGCGACAGACTCATTTCAAAACCAAACACTAAAGAACTTCAAGCCCTTTTTTTCTACCAGAAATCCATTCTAATGAATTAGATTTTTCCCATGCCTCCAAAACAAAAGTCCAAAACAAAGAAAAATTAGAAACTATTCAATGTCTAATTTCAATCTGTATTTCAGATTGTTTTCATGTGAAAATATTTTTTTAAACAGTCTTTCAGAATATACACCTCAACACACTTCAATACTGCTAATTGGAAGGAAATAACTTTGTAAATAATGGAGTTATACTGTTTAAATAAACATAAATAAGTAGAAGTGCATATATACATGTAGACACACATAAAAATATATACATATTTATGTATATATACACCTATATATAACAAGTGTATATACATATACATTTGCAATTTGCAATAATACAGAAAAGGGAAGACCATTCCGCTAACAAAGTTTTGTATCATTTTTACTGTTGAGAAAAAGGCAGGAAAGGATTCACTGCTCTGGGCTTTATGCTCCTCTCTAGTTTATGGTACACTTTTACAAGGGACAATATCTGTACCAAACTAAATTAAAAAACAAAACTACCCAAAGAAAAACAATTTGAAGAGATCAGGTAGAGCAAAAATAAAATCAAAAGGGATTAATGTGGAAGGACGGGAGAAAACTGATCAAATACTTAATAAAAAGTCAAGCATCACAGGCCAGGTTTAAATCACACTCCAAAGGAAGTCTGCATGAAAAGCAGCATTATTACATGATTTTTTTTTCTTTTAATTTTAAAAAGCAATTAGTATCTCCTGAGCCAGCTGAGAACACCTCTACAAAACGGCCTTATGTCCCAGGAACCACAGCCGGTGCTGAAGCAGCTCAGAATAAGGCAGGAGCACAACACCATTTCTTCACAGAAAGACATCAAATCACAGCAATAATCCAGACTTCCACGTGCATTTCTAGTCACACTGTTTTTATACAACTTTTTTTTTATTTTAAATCCAGTTAGGTTATAAATTCTCTTGATGTATAAATACTTTTTATCAGCAACATCCAGAAGCGTATACTCAAATATAGATGAGCACTTCTAAGCACCCTTCTAATTCTTAAATCTTTAAAATGTACAGAAGCAGGTAAGTTCAAAACAACATTCAGACACTACAATTCTCATCCTTTTTTCTTTGTAGTTTGTCAGTGCATCCACACCCATCCAACCAACACACGGAGCTCTCTTTAAAAACCCCTGAAAAGTACCACTTGCTAAGACCATATTTACTCTTTTAATGATTCCAAAAATTCCATCTGCTGTTGCTCCTGTGTTATAAGATCTGTTTCAAGTTTTCACTGCTTCCATTTCAAATCACATTCAGATGCTCTCAAAATTATCAAGTCCCCTGTTAGTTACACCACTGAGTATGGAGGACTCAGGACAGAGTCCAGTGATGGGGCAGAAATAGCACAAAACAGATGTTACAAGCAATGCAAAACGGGAGGTAGGACAAGAAAAAATTACAAACTGGACTGCTTCAATGTTCCAATTTCCTGGCTAATTTAAAATGTTTCCACAAGTTTAACAGATGACACAGACAGCAAATAGAAAAGTTAAAACATTTCAGTTTAGTCTTGCTAATACAAGAGGAATGTCTTAAAATGTCAGCATTTTTCTTACCTGGTGTTATTACTCAGTTAATTAAATATGCCTTGGATCCAGCTTAATTACCAGGCAAGAGATTAATAACCTTCTGTTAAGGTTAGTTGAATAAGCACTAATTTAACATTTCCTGACACAGATGATAGGCTATAATCCCACCAAGCAGTTCAGAAGAAAACTCAAAGAGACAGCAGTGGTGTTGCATTACCCAGTTTCAAGCCAGAATGATACTGATACTAAAAAAAAGAGTAAGCCTCACACAGGATTACACACATTCCATCATATCACACTCCTGCTGCACTGGCATTCAAGCATCTAAAATGAAAAAAAAAAAATAATCAAAGAGCTCGAGCTTGGCTGATATAATGCACAATTCTAGAAAGTCTGTATAGCAGCAGAATGTGACATATTAATCACACAAACAGCTCTATCTGCAATCCCCAGCAAGAAGTACCTGCGTTTTCTTTTCAATATGGGGCTTGGTTCCGAGATAACCAATTACAGTTTCACAAAAAAGTGACAATTCATTCCCTAGAGTTTAAGCCCTTTCAGAAAAAGATGGATTTTCCATCACCTTTAAAGGTCAGCTCTCTTGCCCTTGACCACAGCCTGTCACTCGCCTTCATGCCAATCCCAGTGAGCCTCTCCTTGTTCACCTCCCACTTCTGCAGCTGTACCACTGACAAGAGTTTGAGGCATGGGGAGACAAAAACATCTTCAAACAAGTTTTCCCAGATGCTTTTTTAGCTGAATAATGCATCATATATGCTTTTGGGGGCCATAATTTCAGAATAGTGAATTCTAACACAAGTTTTTTTTCAATATCCAGAACCTGCCACCCTGCATTTCAGTATTACAGTTCTTTATGTTTTATTGGCAAAAGGAACTTGCAACAAAAAATTCTTTAGTGTTATAATAAAACTGGTTTCCATATATATTTCCAGTGCCCTCTACTGTTTGGAATACCAGAGACATTCCAGGTTTCATTTCCTCAAGAGTGGCACATTAAAATCCTTAACATTCTTGCTTTTGAGGAAAAATGGCCAGAGGTGACCCCACTGCACAGCCTGAGCCTGGGACACAGTGGGGACAGTTCAGTTCCCACCCTGCACAGGCTCATGGCAGCAGCCATGGGTACTGGTGTTAGGAACAGAACTTGCTTGTTGCTGACATTCCAAAGAAAGCAAACAAATGAGAAAACAGACTCTGCTCTGTCACAGCACAGCAAAAGCTGCAGTGGAGGTGAGGTCATCTCTGCCACTGATGACTTTCACGCTTTTCAAGCACTTCCAGGAGTCATCAAATCTCTGCCGGCCAAAATGGCAGCTCCTTGGCAGCCTCCCCTCAGCACAGCCAGCAGGCTCTGCTTCTGCACTGCTTGTTGTGATGGACTGGAGATTTTCTGGTCCGTGTAATGTAAAAGAAACATTGAAGTGAACAATGAAATGAAAGTTATATTCAATGTGCTTGACATTAACAACAGGAAATGGGTGTGCATGTATGGGATGCTGTAAGGACAAGGATTAGCACAGCTTTGTTTGAGGACTGGTATTTACTCTGTCTTTATTTAACCTCCTTCCTTCCCCTTTTTGGAACACAGAGAAAAGGACCAGTAACTGGAATCTAGAACGGTAAATACACTGTAACTTTTGCAAACTTTACAAATTCAGCTAAATAAGTTACATTTCTTTCTTTTCCATAGGATTTTTGTTGCATGAGAATCCTTTCCCAGCTAGAATCTGAACACTCCTACATAAATTACGCTTCTAATTAATACAATCAATATCTAATGATTCTAAATCCACCTAGTATATAAATAAAAAATAAGATGCATTATAAAAGAGTCCATACACTATTTAGATTCAGCTTCTGTTCTTCTCTCAAGCACTTTTCAGCTGGGATCTGTCAGATCCAGTTCTTTAGGTCTCCAAGTAATAGAACCAGTCAGCATGCAAACTATTCCTGGATTTCTTAATCTTCGGCAATCTGAGGTGATGAATTTGCAGCTCCTGGCCTTGTGTGTTTGTGCTGAGGGAGTTTAGTATAGGATTGGTTGTAAAAGCAAGAATAATCAAAGTTGGAATGTTCTAATGCTCTAACTCTATCCTTAAAGGTTTTGTGCAATTGCAGGGCACACAGGCTCTTGAACATCAGTCACAGAATCCCTTAGGCTGGAAAATCCCTCTAAGATCACAAAGTCCAACCATTAACCCAGCACTGCCAAGCTACCACTATAACTCATGTCCCTCAGTGCCACTGCTACACGGCTTTTAGACACCTCTGGGAATGGTGATTCCACCACTGACCTAGGCAGCCCATTCCAGTGCTTGACAGTGCTTTAAGCGAAGAAATTTTCCTTAATATCCAATCTAAACCTTCCCAGGTGCAACTTGAAGCTGCTTCCTCATGTCCTGTCACTCGTTACACTTGGGAGAAGAGACTGACCTCCATCTGGCTACCCCTTCCTATCAGGTGTTGCAGAGTTATAAGGTTTCCATATCCCTGATTTGCCTCTCACTACAGCTCCCCACCTTGATCACATATTTCTAAGAACTTCAAAGTACACTTTTAGTCCACATATATGTAATTATTTTGAAATAACTTGGATTCCTAAATGAGAGGACTCTCTCTGGTTTTCCAAGAAAGGATGCTGTAAACTGGGGCTGGAGCTGCAAAATGAGATCACATCTGTTCACTGGTATTGCTAATGGGCTACTCTTATTCACATATTAACAGTCCAAAATCAAGGCCTGACACAAATCATTAAGAACAACCAAGTACTAAACGCTAACCACTGCAACATGTAAGACAGGAAAGTTTTTATACAGGAGTTTGAAATGACAGCTGTTAATTCTATACTTTCTTTCTACTCTTGATGAACATGACAATCAGGAAGCATTTATCCCCAAAATATCTGAACTGAATCTCCCTTGCTATGAAAAAAGCCCATTTATTCCTGTGCTACACTTGACAGATACAGAGAACAAGTGCCCACTTTGCAATTGTTCACACTCACAGAAATAAATCTATACTCACATCTTATATCGTCTTGGTTTTCTATACACAAGATGTACTGAGTATTTTAAACCTCCCTAAAAGGCAGTATTCTTTACAGTTATTATCAACCTTGCTACTTTTCTGTCCACATCTCTAAAGTGCAGTGTCCATAACAGCACCCAGTTTTCCAGGTGATACCACATCCACATGCTGCAGAGCAGAATCATTCTGCAGTGTAAATACACTGTAAGTAGGATGTGTTACAGTTTTCACTTTGACAATGGAGACAATAATGCACGTGGCTACAAATGTTTCCCTTTAAGCCCCAGCATCAGTTAAAACTCACATTTTCAGGGTAGGAGACTGAGGCAGAGATGTTTACATGGATATGACAGACAAGCAGAAGCAAAGACCTAAACCATCACCCTGCAGCAAAAAACAACCAATACAGAGAGAAAAAAATACGTCCTCCATCCCATTGGGAACAGCAGAGTATATTACCTCAACCTTGAGCAAATTTCATTCCTTACATAAGGAAACATTCCTGCCAAGCAATATTTTAATTTAATCAATACCAATCTTAAATCCTGGCATGTTTGGAAGGAGTATATGTGCAATTCCAACTTACACACAAACAATAAAAAGTTACACAATCCCAATTCACGCTTACCTGATGATGCACAAATAAGCAGCACCACACCATGAGTTATTTTGTATTGTACTCAGATTTTAGGAGGTTTCTCAATTTTCAGCGTGACAGTGAAAAGCTACTCCTTAGCTACAAAGGAATCCCTCAGTCCTTCAGTTTTCGGCAGGAACTCCTCCCCATGCAGCTGCACAGTTTGCTCTCGCTTCCTGTCATGCAGTGCACTACGAGTGTCAGAAGCTGATCTGAACTGTTGTGTCTATCTCTGTCATGATTTTTCTCTCACACACTGGTTCACAATAATATTTTAAACAGACAAAAGTGTTTTACAGACAGCCAATAAGTGAGCAGCACCAGCATGGTGAAGGTAGAGATATTACTAACAGGTTTCTAAAATAACAGGTGGGTGTTTGGGAACTTTGAGCCTCAAACTGAAACAGTCCATCTCCCACCTGAACAATTCTTAAACAGCAGCAATGGGCTTTAAACTCAAGGGCACACAACTGTGTCCAAATGTAGATGTCTCAGCAAACAAAACAGCTGGAAGACACTGGCCAGAACTTGTAAATATTTATTTTAGAGGGTTTTTGGTTTTTGATGGGTTTTTTTTAGTATTTGAGAAATTATGGGATGTGTTTAGGACGAGTTCTTACATTAACAAAGGCATAATGGTAAAAATGAAGTACAGACTGTTTTGGAATCAGCCCAGAATAAAGGACCAAAGGTAAACATGGTAGAGCACCTCAATTTTGCATGTAAGGACAAGTGCATTCTTCCAGTGGGCAAGAATGTGAGGATAAATTTAAATTTGGGTTGCAAGATAACAACAATTCAAACTTCATCTTTAAAGAAAACAAGTGCTTAGCGAGCTGGTGCAACGTTTCTTCAGAATAAAATGTTCTGCTAAGCTCGGGGAAAGAAGATAAAAGGTGAAACTGATACCAGTGAGCAACCAGTTCCTTTGAGAAGAGAAGCCACAACATCTCTGAAGGCAGAAAATATTGACTGAAAGAAAACAGACATTTTAGGCCAAGACTTAAAAAACTACTGAAGTACATCACCCTTGGTGAATGCTACCGGCCTGTCTTCTCTGCCACAAAGTGAGGTAAAACTCAACCTATCCACCTTCTTTTCAGACCCTTGCAGCATAATATAGTATATTTTCCCAAGGAAATACATATAAATTCTATATATAAGCCTGAAATATTTTGCAAGTTTTCTTTAGTCTCTCTTTTTTAACTTACATTAAAGTTATTTCTTAAATAATCTTTTACCCCATACAGGAAACCCTAATCCCCTGCTATCAGAATTTGGTAACACCTGACCCAGGATCAAATTAAGGAGTGCAATTTTTTCAAGTGTTATGATATCCATAGCTCCTTAATTGCACCAAAGATGAAGTTAGGTAGGCAGGCATTTTTCAATCACATTTCCTGGTAACATTCGGATTTCTGTATTCCACTTCCTGGAGACCACAACATGTAAAGACTTCAACTTGCTTTGCTTCTTTATAGTTGCACTTGCAGTACTCCTTAGGCCACCTGCCTCAGCAGGCATCAGAATTTAAGAAGCCTAAAGGCAGATACCACAGATTTCAGCTTTATGTCAGGCCTTCTCTCATTAATCTAATAAACAACATTTAAAGCAGTCTGGCCCCCTGCCTGTATCAATCAACACAAATTAATGGGATTGTAAAACCTGATTTCTAAGGTCTGAGGGAAGAAAATATTATGTGTTTTTTTTCCCTGCAGTTGCTCTTGAATCACGTCCAAGATACTCTGCACTTTGTTGACAGCAGCATCAAGGGCATCCACCTGAAAGAAAGTGCAGCTTGAAATTACTTGTATTGTAGACAACCACACAAGTACCAAGGAAGGAAATCTAAAATACCCTATCTAGATTCCAGACAGCAACTTCTTCAAAGAATGAGGTCCAGAAATCAGAACTGACAACCTCTAAATATGTAGATATATGAAAGGTACTCCTTTGGTCCCTGTGCAGCTACAGCAGTTCTGCCCAGTCCAACAAAAGATGAAATGCAGCAAGATAGCACTATGAACACAGGATCAAATAAACAGCCAAAAAATCCACAAAGCTCTGAGTAAAGGAAATTAAATATTGCTGTAACTAGTTTTCAAGAACCGAGAATAAACATTAGCTATTATTTTTTTTCTTTTAATTAGAACAAGTAAATCTGACAACACTATGTCTCAGAAATTTTCCTGCCTTAGTATTCTCACTTGTAAAATGCCCAAAGCACTGTGGTGGCCTAAGGCTGAAGCCTGTCAAATGTCTGTAACCAGCAGCACAAGACAAGTCTTTATTCAGACAGCACACAGACAGCTCCCAGTCGCTGTGTCAGAAATCACAGCAAAATGCAAGTGATACCTAAGCAGATTCACCATTGCTTTCTTCTTCAGAGTTCTTAAAATTACAGATATTACAAATAGGAAAACAAATACATAAAACCCCTTCTTCCATGGCAGTATGCTACTGCTGCAGCCAGGATTTTTACTGCACTAAGGGGAACATACTCATCTCAAGTGCAGTGAGGTTTGACCTGGCTCCCTCCAAGGGCTGGGAGAGATGCTCACTGGTAGCAAATTCTCTGCAAGACACCCAAATTTGCCCATCCCGTCTCCCATTGTACAAACCACTGAGTTTGTAGTTTTTCAGTTATTCCCCCAGAGATGAAGAACTGGGTAACTCTAAGATAACACTTCCCAGAATGTGAAAAAGATTGCCATGATTTGCTGAAGACATTTAGAAGAGAGCAATTTATTTTTTTTTTGCTCCTAGGACTGTAGTAGTCCAGAAGCAAGTGCAACACCAAACTGCAGCAGCCGCTGTCCAGCTGAGGACCCTCAGGAAGCACTGCAGCTCTCTCCATCTCCTCCCAGTGCCCTTGCAGTCAGGACATGCAATCTGACCTTCCTAGGATGGCTACAGCTGCCCTCACTGCATCACCTTTGTACAAAGCTGCAGCTCTGCTTTGGACTGGAAGGGTCTGGGGCGACACAGGGACTGTTGAAACTTATGACTGCTACTTCTGAAGATATTTAAGGTTGTGAACAACTGAAAACAGTGCTTGGAAAAGAACTGAGCTTTGTAAATTCAGCGGGGAGCCTGCTGACACAGAGATACATTGAAACTGTTTTCTCATTGTGCATTATGAGTGTTTTAAAAATGCTAAATTTAACTCTCTCTGAAAAGCTTTAAAAGTAAACACAGTCTAGAAAGAGCCACAACTCATGTACAATTTTTGCATCAAAAACAATGTAATGAAAATTTTTAAGTGTGCATTTTACATATCCTAATAACATTACCTCAAATAATGTTAGGATCATATTATATACACTATATTATATACTATAATATAGTATTCAACTTCCATTAGAATGGGATATCCCATTTCAAAACATGTAACAGAACCCAGGAATTACGAAGATCTCATCATGAATGAAATTTAAAAGCTTCAAAAAGATCTGAATTTACTTTAAAAAGTACTTTAGTGCTATTAAAGAAATGTTACAGTATGTTCTTACACATGCTTAGATTGTAAATTCTTTAGAGAAATGATAGTTTATCACTATGTTTATGTATTATCCAGCAAAACTGAGACCTTATTTTCTGGTTGCTACTGTAATAACAAAATTTCTTTCCAGACTGCAAGAAATAGAAGACACCATCATACTGTTCATATTAAGCATTTGTATCAGATTTTAAAAGATGGCCATAATTTTTAACTGCTGTGTACATTCTAACCACAGCTTTAGCTTCCAAGACGAATCTTGCTCTTACGTTTAGGAATAATTAGGATTCATTTTACAAGTGAGATGTTTGACCAAATCTGGTTGTGAAAGCACCTCTGTGTTTGTAATGAATGGGAGTCCTCAATGGAGGAACCAACAAACCCACTCAAAATGCTTCTTCCAATCAAGAAGAACTCAAACCTCCTTTTCATTTCCCATCAGCTCCAGGACTGTTTATAAGTTGTTCTGGAAGTTCAGAACTTTTCAGGAGGTTTTCCTTCTCTCCTGGTCCTTAAAAGGATTTTACTTGGCTTTCTGTCACAAGTACATCTTGACAAACTAAACTAGAACCTGTGGAATGCAGAGGGACTGGAAACGGAGAGGGAGATGTTAGAATAAAACCTCCAGTATGGAAGATTTGCCAACTGCCTTTGGATATGCTTTTTAAACCTTTTCCAAAAATGGAGTCCATTTCTTTACTTTTTCTTTATTTTGTTTATTTAATCCACAGTTTTAAATAATAATACCTAAGCATTGCCAAACTGGAAACTTTTACAATCAGCTTAGAATGATCAGTGAGTTTTTACAGTATGAGCACTAGATTAGGCAACAGACCATCACAACAATTTGAAGAAAATGGAAAGTCACATCAATACTGTATCTTTATAACAGGCTGTGATAACACCAAGCTCTCCTGCAAGCATCACAACTAGTAAAACCAAACATATCAGCAGTTCAAGCCCATGTGTGCAGCCCTTCATTTGCACTAGACAATTTAAAATAAAACTGCTAATATGAAACAGTGTAGAATCAATAAAATACCAATGTATACTTCAAAATTGCTTCTGAAATGTTGGTTTGTCAGACTGAGGAGCATCAAATTCAGCTGGACAAGAGCATCACTCAGTTAACCATTAAAGGGTTCTGAAACAAAGTCATAGGAAACTGTAATTTCACATCACGTGTTCTCAAAGAGCAGCCACTGGTGGAGTCAGGGGAAACAAAGACAAAGAAATGGGAAGAGTTTGGTTTGAGTTAAACTGAACAGGGGTCAAGTTCATCTGCTGCTGAACAAAGAAAAGAACAGTAAATGACAGCAGGAGTACAAGGTAACACCCAGTCTATGATTAAAGACAGGAAATCTGCTCTGTAACAGAACATCCAACTTAGCCTAAGAGAATCACTATTGGACCTATCTGCTTTATCACATGCTGCTTCTAGCTCAGTATTGTTTGTATGTGCAAAATAGCTGGCATGGAGACTTTATAGCATATACAGAATATTTCTACTATAAATAACAAACCACACCCGGAGCAAAAATAAACTTGTTACAAAGCACTTAAAAAGATCCATAAAACAAAACTCTATAACAGTAACAGAATGACTGTATGAAGTATTAAAAAAAAAAAAAACAAAAATCCATTCTCTAAAAAGATAAAATGAAATTATACAAAATCCTGCCAAATGGGATGTATCATGCTATTTTCATTATCAGAAAAATTCAATGTATTAATTGAATAACTGAGCTTTAATAAGCAGAATACCTAGCCTTTAAAGCAAAAGTCATGGGTGAAAAGCCTTGCAGATGTCAAAGTCTGTGGAGATCTTTTCAGGAATGCCTCAGCCAAGTGCTCTATAAGGGCTGCAATATTCTTGCCCCAAGAAATATAGAATCTAAAATGTGTTTTCTATAACTGTCATGTAATTAACTTGGAAGCACCACTATAAAATTAGGTGTACAGTTTAATGGCTGTGTACTTAACTCACAGATGACTTCAGATGTAAAAGTCCCGAAAGTTTAATAAAACAGCTACTGAATTGAGTTAATGAAGTCCGTGCAAACTCCTAAGCAGTACAGCACTTCCTAGGTAGCACGAGCAGTAAGAGCTCATAAAACATGCATGGGTTTGTCTACCTGAGTCCCCAGCTACTGGAATCTTGCAATGTTGAAGTCTAAAGGCCAGCCAGCATCATTCTCCTTTGTAACTAATTTATAAACAACTCACAGGTGTCTCTCCGGCACATTCATAATTGTTGCCACACTACTGTATGCAGAGGACCTTGTAACTTCCAGTACCCATTGACCCTACTAAGAAATATGGCCATTTATCACAGGCCTAAGAACCAACATAGCAACAAACCATGGAACTTCAAATTCTAGTGTGACATAGCTAATCTTGCATCACGCCCTGTGGGTAGAAGTTATGGTGATTAAACCATACTGACTCAGCACAGGGCTTTGGAATAATATATTTTTTAATTCTTAAAAATTGTTTGACTGGTCACTCTGAATTTGTTTTTGAATTCAGTGTATACATTAAGAATACCACAATTCTGATGTGTTTTGAAACTGCAGATGGAATTGACTGCTATCCAGTTACGCAAATGCCACACAATGAATATCTGATAGCATCTCTATTTGTTTGCCAATATAAACCTTGCTGTTCCAAGAGAAATTAGTCTTGTGACTAATCAACAACAGTTCCAATGGTTTGTTCAAAACCAAAACCAATAACAAGCTAAACCATTTAAAACTCCGCCCATAGATTAAGCAGGGAGACATCAAACCCAACTCTTTTACAAACAAAAATCTGTGCCCAGGGTGAATGTTTGCTACATGTATAAGCTCCTGTCTTCTGAACCAGAAATTGTCTATCATGGAAGGATATTTGTAATGCTCCTTGCATTGCAGCTATCAGTGGTGTGAAGTTTCCCTGCTCCTGCAGTGCTCTCAAGAAAGAATTGCAAGAACAGACTTACAGAATTGCTTCTTACTATTTCTGGTGTCAGGTATCGGGGCCATCCTGGCCCAGGAAAGGACAGTGCTGGACAGCAGCACAACAGCTCCTCCACAGAGGCAGACTAAAGACAAGTCTGAGTAGAGTCAGGCAGTAAAAGGGCTGAGACAAACGCTGAAACAAGAGCTTGAAGCTACTGTAAGAAGACAAAGGAAGAGATCTAAAAGAAGCGAGTGGCACACAGGAATTCATCAGCTGTTAGAAAGCAGAACAGGAACGTGGAATCCTTCTGTTCAAAGACAGAGGGGGAGACGGGTCAGGCATTAAACATCCAGCTAGCTTTAACCTGCTGCAGGTGAGCAGACAGGGGACTCGGCAGAGGCAAAGGGAGGAGAGCAGCCATGGGGAGCAGGGATCCCAGCTGGACTCCCCTGCTCAAAGTCTCTCTAGGGCACAGGAATGAAATTACTCCTGACTGCTGTGTCACAACAGGCACAATTATTCCACTCCCAGCTGTGCTGTGAGTACATAAAGTAATCGCTTACAAAAACCGGGCTGTCAATGACAAAGTAGCCATCCTCCTCTGAGGAAGCTGCTTAAATTGTGCATAGGAGTATACTAAACTAACAGAAAACCACGTGTGTTTTTTAATGCATATGATACTTTGTGTTTTAAAAACCAAACTGGACATACCAAGAGATTATGGTATTTAAGCACATTTGATTTAGAGACAGTAGTGCATAACTTTGTTTCAACAAATATGAAAAAAGGCCTGTGTGATACCACTTCTAATAAGCTTCTGCTATACGTAACATCATTGCTTAGGCAAACAACTATCAAATGATACAGAAATTAAGTAAAACCAGGCAGAATCCAGGAGAGGTACAGAGGTGCTTTCTATTGTAGCAAATAATCATGTAATTCATGCAATTATTTATCAATTTAAAGCCAGGATAGAATTTCTTTTCTCTCTCAGAAATTTTTATCCTGTTGAGATTCATGCACCCTGAATGGGATAACTGAAGTGCACCAGTCTGCACTGGAAAACAGTTGGTACTGTTTTCCAAATACTGTCTGAAAAGTGTGGAACTCTTCTCATTTGGATTGACAGACCATTTCCCCCACAAACACATATGCAGTAAAACTAGCACAGAAACCACTTACATGTCTAAAATTAACTTTCAGCAATATTTAACACTTCCTTATGTCAGGTTTCTCATAAATTAGATCAGCCTTCCTCATAGGTGACCACATCTGCAGTGAGATGCTTTTGCAAAACTAGAAAGGAAACGAGAAAGGAGGAAATAGGAAGAAGCCTCATTGCAATAAATTGTCTTCAATCTTCAGGCAACTGCACACTAAACATATGCCTCAAACTATTTCACGTACAAAATGTTGGTTTAGATGTCTATTTATTTTCAGCACAGAAGATCTTCAGCTAAATTTGTTTTGTATAGCAGGGAGGAAATAAAGAAACCATCAAAATGGTTCAGACATTTGCTTAAAGCATGCAGGAAATCATGCTCAGTAGAACAGTGGAGAGGCATATCAGAGACAAGTGCAGACAAAACCAGCACCCTCTTCAGCTCTGCCTACAGCCCAATATTCTTCCCTAATCAGGTAATTGCTTTTCTTTTGATTGATTGGCTGTTTCTTCACAGTCGCCTCAAATGTCTTCACAGCAACACTGTGTACCGATACTACTGCAAATACACCTCTTTTTTTTTTTTAGAAAAATAATCATTTGAAGACCTCCATTTGCATATCAAAGTCTAGAAGTTTATCCTGCTGGCATAAACAAAAGGGGTGCTTTTAAGGGAGCAGGAAGGGAGAAAAATAAAACAGTTAAAATCTCAAACTGTCAAGAGAGATTCTTATTCTTCTTGAATTCAGAACATCCTTATTTATAAAACTGACTGCTCTTAGTGGGGTAAGAAATAACATACAAGCATACACTCAAGACTGTATCATAACTACCAAAAACCCACAGAAGCTTTGATCCTCTCATCTTCTAATTGTGTGTGGATGACTGTACAAATGTAATCCTCACTTGATGGAATGCTTTGTGAAATAAAGCTGTTTCCCACTCTGCACATAACACATTACTTCCACAAACACTCAGAGCAGCATATTGACCTGCTCCCTCTTACTTATGAGCAGTGGTGATGCAGAGGAAAGCCATTTATCTCCACCAAGGTTTTGAGGGAAGAGTGGCACGGAGATGAGAAGAACAGTGATAGTTAACAGTAATCAGAAGATAAAGGCAAAATAGAATTAATACTAATTTCTGTGCCAAGATCTGTGCTGGTATTTTCTTTATATTCATTACTGACCTGCCTCTGAACTGCTCTATACCTTCATATATTTGTGCTTCATCCCTTACCAAGCCCCAACCACAACTTGCTCCTGAAGCACATCAATTTATCTCAGGGTCAGCACTTTCAAAGGCTGAGCTGACAGACCTGCAGTGCTCTACAGAGTTCTGCCTCCACTTTGTACTTCCACCTCTCTGCTTTTACACTCACTAGCTTTCCTCCATTTCTATATTTTATCCATTTCCACTCTCCCTCACAATACTTTCACAGCTCTTTGCCTTCTCCACCCTGACTATTCCTCTTTCCAAGTTGCAGACTCCTCCTCTTTCCTTCTGCAATCCTATACTCAGGATGGGATTTTGCTTTTATTCCTTTTCTATATTCTATATTTTATATTCATTCATAATTCCTTTTCTATTTTAAGTACTACATCTAACACCTAATCTCCTGTGTTCAGGGTTTTCCTCCAGTATGGGATATTCTTATTTCCACAGGTTCTGTGTTCCTTCCTCTGGAATGACAGTTGTCACTTTCCCTTTATAACAGTCTATTTGCTGGACAACTGACTATAAAAATCTCTTCAAATTCCAAATTTACCTGATGCTTGCTGCGTATGCAGGAGAAGCTTATAGCAAAAAGATTGCACTGCTCAGTAACTTTAAGTCTAAATTTTATCTCAACTAGGTTTGATTTATTCAGTTAAAAAAGAAATTTGCTAAGCTCCTTTCTCCCCACTGACATCTAAACACTGCCCAAAATTCTGGAAGTCACTGCTACCACGATCTAAAAACGACAGAAACATGATATCATTCTGACATGAAAATCCCCAGAGAGAGTTAAACATTATATCTAACCATGGAGCTCAAAAGAGCTGGATGGAAATCAGCTTCTTCTGATAAATTTAAGTAAGGAAAAGAGAAGTGCAGAGGAGTTTCTTTGGTAAATGTGTAGCATCCGGACCGTCCTTATCTTACTCTTAGGTTTACATTGGTGTATGTTCCAGGTTTCTTTAACATGTCCTTTTATCAGCATGATACAGAGACATTTAAAGTGAGTGAACTGACTGCAAAGCAAGAACAGGGAGATGAACACAATGTTGCAACTATGTGTTAATCACTTTATTCTTTATTATTTTCTGTGACTGTTGAAATGATCCTGTATTACATTCTGTAATAACAGAAATAGAAGTTTAAAAAAACATAGTGATGAATAAGTCAGCTCCAGAATTGTATTTGTTATACTCAGATGTGGCTCTGCTCCACTGTCAACATTAACCTATTTATTTTAGCCAGTAAGGTTTTAGTCCTGTCTGAGAAAAGACATGAAAGCCAACCTATTATCTTTCACCATCTCTATGAAAACCTTTGTGACTTCAAGTCTGCTCATTGGACTTTTCATAACACAATTTTTCCATCCATCAAACTACAGTTAATGCTCACACAATGCAAATATCAACAGACACTTAGCACTCTCTTTTCCTGGGCTCAGCTACCTTGGCTTCAGCATCCAATCAGATCAAGTGAACAACTCATACAGGTTCTTCCCCTAGAGCAGCCATTTATGTCCAACAATCCACTGCAACTGTCTACTGTGCACTGTATGAAATATTACAGCTGTAGAACTTGACATCTTTCTTACTATCTTGTAAGTTTCCTTAAAAATAAGGTGGCAGCCCCTACCATAGATCTTCATTTCTACACATGAAGGCAGCATGAAGATCCATTAACTTGTGGCCTGTTTCCTCTTATTCCTTTCAGGTTCTTGATTCTGAAGGATTTTACTCCCCAGTTTTCTGTTCTTTGTTACAGCTCACTCCACCTGCAGCACACAGGATCACAGACCTGATGCTGCCACTGTGAAACCAGCCCTGTGTCTTCACTTCAATGAGCTACTGCTCTGAACTTGGGCTCATTGTTCAGCTCATACCTACAACACTCTCCCCACTATTTTCATACTCACCTTCTTCCTCAATTACTTCGCCAGCACAGTTGGGAGAGAACTGGGGAAAACACTAGAATCAATTTTATTTTTAAACTGGCTCTGAAATGTGTAATTAACTACAGCTTAGAGGTTGTTGGCATTTTGCCTATACTCTTGACCATTGCAAGGGAACTATTTTCTCAATATCACGAGTAATTTCACCCCTGGTGTAACACAAGAAACAGTGACAATAAAAAGCCCACAGTAAACAACAGTGGATGCTCTATTTAAAACAACAAATTAGAATGTGAAAGTCAATTAAAAATATTTTTTGTTTTCATGAAGTTTACCATATAATGAACAACACAGATCAGTAAATCTGTTAATGCCATTAACTCTTTCAGCAAAGCATTTTTGTAATGTCTGTCCACTTAACTATTGTTGGAAGAAGCTCAGAGAAAACAAATGCATATGGTCTCCCAAGTACAAGTCAGTCCACATTACAAGTAATGGTAATTTAGTGCTCATTATACCAAAAGAGGTTTGCAAGGCAGAAAAGTCTTTCCTTTAACCAAAAGATGACTATAACTGAGATACAATATGCATCTGGACTGTGTCCCAGGCTCCAGTACTTACACACATGGCAAACACACCACTGCAACACCACCATCACATTAAGTTTCACACCAAATGGTGCAGAAGGGCTCACAGGCCATATGGGACAGAGAGGGGATAACACAGCTGACTCTCTGACCAAATTAACTTACTAAGCAGCTGCCTCTGAAACATGAAGAGGACAAGAATAAAAGCACCTGATACCACCAGCAAATATAAAGATTCTCAGTGTCACCAGCATCACTTTTTCATGTATCTTTTCAGTCAGTTTCTGTGGGAACATACAACCTTCCGTATTTCCTTAGTCAGCCAAGCAAATGGAAATAAAATCTATTCCTTGTAAGAGACCCACAACTTTTGTTATGATTTAACTGTACTTCTGCCAAGTTCATATACAAACTTGCAATAACTTTACAAATATCTGTATTAGAATAAAACGGTATCAGTCCAGTTTTCATTATTTATTTTCAGATACAAAACCACACCCTATTTTTTTTATTTAAAAGTAGGTTAATGTACAGTGTGATTATGTCCTGTACCCTTCAGCATAATACAATCAATCACATTAAAAAGGAAAAAAAAAAAAAAAAAGCTGGTATTTTCAGAAAGTATTTTAGAAGGGTACAAAAAAAAATCAAAAGTTCCAGTCTAATTGTTTTGCTATAATTTTAGTCCTAACAGATCATGGTCTAACTACAAAGTTACACTGCAACAGAATTCAGCAGGAGGGAATGTTATACCCTGAACAAAACAATAGGAAACTTACCCCTCTGAAATTCCAGCCCTTGGTGGAAGGAAACAAGGAAAAATTATTCTGTTGCTGCTGTTTCGGCCTGCAAGATGAGACATAAAAAAGTGTTTACATTTTCAGCCGCCATATTTTCTATCTCAGTAACAGAATGACAATAGAGGGAGAAAAGAAAAACACATGCTTCAAGTACTAAGACACTTATAGACTTCCTTGGCTGTACCTTTGACAGGTTTCTGTCTTCAGTGCAGTTACATGTTTTAATTCAGATCGAGCACTAAGGAACATGGCAGCCTTTCAAGAGTTCAGAGATGCTCTGACTTGATGTCTGACAGCAACTTATTCCTCCCACTGATTTTCATCGGAGACAACCCCGACCCAAACAGTCTGTGAAGCTGCAATTATGCCACGTGATGCAAGACGGTGCAGCTGGACTGGAGGGGGACATTTCAGAGCCTTTAATCCTGAGAGTGGAGCTACACGAAGCTGTAAAAAGCAAGTTAGCCAGCCTCCTGTGTGAGGCTAAAAACTAGAAGCTGACTTCTGTTTTTACTCCTTCCAAAAATCTCTCCTACCTTGTAATTAACACTGTACAATTATTTCTGAAAAGCAACCATAACATGGCCCACTTCTCCCCTAATGAGTGCTTTTCTCCAGTAAGATCTTCAATTAGTTCACAAAGGTAGGCAAACATTGCTGAGATTTTACGCATGAAGTCAGATCAAAGCTCGAGTGACCTGCTGAAGCTGACCAGACCAACACATGGTTTGGCAGCAGGACCCAAGTGCTGAGCGCGCTCAACTCCAACCGTGCAATTAGACACCTTACAGAAGTGACCACAAATAGTAACAGGAACACAAAAACTTGGTTAAAAAATAGCAAATTACATGGCTGCTTGTCAAATCTCCCCATCCAACAATAACACGACAGATACTGAAGTTAAAGCACTGAACTAACACAAAAGTTTTCCTGCTGCTTCCTGAAGGCCTCCAACACACCATACCCCAATTTTTTTCCTAACGTCAGGATAGCAATAGTTTCCACTATCTTTTTTTCTGTCTCCTCTTTATTGGTGTAAAATATTTGGTGCATGAACATTTTTGTTCTCGTGTTATTAAAACACATCATAGAACTGTGATCACAGTAAACATTTTTAGATGGCAGTGTAACATAAAAAATTATAATAATTACAATTAATTTTTGTAACATCAAAGGTTGAGATGTAAATCTTCTTTGTGTTTCACTGTACCAGCCTGCCAACCAGGAAAAATATTAATACTGAAGTGCATTGGTACAGCTGTTGAAGAGCAGAAGACAGCACACACAACAGACTTCACCGTTAAAGACTGTCCCACTAATAAATCCTCCTACTACATCTTTCCAAAATAAAATATTTTGAAATTGAATTTCTAACCTAAAAGCCTCACTGGGACAGTAAGTGCTTTCTAAAAAGAGAAAAATGTGATTAACAAGAGCAAGTTACACAGATTATCAATTGTCCTAATGGTGTCTTGCACTTTTTTATTCACAGATGATCTCACACTGGAATCAGTCAGGTTTTTGAGAAAGTACTGTGAGCTTTCCATAAAGTTGTGCCATTTAGCAATTTTTTTTAAAAAATCTGTGTTTGAACTTAGATTTCATCATTTTTATCTTATATTTTAATGCTGTTTGTGCATTTATTTCCCCACTTTGTTAAGAACTGCAGTAGTTCTGCACTAATTAAAATGAATGTAGGGGAAGCAAAAGACATTTCAACTTCAGTAAAGTAAGTTTTATAACAGTTTAGACAATCTTTCAAGGGAAAAGAATAACTTAATTAAAAATCATCTATGCCCACAATCATTCTGTAATGAGAACTGAGAACTCTATAATAAGCAATAAATTTGTCATATCATCCATCTACACTCCAATAAAGTCCATCCAGCAGAAGGATGACTGAGCAATTGTTATCATCAATCTGTAACTTTCCCATTCACTCACAGCAACCCAGACTACACAAAAACAGCCAGTCCTTATAAAGAGCAAACACAAATTTACATTTTGCCAGTTTTCACAATACATAGCCTCTTCCCTCTTCTAATTCAAGAGCCTTACTTCATTTTGGTGAGAATGAATCTCCCCATCATTTACAATGGTCAGCTAACTCTTCTTTTTAATGCTACTGTGGCATTATTAACGGGCCTTAAATGCAGCAGCCTAATGAAACAATGTAGTTTTACCAAAAGAAGTTAATAAAAAGGCAGGGGAAAATGTGGAGGTCACTGCACGTTCCTCCATTACTTGCTGACCTGATCTGATACAATCAGGGTACAACAAAATTCTTCACAAAATATTTTTTTTTCCACCCAGTGTGTGCAGCACTCTTCTAAAACCAGACAGAAGCATTAGACTCGTTTAGCACCCTATGCACTACCTGAAATAATTTCTTCAAAAACCTCTCACTTTCATGCATCTGGCCTGATTATTACTTCCCTATTTTCTACTCCATCAGGGGCATTTGAAATCTAGAACACAGTGAATGTTTCAAGCCCATTTTCCCATTACAAGCAAGCACTTCATACAGCCCATCTCAAACCCCCTGAGATATCAGAACTGCAGAACTATTCCACCATTTTCCTGAAAGTCTGCTTCAGAAATCTCACTGTTCCCATAACTAGGACTGATCTAGATTAAACATATTTGTAAATTGTTTTCAATCACCATTCAGAACCAACGTTCTCCAGCCTAACACACCACTAAATGAAAATGAAGCAAAATAAAAGTCCTGATTCTCAAATGCGCCTCAAGTGACAAAATTTAGTTCTATCAAAAGCAAGACCCCATTTACAGTTTTCTGTTTGGTCCTTCACTATATTAGAGTTATTTTGATCACTAGGTCTTCCCACTGTCAACATCAATGAAAACTGTACTGAAAAAGAAATAAAGTACTGCAGCTTTTTCAAACACATTCTAAATTAATGTTTTACCTTTTTTTCTACAACACGCGGCTGCTGTTACTTCAGGTAAGTTTACTGTTTACTGGACAAATCCTTTCTGAAGTGCAGCAGGATATGAGCTAATTAAAAAACAACCTGTGTTACCAAACTATTAAAATGCTAAATAGCCATTTGATATTTCAAATACAAAAATGTTAAAGAATTCTATTTTTGAAACAGCCAATAGATATTACGCTTTGGTAGGAGGGATACTGGTCCAATAGTGTATTAGATGCACTTAGTTTTGTAACAAAACAATTTACAGGACCAATAATAAAAACCATCACTGGCATAAGTAGGTAGCAGATAGAACACAATAAAACATCAGCTGGAAGAAAAAGAAAAAGAGGAAATATTAAAGGCATTAAAAGTGATGAGCAGATCTGACTTTTAGAGGCACATAAACCTAAAATAAATTACTCAGATACTATAGTAAGGGTTTTTCAAATGTCAAGGACGAGGCAGAGATGGTTCCTATAACTGAACACACTGTGAAGGCACCAAGGAGGTTATCATAGACTAGATCATGGTGAGATCACAGAGAGGAGGACTTCCTCACTAAAATTACTTACAACACAAGTCTCAGAGCTGTAATTTGTAACATTTGACATTTCTTACACATGGATCTCTTTTCCTTTAGCTAAAAGGCACCAAAACCTTTTCTCCTCGGCACTGCAGTGTTAAGAAGGCAAGATAAAAGGTGGGGACATAAAGGAACTCTTCAGACTGTGGGAGAGAGGAGTCACCAAACCCTGCACCTGAGCTTGGCCTGGGGATTGCTACACAAAGTTTACCTTGGGAATAAAACCTGAAACCAAGTCCCTCCACTGTGAGCAAAGTTCAGGTGGGGACCTGTCCCTTGGAGAGGCAGCCCTGGAGAAAAAAGTGTTGAGCCCATCCCTCTGTCTGCGTGTCCAACTGCTAAAAGTGTATAAAGGAATCTAAAAACTAAAATACAGACTGAATGTTTAAAAGTTTTGATTCCATTTACCAGCAAAATGTTTTATCTGCCTTGAAGCATGATGATGAGCTAAGAGAACAGTTCATGGCAGTTCATCTTAAGCTCACGCAACTTTTACATCTTCATCTGATCTTCCAGTCTATCTGCATACAGAATCACTGACTACAAGAGTATTTCTAAGATATGAATATCCAAACTGTGCGTGTTTTGTTTAATATATTCAGCTGCTACATCCGTTCAAAGATAAAAGCTTATTTTGCAAATCTACATGAATACTCAGATAATAAAAGGAAAGCTCAAACCACTTGGAGACAAAATGTGCTAAGTAAAAAGTCTTTTCAATCTGCAGAAATAAAGGTTGTTACTACAGCTATGAATATTTTGCAAAGATACTGTTAAATAATAAATAGTACTTACTGCTCAAATCTGTTTTTTGTGATGTCATCTGCTCAACCTACCAAATACGTACACTAAAACACAGGTCACCAAAGCACATTTCTTTTAACACATTGGAATAGTTGTGAAACTAAATTCCATGCACAAAAAAAAAAAAAAAAAGTCAAAGTGGTTTTTCTGGTGAAGCCTGAGATATGCAAGAGCAATTTAGCTTTGAACAGTACTTTTGAATATTGATTTTTCTCAGCTATTTAAATAACAGATAATAACAATGTATCTTTGGTATTGATTTTAAAAACAGGAAAAAAGCTCATGCTTTGACCTACTAAATAAAAAGCATTGACTCATCCACTTGTAATCTCAAATACTATTTCTCTTTTGTACTAGGCTTGCGCATTTTGGCACTAAACTGATATTGTGGAAAATTCCATTTATTTTCCAGAAGTGTAAAGCAAATCTAACACAACAGAATTTGGCTCAGAAAATGTTTAAGTTCAGATACAGAATTGCCTTGATGGGTTTTTCTTGCTAAAGGCAAAGTAACTGTAAGACTGGGTGCATGTTTGATTTGCCAGGGCCCCATCCTGCAGACAGGAGCTCATCACAAATGGGAACCTGGGCGTGGGGAAGCCACTCGGCTGAGCAAGACTGAGCACTTCACGTCTTGAGAGAAACAAAAGTACCAAGGAAAACGCAGATGACTGATTTTCAGCTGCTGTGCTGATTTCCTGAATGTGAACATAATCTTGCTGTCCTACTCTCATGACCTGGCATAAATGCATTAAGAAAGAAGAAAAGCCCCTGTGAACGTGGCTGCAGAGACAAAGCAGGTACACGTACAGTGAGCGGTCACACACCTACTCTTTTCCCATGCTTTCTGCAGAACGTGTTTATTTATACTGTGAATCAATGCACCCTACCATAAAATAACCCATCACTAACAAAACCCAAAGAAGCTACCAAATGTTCTTCATTTCTGTATTTGATTCCTTTCCTGAAAAAATTCAAAACATCCTTATCAAAGATGAAAAAAAAATCTGAAGGCCAACTGAAGAGCTACTTTCAATCTAAAACTCAGATATTCCAAATGATGTAACATTTCACCTTCTGAAGAAAAACAAGCTTGATTTAAAAGTTTTAACAACAAATTATTTCTTCATTCCTAATTATTGCAGGTTGATGCAATAAATGTCATCAATATACAGGACTATAAAAGCATTCCCCTTGATATACATGAACTCTGGGCACATCTGAAAGAGAAATCCCTGGCTCTGGCCAACAGGAGGACCTAAATTTATCAGCTGTTTGACAATGGTACATCTGCATGGATGTTGGGGAGGATGTGAACAGAGTCCTGTACTGTGTTTCTATAAAAAATATCACACTTTCATGAATCTTATAAAAGTCTGAGATGAGAGAGAATTCACACCTTTTCCTTGACTATGCAGCCTAAAAATATTCCTGTATCGTTTCAATTACATTCGGAAGAAAAAACAGCAATAATGCTTGATAATCTTTATTCATTACCTCACCCCACTTGTGTATCTCAGAGACTGAATTCTTTACAGGGAGGACAACTGCTCATTCAAAAGAAATGTTCGCTCATTTCCACCCAGCAGCCAGAGAGGATCCCCTGGTCCATGGAAAAACAAGATCTCATGGTAAGGTTTAACTGCCCCTACGATCACAGTCAGCAAAAGCCAAGCCTCGGGGCAAAAGCCTCAGAACGCTCAAGGAAAGACAACAAGTTCTTCATTTTGTTTTCAAACTAGAATCTAAGGCTGGGAAATCCACTTAAGTTAGCAAGACTGGATACTTGCTGGTTAGACAGAGGGGGAAAAAAAAAAAAAGTTTCCACACAGAGAAATCAAACAAGGGCTTAGCTGTTCAAAATCCACCCAAACAGCATTTTCATCTCTACTGCAGAGAACCTGCCAGTACCCTGAAAAACCATTCAAGTGCCATCACATCATGCTCTTCATGAAGGAAATAGGTGTGTTCTGAAAGCCCTGTTTGGATGCATCTCATCTGGCTCTTTCTGAAGGCAAACTTGAGTTCCTGTGGAGCTGCGATTCACTAACAGGCATTTAGAGAGATCAGGACTGAACAAATCAGGCAACAGTATTTGAAGCAAGTAGCATCTGGAGGCAAATCAATACTACAATCCTATACACAGTTTTAAAACTTTTGTACTGCTAGTTTCTTATCCTTCATATTTTTCTGCATTACAGCTTGCACTTCATCCAAAAGACAACAAAATGTAGGTTTGTAACTAAAATGTCATACAAGATCATTATACTCAATTTAGATGGAGACTTTTTTGTGTTGAAAAGTAAAACCCTCCTGCATACCTTTTCAAGAGAGCTGTGTGATACTTTCACACCTTGCTCTCAAGGATATGGCACTAAGCCAGTCAGACAAGGAAATAAATCTGCTTTTATTAAAAGTGATCAGTTACAGAGGACTAACTTACAGGATCATGTTTCTCTGAGCGAGACTGTTCTTGCTTGAAGGGCTGTACACTGAGTGACAAGAACCACTCCTGCAATCTCTATGCAGACAGACCAGAATGTCTTATCTTGAGATTGTAACAGGCCTGTCACCACCAGAGCTAATAAATTAAACTTTTCCAAGTGGATGCAGCCATGCCCATGACTTATCTTCAGCATGCAGTAACTACCTCTCTTGAAAAGTCAAATTATACCACAATTTTCTGTCTCCATTAGTTCTGCCCTCCAGCGTGCCTAAAGGATTGGAGGCTGTCACGGCAAACTCCACTTAGTTACTTTGTCACATACACAGGTCAATAACTTAGACATAAAATCTCAGCAAAGATTAAACTCTGCAGCATCCTGGGGCCCTGCTCAGAACACAAGCGAGTATTTTATGACGGCATGACTCCAACATGGGCAACAGAAATTCTCCCACGCCTCAACCATTGTCAGTTCTGAGCAGAACATTAAAAAGAGGGGGGAAAGTCAGAAATTCATAGAATAATACAATCATTAAGGTAGCAAATTTAATTATTAAGGCTGCAAGACCTCCAAGATCATCAAGGCCAACCTTTCACTGCTCACCACCATGTCAAGCCAACCTCAGCACTAAGTGTCACATCCAGCTGTTGAACTCCTGCAGGGATGGTGACTCCACCCCATGTCTGGGCAGCCCATTCCAATGCCCAACCACTATTTCGGTGAAGAAATTCTTCATGATGTCTAATCTGAACCTCCCTTGATGCAGCTTGAGGTAATTTCCTGTTGTAGTGTCATTTCCTCTTGTCCTAATCATGCCATCAATAACAAAACCTTTCATGGGTAGTTGCAATATTTATATTAAACCTGAGGGATACAGCTTCAATGTTTTCAACCTTTCACCATTTCTAGAGATTTTACTTAGAATTTCTTTTTAATCACAAATTATGATATTTTATCTTTTTCCTTTGAGTGTTGTTTTAAAGACAAGCCTCCAACAAAACCTGGGAGAGAACACTTATGATCTGTTAGATTCCCAAGGCCAGTAAGTACAATAAATGCAACAAAATATTGAAGAAACATTTGTAGTGCATGTGATATCAGTATGTGATATATAGATACAAGTCATCAAGATCAAACCATGTAGCTTATAGATTTACAAAGACATTTTTGCTTGTAAAACTTTCACCTGCATTACTAGCAGATTGTACACCACAGGGGCCCAAATAAATAGTGATTTCACTTCCATTTCATCACATTTCCATCTGCACGGTAATTCCCATTAAGTTGCATAAATAACTCTAAGAGCAACTATCAGCCCCCGGGGCTTAGAAAACTGTTTTCTCCTCATATTTAACAGAGTGCTCTTCGTTCATATTCAGGTTTAACATATTTTTGTAGATCTCAGAAATGATTACCAGAGCCTTGTAAGTATTTACTAGTTTAGTTTCCCGTTTTTTTAAATAACTCATTAGAACTTTCCTTGTGGCAACAAATCCCCTGAGTACCATAAGTATTTTGTGTTACTCCATGACAGTGAAGCTACCAGATCAAGCCCTGAAATGCTTTCAAGTTTCAAAGCTTATTCATATCATAAACACCAGACTGGTTTCCCCTTTGTTCTGAATGAAAGTGAAATAAATATGAACAAGGCAACTGTATGCACAACGGCCAGTTTGTAAGTACAAGGAGAGCTAGATTTAACAACAGTTTCAGGATATTTCATTTAACACTGACAAATTTATTTCTGAAAAAAGGAGAAGAGTATTTGAAGGCAATTTATAAATAGACACTGAGGTTAACAAATACTGACCTCCACCATGTGACTTGTGTGATCCTGACCTTTGCTGCACAGTGAGGTCAGAAGGCTACCAAGACAGTTTTTATTAACAGTATTAGTCATATGTAAATATTTTACAGAATTCTTCAAGATAAAACTAAGTTATAGTTCCTGAGCAGATTCGGTACTACAGATTTGGCTTAAGAAGTTTCTCTACAACATAAAAGATATGAAGTTGGTTCCAAATTTTACACCTAATGTTTCTTACACCTTTCATTGGTCTTTGGGATATACTTCAGCAATACACTGAAAATGTGTTTCTATTCTGAAACCAGACACACCTGTCAACATATATGGGGTTTTATGCAAGAGAATGACTTCCTGTTAAGACAGCAAGCAAACCCCCCCATACTTTCACTGAATGGACATTTAACCTGAGATGCAAAAGCAAAATGTTTTCAGTTAGTTATTATTCACAGCTGGGTTCCTGTGGGAACATTTTCTGCATCACTGTTGCCATAGTAATTACTATAGAAACCCTGAATGCAATGGAGTCAAACCTGTTGAAACTGTGGTACCATTAAAGCGACAGTCAAAATATCCACTCAGGACAGAAAATGTTCACTTATATCACTTTTGCCAGCAACAAGTTAGGTTTACTAGTCTGTTCAATATAAATGCAGTAACTACATTAATTTCAGCCCAAGACCACTTTACAAGAGCATACAGGAAACCTTGTTAAAACAATTTTCTTACAGTACAGAATCCTGTATTTTAAAATAACATTATACCAGTAATGGCTCTTAAATTGTTTATACATTTTGTTCCAGGTCAAAGAACATTCCTTAAAAAGTGCATTTACCAGTAGGAGATATCTGTAGCTAGTTTTTTTTCCAAAATGCATATATAAGTATACATAAAAGCATAAAATTTATTTCTGTGGATACGTATTCACTCTCCTATGTTTTTTCTTTTCTTTCTTGATTACAATCCCTGCAAAACCAGGCATTAACACATGAAGTGAGTCAAGAAATGGGATTTCACTGTAAAGCAGAACAGTGATGAGCCACCAACAGAGGAAATTAGCACTTGCACATCTGTGCACACTGTTTTCTTCTTTATTTCCCCCACATTTTTGTTGTTTTTTTTTTTCCAGACACTCTCCACTGTTCTATTTCCTCTGAAACTTTTAAAGCCATGCCTTTAAATGAAAGCACATTTATCTTTGTTCTTACTCTTGCTGATAGCTAATGTATTTGGGTTTAACAAAGTACATTAGAGACACACACTGCAATATTTCATTATAAAAACTGAAAAGCTCCCCAATCACAAAAGAACAGGTTTTTCAGTCTCTATACAGCACTGGAACACAAGGACAACACTCCCAGTCACTACAACAGCTGAGGAGTTAAACCACAAGGGAAGAAATCAAACAGATGCTGATTTGATCAGTGGTGATGCAAAAGGATTTAGCGTTTCCTTTATGGTCATGGATACCAGAATTACTGTTGGTAGCCTAGGTG
Organism: Bombycilla garrulus; assembly: GCA_013400315.1. NCBI lineage: Eukaryota > Metazoa > Chordata > Aves > Passeriformes > Bombycillidae > Bombycilla > Bombycilla garrulus. Next base: position 137,521 of record VXBU01003841.1, read on the forward strand.
AGTGATCCTACTCCTTTTAAATATTTCAAATATGTTTCTGTTGGATTTTTTCCAATCACTTACACGATATCTCCTGAGTAATAAAACACTATCTGTGATTTCAGGACAGTATTTTTCTTTTCCAAATATATCAAAACCAGTGTTTTATGAACAACTGATGTGAAAAGAGTTCACTTCAGCTGATAGTCTCCCTACCTCCAACTGCAGTGAGGTCACACATCAAGGATTTCAGGCTGCTGCAAGATTCAGTGAGGATGTTATCTAAGAGCCCTCCAGGCAGATCTCCCAACCCTGACAACTTCAAACCGAGAAAGAAGAGAGATGCAGCGATTTAATGAGTCAATCATTCGGGAGAAGCAGCACAGTAAGGAAGAACAAGTTCGCAATTCTGATGTTCCACTAGGGGCTCTTTGTTCAGGGTAAAGATTGAAGATAAAAGCTGCTTTCTTAATTCCAAGAGACTGAGGCGGCACCAGAACGAGGTGAAGCAGCACTCGCACCCTACGCATGGCACGTGGCACGGGGGTGAGATGTGGCCTCAGATCTCAGGCAGAGCTGAAGATCAGAGGTTTAGCGCCGAGCACACACGGTGACAGCAGAACTGCACCTCGCTGCTGCAGACTGAGCTGGGACAGCCGAGCCAGGTCCTTCCAGTGGCAGCAGCCCCCAGGTCGTGTCCCACAGCTCAGCGCTCAGCGATCCCCTGCTGTGCTCAGCTCAGGGCAACACTTGTGCTGCTGCTCCTCACCGAGGGTGTGAACGCCTCGCCCTCTGCGGGCCTCCCGTACTGACCGGGATCTCTCACCTCAACCCACACACGGTTCTGGTAAAACTAGAGTTCTTTTGCTCTGGTGGTTTTTATATCTTCTGAAGAACTAAACTAGGCAATGAGTTCAAAAGTTGCTGGCAAGACTAACAGCACAGTCACATGTCATTTCCTGAGGAAACCAGGCTCTCTTCAAACTACACACACGTTCCTTTCTGCAAGTCTGACTTGCTGAGGTACTTTAAAAAGCAAAGAAAATGGTTTCAGAACTCCAAGCTGCCATGTCCCTTGATGTCCTACTGAGAAATATAAAAGTTTGGGGCGTTACTTGGTTGGATCTTCAAAAATCCAAATGTGTCATAACTTTTATTCTTCAAGTAAATCTATGGAGTGGGGGAAAAAAGCTGTTCTTTAAACTGTCATAATGAATCAATCACCCTACTTGGGGAAAGACTAAATTATTTTTTGTCCAAGTTTGTAAAATTTGGGTGGCTCTTCTCAAGACAGAAATACTTAAGATTACTAACAAGTGTAAAACACTAAATATTAACTCTTATCCACAAAGAGAAACATTAACACTGTGTCTGATACATAAACCAAGAGCTTTAAGATGATCACTAAACTCGACTGCACTGCAAAAAGAAACTCCAAAAACAAGCATCACAGTATTTTAAAGTTATTTTTAAATGGAAACCAGATCAAAGCAGTTAAATCTTTGCTGTAGTGGAATATAAACAGAGTTGCAGTACACTTGTAATGGAGTTCTACTGCGACCAAAAGCCTCAGTTAACAAAAAAATTGCCCTATAGTGCATTTGAGATGTAACTGATTGCTAAAAAGCTATTAAGGCTTTAAATTACCATAGCAGACATTTATTGTAAGCATGCTCTGGTATCAGGAGTGTCAATCTTTGCACACCAATTACAAAGCCTAATAGACAATTAACACATAATAAAAAGTGGTTGTAACTACATTTTTACAACAGCTTCCCACAAAAATCTTTCTGTTCTTACAGAAATCTCTAAGCATGAAAGAAGTACTGTGTAAAGAACCTGAAATTTTAGATATTTCACTTTCAAATAAATACAGGCACTTGAATAACTGAGCTTGTTTTCATACACAAGTTCGCACTGTAAACAAAAGAAATTCACGGGGTTTGTTAAAATTTCCTCCTGATTAAGTCTCTAACAAAGTAAGACAGCCGGCACCCATACTGATCCCAAATCTTGCTCTGCAGCACCACAGTGTTGTTTACATGAGCAATTTCCAAACTGCTGGGTTAGGCTAAGAAACAGGTCAGCATTTCCTCAGGGGAAACACAGCCTGTTGATTCACCAGGCTACAAACTATCTTCATCTATTCACCCAGCTGATGCAAAATCCTAAATCAACTGTGACCTGATGATGGATTAGACAGTTTTGGGGACTACCAATATCTTGGCAAGAGAGTCACAGAGTCCCTACTGGGCAAAAAATATTATTTTGATAACCAATTAAAATAGTTGGACTTGAAACTGGCAAGGAAATAATACTCAGGAACTTTGATAGGATTTAACACAAGACCATTTCCTATAAATAAGGACACCAGAGATTCAGAATCCAGAACAAGTTTTTGCCAGTTCTAAAGTCTTTGGTCAATCTTCCTACCTGCCCTTGCGACAATTATGGTTTTTTTAATAGGTAGAAGTCAGTTGCTGAAAGGCCTGAGGCAGGAGCATGGTAAGAGAAAAATCACGATCCCATCCTACCTTTATGAGAAAAACAAACAGCTGAACTCATGGCCTGTGTTCCTCTGGGAGATAGGGACAGCTGCTTCAGTTACATGAAATTACACATTGGTAGAGGAACATAAATCACTATTCTGTTTATGACTACAAAATTAGCATACACAATTTTTCCAAATTAAGTGTACAGAGTCAGGGGACATTTCACAGTTGTCTTCTGGCAAACAGGCTCTTTAGGAGCTGCAAAAGAAATCTGCTCAACCTGACAAGAGAAAGCTCTGCAAAGCACACCTACAGACCTGAAGGACAGTGCTGGTCAGAAAAGTCGGCTGCACCCACACAATGAGCAAAACCAGACATAAAACCTTCAGAGAGGAAATGAAGAAATGGCTCTGGTGCTAAAGAATTTACCTTCTCAATACCTTGATACAGATACTAAAAAACTACCACGAAACTAAATATTGTAATATCAAGTCCTTCAAAACAAAAGGAAAAACACCAGTAAGTGAGAGAAGCTTGGCTCTATTTAAATGGAATTAAAACATGCCACATTTAATAAAGGAAACAATGCGAGGTGGGCAGGTCCCGGCGGCGAGGAGCGCCCCCGGTGTGGCACAGCACGGACAGCAGCATTCCCAGAGCCCGCCTGCCTCGCTGCTCTCCTGCTCCAGCACACGGAGAGTGAAAAGACCACCTTCTAGCACAGTGGAAGGCATGAGCTGGAAGGCGTAATTACCATTTTGTTATTTCAGGAATAATAAACCAGCAGATTATCAAATAAATGTCAACATTTAGTGATAAACTAATTTAACCTTCTAAATCCTATTTTTTCTCCCTGCTTTCTTCTTCATTCGTATGGAGATTGGTGGATATTTCCCACAATTTGCTGTTTTGTTATGCAGTGCCCCCATGTCAGCACCAGGGAAGACGATGAAAAAGCTCTTTGGGAGAGTTATTAGTTTAGATAAAGGAGGATATCGAGGAAAGAAAAAAAATCTCCAAACTTACAAACTCTGATGGATGGCACAGAGAAGGTGCTACATAGCAGGACATACACAATAAGAACATATCATGACTTTCCCTGTCTGCACTTTGATACAAATCAATTTCTAGCTGACTTAGGGTGACTCCCTCCCTGCATTGAGAACAGCAGATCTGAGAGGGAGGCAAACGTGCCAAAGCATGCCTGGGTACAACCTGCCAGATCTAGCTCTGTGTAGTAATAAATAATGGATTATATAGTGTCAGATGTGAATGTATCTAATCAAACTGCAAAGAGACATCAGTTTTTTAAAAAAAATTAGCGCAACTTCTTTTTTTAATCTATCTAGTCACATATCACTTGCATTTAACCTGTGGAATAGAAACACATTTTATGGCTTTCAAAAAAGACACCTTTATCTTACTGTTCTGTACAAAGTGGGGCTGGGGAGACCCCAAGAGAGACAAACTGAGAGCTCCTCCTTTTTGGCGCAATTTACAACAATTAATGAGTCTTTGAAACAAAAATCTTGTCTACACTCAGAAGCATAGTAGTAATTGAATTAACTTTTTAAAAAACAACTATGAAATATATTTTTTTAATGAAGACACTACTAACTGGACAGCTCATAAAATACAGCTCCTGGCCTTCAACACCGAGTACAAAGCCTGACAAAGAAGGTGACAACAAACCACCTCTATTCCTGCCAATACATTAAGTTATTTTTTAAAATGTACTTCTTATAATAATTAAGTTCAAAGTCAGGAAAGAAAAACGTTAGTTCCTCATACAAACTAACACAAGAGGACATTTTGAAATATTTGCAGGTAGCTTTTACTCACATATTTTTAGTGAGTGTCTGTTCATAATGACCTTAGTATTTCTATTCATACAGGTTTTCTCTTTCCATATCAAAAGAAACGAGTCTGCTGAGGAATTTCCCTGTGTAGTCTTAAGGCAATGGAATTACAACCTAATACAGAAAAGCTACCTTTTGTGTCCAGAGATTTGCAGGTGATCAAGTGTATTCAGCTTGAAAGATGCATATTCAAATCCTTGTCTCTTACAACACTTAGCTATTGAAATTTTCAGGGCCCACAGGAAAATGCAGTTAATTCAACCAGTTCACATACCCGCCAGCCTTCCCTCCCCCACGAAGGAAATATCAAATTACAAATCAGCCTTCTGTTTCTGATCTTGTTTCCAAATACTGTAATGTATAAATATTCCCAAAGAAATACCGTTTGTGCCTTAAAAACTTTATCACCAGCTCCCTCTACAGCCAGAGAATTAACTAAGCATATCTAAGAACTCTTCTTTCCGGGGGGAGGGACGGAAGGAGAGGAAGCGTCTTCCTATCACTATTAAAGTGTTAACTAGAAACTCAACTGTAATACATGCTGAACAAGTATATAAAATAATAACAGACTGCTTATAAGAACAGATACTGGAGTCTCAGGGAAAAAGAATAATGACCAAGGACAAGAATCTTTAGAAAGAGAAGCAGGGTAAGCATACAGGAAACTGATGGTTACCAGTGGTAGATAACTGGGGACTTTACGTTTAAAAAAAAAAAAATAAAAATCACACTTCTTCTAGACACATGCAGCCACACAGAGAATCAAGATGTTTCAAAGTGATTAAAAGAAAGTCACACTCACTGTCCCCTGCTCTGCCAGTGAGGAGCTGCACAAGGAGCTGGGATGGAGATGGTCAGGGCAGCCAGGCTGAGCTGTTCCATATCTCTCCAGGCCGAGATATTCCACAAGGCAGGAGGCCACACCCAGTGTAAGAGGGGACTGGAGGAGGCCCATGAGCTGCACAGGGATGGGCATCGTCAGTGTCTGTGCATGCCTTATTTCTCTGTCCTTCAATTACAATTACCACTATTGCTGGGAAAAGCTTTAACTGTAACAAATAGTCTTGTGAATTCCTTTAGCTGTAACTAAAGCAGGACAGTGCTCAGCCCTGTACAAATGTGTGCAAGTGATTACTGTAGCCTTAAAGACCGTGGGCTTGAGCAATAAGAAGCTGCATCTTGGCCAGACCACTGGTGTGCACTCAAAGAAAAGAAACATTTTTTGGAGGCCTGAGACCAAAGAATGATGATTTGAGGAATGAAATGTTCCCTGAATGACCACCAGAGACCTTCTAAAGATGCCTACTCTGATGTAAATAAGCTCCAAGAAGTGATTTGAATATGCAAAAGATTTCATGTGAATGTTTAGCATGCATGTATGAGTCTTGGGAAATGTAATGAATATGTATAACCTACATAGATTTAGAATAGTGTGTTAGCTAGTGGGTTAGGCAGAAATATCCCACTCACATCTGGCACCTAAAAGAAAAGTGATGCCTCTTCCTAATATTGAAATTACAGTGCTAGAGAGATTTATTCCCAACTTTTGTTGACACTATCATTGTCATTAGTTAGGGGTTAAGCCATGACAACTATGAAGGAGGGAAGGCAGCGTTTCTCTCTACTTGGCTTGTTAACATGTTTCATATTTTCAACAAGCATTTTTTACTATTTCTGCAATTTTTTGTGGGGTTTTTTAGAAGATAGAGAAGGAAAAGAAAATACAGTCAGATGCTGCATATCTGAATGAGAAAAAGAGGCTCTATAGCATGAATAAGAAGACAGATGACAAATTTCATCCTTGTTCTAAACTATGCAAACTCATTTACTTGATACTTGCAAGACAGCACTGAGGGAGATGTTTTCATCCTCTATAACCATAATTTCAATTTACAAATGACAAAACATGAGTTAGGGATGGTGAGGCCTCCTTTCATTACGTATTAGTTATTAACACTGGTGATCCAAGCCTAATCCCCTGTGTTATTTAACACCCTGATACCATGCACTTGTCTAATTCATGGTGGGAGAGGAGGGGAGGGGGAAGAAAGAGGGAATTAAAGTAAGTTTAAAAAATTTAATATACCAAAGTGTGAAAGCCTTGTTCCTTATTTAAAGCTATACAGATTCAGCTTCTCAGTACCAGGGATTCTTGTTCCAGCCAACAGAGTTACTCAGTCCAAAGTGACATTTTTGTTAAACTTAACTTTTTAGATTTCACCAGGATAGCCCATATGGAAGAATACAAGATACTTTTAAAAAACAGATGGACTGACAGATTCTTACATTCCTTTCCTACATCAAAGTAAGTAAAAACCAAAAGTTAGTTTTAAAACATTCTTCAGCTCTTTAATAAAGAAATGTATTTCTCTCCCTCTATACACTCCCGGTGAACACTCAATTTATTTGTCAGAGTACAAACGCCACGTCATCAGTCTGTGCATTAACACACATTTGTAAACAAAATACCACTGACAGCAGCCTGAAGATGCTGTTACCTTTCACTTGGATAAAAACTTCTTGACATTGAACTGGAACCAATCAGTTACTTCAGAAATGTTTATCTCCCTCCCTCAGCTAACAGCTATAATAAAGACATGTAACACTGGAAAAGCAGGTAGAGTCCAATAGAGTCATAACCAATTATTGCAGCAAATATTTGAAGAGACACACTGTCAATAAAAATTATTTGCAGTATGACCTAGAGACAATGTAATCACACGTACAAGATGCAGATTACAGCTTTATCCAGGAATCTAGTGAGTGATGATCTTTCACCAAAATAAAAAGAAAAAAATGAACCTCCTGCAAAAAAACACCCAACATTACCTACAAGCAGCAGCCTTAGCTCAGTAAGGTGGTTTTTAAACAAGCAGTTAGTAACTCACCTCTGCTGTTGAGTCTTAATGTGATCCCAGAGGAAAAGCCAGGGGCGGGATGGGGAGGGGGAAGGAGAACAGCCAGCGAGGCAGCGGGCACAGCCGCTCCTCCGAGGCAAGGCTGCCACCTCGTGGGCTCGGCCCGGGGGCAGCCCCAGCGCTTCTCTTCCTCAAGGCACAACCAAGAGGTTTTTGATCCCATCCGGGATGAGGAAATGCAATCCATACTTAGTTTTGTAAGACACGATGACTGAACATATGTTTAAACTTGTACTTGCCTCTGGGGTATATTTTATTCAGCTACAAAGCCCATCTCATGTGTGCATGAGGCCAAGTCGGTGCACTTACTTTAACCATTTCAGCACATTCTCATCTCTCGCTGTTTGTGGGTGTGCTAAGGAGCCTCATGAGTCACCCTCTCCATGTCCTACGTCACTCTCCCGGATCTTCATCCACTTCCTTTAAGGGACTGGTCTCAGGCTGCAAATCCCAATGCAAGTGATGGCCTTGTAACAATTTTCAATTCTGCTAGTCCTTTTATGGGCAGAGAAGTACTTTAAATAAACTACGAAAGTTAGGTAAGATAGAAATTATTTTATATATGTACAGTAAATATTTATCTGCTTTATTTAAAGTAGTTGGTCATAATTGTTATGTTATACTAGCTATCCTGAATATTCTTTCCAAGAAAAACATTTTCTCTCCCTGTAATAAGACATTACTAGAAAAGAACTAATTCAAGGCCTCTTGCAGATAAGATTAATTTTATCCAGCTATCTAAAATGTTAATCTGGAATTTATGTGGCTTCCTTTTTGCACACACTGTAACCTTGAATTCCCCAAACATGTGCCTTTTGTAATCAAACATCTGCAGTTAAGCTGCACTTGACTAGAGACAGTTTAATTCAGTTCTTCAGGATGACTCATTTCTCATGATTAAACCAGGATATAGAAGAAACAGGGAAAGTTGTGAAACTTGTTTCTCTTCTTACTGTAATTCCAGACACATAATTCTTCCTTCATCATCTAGCAGCTGGCAAAAGCTGCAACAGAGCCATGATGATTTATTGTCACGAAACCTTACCTCCCACACAAGCTACGAGTCAGCTTGTGCACTTGTCTGTCTCGGAGGAACAGAATGCAGCTATTTAGCTTCTCTATTCTGATCCTCACTGAGGAAGAAGGGTTGTGTGATTAAAGCCACAGGCATTACTGTAAGATCTATGTGGTACCTACATTGCTCCATAATAAGTGAAGATGGGGATTTTCAGCTGCTCACCATTGCTTTCCTATCTTGCTTTTACTCAGTCATGGGGAGATCAGTTCAAATATTGTTTTAATCTCAGATGGCCCTATAATTTCTATTTCATTTTTAAATAGATGAATTTACTTAAAAAAAAAAAAGGTGCTTCAAATACAGGTTGTACAATACTCCAGAATAATTACTTTTTCTATACCGAAGAGTTTCCAGACATGTGCACACCAGGATATGAGAGTAAACTGTTCTCTTTCAATGTATGCAATGATGGAGCTGGGTTTCAAACTATTTTTGCAATATCGAAATTCAGTTTCTAAGCATGTCTTCCTTCTCATTCTAGAGACTGGAGTTTCAACAGTTTCCCTTCCACACAAAGTCACCAGTCTCAGATTAGAAAGGAAAGCTGAAACGAAAACAACTTGTTACAGCATAAGACAAAAATTATAAAGAGAAGTTTCTGTCCTCAAACTCAGTTTAAGCCAAGTCATAAGTACAGAGTCAGAATGCACTGGAGTCCATATAATAGTGCTTGTTTGGTTAGTTTTAAGATTTATAGATGTATTTATTCATAACGTGAATAAGAAATATTTGGTCTAAAAGCGATGAAAACTTTGTCATAGAAATAGCAGATCCCTGCATACTTCATAAGGAACATGGCAGAGTATTTGGAGGCAGAAATAGAAAGCCAAGGCACCAAAAACTCTGTCATGAGACATACAGAACCCAAACTTCAGTTATTAGTTTTAAAAGGATTAAATATCTCCCGACTTAATCCTAAGTAACACTATGAAGGAATGACTAGCAAGCTTTCATCCAGCCTAGAGGAAGCACACTATAAAATCCACACACAATAACCACACCTGGAAAATTTCCAATTCTCCTGCACATTTGTTTTGAAAAACAGTGTGCCAGCCTGCTACTTTCACAGAAAGTGTGGATGAACTGACAGTTCCCACTTGCTCCCTTATCTTTAGTTCCTTTCTTGCAACTTTCAACATTAAGAATGTGAGAATCTGCCAAATCAGGAGCTTCGACAATTTCAAGGCTCTCAAGCCTTGACTGTTCAACACTTTTCCACACCTGCTCAGACAACTGATACTGTTGAGGTTATGACCCTCCACCAAGATCCTCCACCTTCCTGCTTGTCAAGAGCAGCTCAATTTGGTTCACACACGAACTCTGCCACAACACCCTGCAGTTATCAGACATTCACAGTGGTCACACTTCTGCTACTACCGGCATTCTTCTGCTGCTGTAATCTTGTTTATGTATGTCGGGAGGGAAAAAAGTAACAGAGCCAAGTGAAGCATAGCAAGTCTGAGAATTCAATTATTTTTTCATCTGGTAGATGCACCAAGCTATGCAGATGCAAAACACTGATGAACCAGGATGGCAGACTTGGTAAATGGCTGTACAAGGTAACTGGGGTTCAGTCAATTATTTACTCTCCCCACTGTTTATAGGCGGCCTTATGCAACATCAAAGCCTTTTACCTGCATCATAAGTGATGTTCAAATGCTAGATAAGGTCTTGCTCGGGGCTTTTCTCTGAATGCTTTTGACTTAATGGAATGTATTACTCTGTCACTGTATATTTTTAACAATAGACATTTCTAATCTTCCTATGACTAACACCAGTCCTTAACAATACTCACATTTTCATGAAAATAAACCCAGTACAATCAGAATGTAAATAAGTTCCAAGAATCAGACAATGAATAAACAGCAATAAACGAACAATGCAGTAAGGCAGTGTGCACCATTGCACTTTATTAAGCTAAGAAAAATCATGTTCATTCAGCTGCAGTATTCACAGAACCCCAGAATAAAAAACAAGTATTTTAGAAACCTAATCAGACATGCATCACACTGCTACTGATAAAGTCCTCCCTGGGCCTCCTTTCCTCCAGGTTAAACCATCTCAATTCCCTCAGCTGTTCCTCATTAGACCTGTGCTCCAGCCCCTTCTCCAGTTCCGTTCCTTTCTCTGGACACACTGCAGCACCTCAATGTCTTTCGTGCAGTGAGGGGCCCAAAACTGAACCCAGGATTTGAGCTGTGGCCTCAGCAGTGCCCAGTACAGGGGGACAATCACTGCCCTGCTCCTGCTGGCCACACTATTGCTGGTACAGCCAGGATCAGCCACCGGCCTTCTTGGCCACCTGGGCTCACGTTCAGCTGCTGACAACCAAGATCCCCAGATCCTTTTCCTGTCAGGCAGCTCTCCAGCCACTCTGTGCCCAGCCTGGAGATGTGGGCGCTGTGACCCAAAGGCAGGATCCCCCTTTACCTTGTTGAACCTCACACCACCGATCTTGGCCCTTGGATCCAGCCTGTTCAGATCCCTGTGCAGAGCCCTCCTACCCCCCAGCAGATCAACACTGCCACCTAACTTGGAGTCATCTGCAAATTTACTGAGGCTGCCATCCATCCCCTCACCCAGAGCATTGATAAAGACATTAAACAGACTGCTCCCAGATCAATACCACAAGCAGGATATAAAAACCAGCAAAAGACATCAAACAAAAAAGGTGTTTGTTTCAATCTCCCACCTCTCAGTAGATTTGTGAGTTAGGAAAGAAGCCCACAGTGCTTCCACATAATGCCCTTTCATCCAAAGATTTTGTTGAAAATGTTCCAGAGGAAATGTTTAAAAGAAACTACTACAGATATTATGATGCTATTAATTTAATATTACATAAAAACCAAAGCAAAAAAAAAAATTTTATTTGATTTCTTAACAAGCATGCAACAGGAAACAGAACATTTATTTGCTAATATTCCTTTAATTATTTAGCTTTTCAGGAGTATTTCTCAGACTAGAAAAATTACCTAAGGTACTTTTTTGTCCATATGGGTGTCATGCCTCCTGTCATGAATTTACTGGTTGGTTGCCACATGGTAAATAAATAATGTAAAAAACCCTATCAAACAACACCAAGCAAAAACCAACAGGCTCTCATTAAGCCAGGTGGAACAGTCTCAAAGCCTTTTCAACACCCTGTTCCCCACATGAAAACACAAACCAGGTGCTAAAAATTGCATGATCTGTGGCAATTTTCACCAAAAAATATTGTTATGAAGTGTGAGCATTTGTCCACGTCTACCATTTAACATTGCAATTGCTTTTTTCCTCCAGCACGAAGTAATTTTTTTTTCTATACACATAGTAGCAACTATTGACCTTGTAATGTCTCCCAGGGCAGGAATCTCGGGAGCCTCCCAGCACTGAAGGTCCTGCTACCAGCCTGGCCCAGCGCTGCAGCAGCACTGGGAGATTAAAACATTTGCCATATGTGAAAGATTCCCTGAGCACAACTGCTGCACTGCTGAAGTGAACAGGAGTTTTTCCACAGCCCATCCCCCATGACACCCTGTACCATGTCATCTGCTAAAAACTCAAAACCAAAATAAAAATTTCCCCTTTTTCCTTCTCTGTTGTTAAATAATGCAGACTCAATGCATCAGTTATAACAAATAATTATTTTACTTATTTTTCAAACCACATCTCCCAGTATTGTTATCTACTAACCTCTTAGAAAATTAGAGGTAAAGCTTACCAAATTTTTTCTTGTTCCATTCTTCCTCTGGCACACTGGTTTATTGCAGCAGGGCTACTCATGGTAAGGGCTGAGCTTTCAGAATTCATTTTTTTTCTACAAAAGAACAACATCAAAAAACAAGAAAAATACTATTTAAGTAAGGATTGTAGTTACTAATTAAGTAGAAAATGGAAACTTTAAGAAAAGAACTTTTAAAAACAAAATACAGTATGTTTTACTCATTTAAGTAAATGTCCTACATCAAAGTGATTAATTGGATGAATACACTGAGAAGGATTTGGCAGTTTTATGGACTTGTTAGTTATGCCAAACCCAACACTGATTGTCTTCTGTTTACTTTTCTGAACACGTGCCAAGAGAGTTGATGTCAGCAAGCCTGTATCCAGGGCTGTGCATCATGGCAGCTCTGTTAATTCAGAGCAGCAGCCACAGCCAGCACTGCTGTGGAATGATCCACACACACAACACGGAGCAGAAAATTTCAATTTTTAACATGGAAAGATTTACAGAAGCTTTTTAGCATAATTTAATAACTTAAGATCATACTTTGCCAACTTGAAGAAAATAACAATTCATTCATGGCTGAAGTCCCTCTCCAAAACAGAACAGACATATTCCAATTGCAGCAATTCCTGAGTTACAGCACTTACAGAAGGTCTATATGGTCAAATGAGTTTCCAGTAAATGATTTGCATGGCAAGAACAAATGAAGACTCTAATGCAAGTTAATTCCAGTAATAATTTTTAGTAACAGGATCCAAAATGTTAATGTGAAACTTCTGAGTCCTATAGCTTTCCTACCCACTCCCACTTTCTTTTAAGGGAGAGAGGGGGAGGGAGGGTATTTTTAGCTATCAGTCATCTTATTCAACTTGATTTGACACCTGGTTCATATTATAATCAGCACAAGACCTAACTGACTAACAGAAATCAGGCTCAACTGTATATTAATTAATACCTACTAGTAAATCACCAGAAAATAGGCTGTGCTTGTCAAGATAATAATCCCTAACTTTCTACATGTTGGTACAAAGAACCATTAAAAACTGATTTAACCTGTGTGAAACCTGGGTGAAATCTGACAACAGATTTCAGAGACAGCATGAAAAGTTGAGTACAGGGCACATGTCCCATCACTGGCAAGTAGATAAAGCCAACCTGCACAAACTAAACACTCTGAAGAGAATGGCCCATCTCAGTCTCAAAAGTCTGCCCAGGCAAGAGTGTATAAACAGCCCTGGCAAAGCACTGTTTATCAGCCAGAAGTCCCAGGACCAGTAATCAAACCTTGTTCCTTACTGACATTAATGTCTTGTTTTTGCCTGCCCCTTGCTGTGAACAGAGCCTGTGGCACTGACCCTTCAGAGGAAAAAGAATAGATTTGCAAGAACGGGTCCTTAATCTTGCATTTTTTAAACATCCCTCATAACAGAGAGGGATAAAAGTCTATTTCTGGGCAAATTTGTTTCTTGACATCTTGTTTAAAGGATCCAAAAAACTATTCTGTATGGGGAAACAACAAAAGCCTCACCTCTGTGAGGGCAGGAACAGATTCAGCCATCTGACCTCTTTTTGGATCAGTGCCTGACCTCAAATTTACTTCTGATTCTCAAGTGGATCATTTTGGAAGAAATAAAAAGTAAGAAAAAACAAAGAAAAAAAACCCACACAAAAACCCAAACAAACAAAAAACCACACAAAACTCAAACCAAATCAACAAGACAAAAACTCCACCAAACAAATCCACACAAAAAAAACCCTTTTAGTTCTAAAAGTGCCACAGCAGCAACACATGTTGAAAACTTAATTATTACTTACCTCTCTAGTCTACAATAGCACAGGAAGAAAAGAGCTTTTCTTAAATACATGTTAAAGTAATATCGCAAGAGTCCACACTTAACATCTACCGCAAAGTTCTCCTTCTGGAGGAAACAATTTCCTAACCTGGAGAAAGCCCAGATTCTTCAAAGATCATACAAGTTATGGTAACAAGAGTTTTACCTGCTCTCACAGTCACCCGCAGCAGTAAGACCAAAGGTCCAGGACAAGGTTAGAAGCAGTCCATTAACTCTCTAAGTTGGAAGGTCAAAGATTCAGATTACAAAACCACAAGGTTGCCATTCCAGCAAAAAAAGGTACAACTTCCACTGTTTTCTTGTAAGCTGGTACTAGAGCAGTACAACTGTTCAATGTCTGACAAAAAAAAAAAAAAAAAACAACAAAAACCAACCAAGTTGTTTTCAGCACTCTCCTCCCCACCCTTGGAAATATCCAAGCCAACACTCCATACATATCTCTGCACTGAGACTTCCACACTCAAACTGGAGCAAAAGCAGAGGCCAGAAGTGATGAAAGTTACTTTTCTATGAACAATTGATAACAAAGGTTGACATAGTTTTAACAAAAACTAAATGAAATATGGCATTAAGCTAATTTATGTTCTGAGATGCTCTGCAAGAGAAAACCACACCAAGTAATACAGAGAGGAATACATCTTGTCAAACTCCTCAGCTCCCCCACATTTCCAGCCTGATACCTGAGAACAACAGCAGCACACTGTGCACCTTGAGTGACTTTTGTCTGTATCAGCCTGTGTCAGCTGCTGCACGGGCTCCTCTCCAGTCACACTCCCTGGTTTCTGTCTGGGGAGATGGAGGGCAGGTCAGGGTTTGGAGGCCATGGCAGCATTGCCATCCAGCAGCTCTGCCCAGCCCACTGTCCCTTGGACAGCAGGGACCCAGGGGACTCACTTCTGTCACACTGCTCCCCTCAGCACACCTACACAGGGTTCTGCTCGCTCTCTACCAGGAGCGAGAGGTAATTAAACAGCTGATCCCCACAATACTGACAAGTTTTATGGCCTTGTCAAAATACCAAAAGTTTTTTGGTTTCTAAATGGCAAACAGAAAACTGTTATCTGTCAACATTTTACAAAGCCAGGGATACCAAATATTACCACTACTTCTCTAACTTGAAATTCATTTCAGAGAAAAAGTCTCAGCCTGTAGATTCTCTCCTTACCCATGTGCCATAGAGCTCTCTTAAGACCCTTGCATTAAGAATATTTTATGGATACAGTTCCAGCGAACACATATTGCTTCAGTAGGTCTAAAATAAAACTGATTTTCTTTTTGTGGAAAGAAAATTGTAAGGCTTATACTCTCTAAAAAATGTTGTTCATATTCAAAGTGAGCCACACAAAATGAAAGCTAACTAGCAAAGGAAAATTTTGTATATGTTCATATGTATACACATGCACACAAACAGAATATCATCACTATCCTCAGAAATCAGCCTCCAGTTACAACAACATCTTAGAAAATGAAATGCAACTCAAGAAGCAAAAGAACAATGTTCAGAAAAAAAATACACTGTTCACAGGTGCCTCTTTCTGTATCACCATCCAACTCTTGTTTGGACTTGAACTTTATGGCATAGGCAAGGTTCATGAAGAAACTTGAAGGAGGAAAATAAATCTATCATCTTCCCTCTTAAGAACTTAAAGCCAGATGCCAAGACAAGTCAATGAATATTAATTTAAGGGACGGCTCAGATGCATTCTGTTCCTCAGCCTCTGCACACTGAACCTTGCCTGTTCCAGATAAGGGACACGCTCTTGAATTAGGTGCTGCTCTGGAGATCGTGCTGTGCTGTAATAGCAGGAGGTGGGCAAAACGCAACTGCAGAACAAAAACATAAGAAAACAATGCCAGAGAGTTTATTTATAGCAACTAGGTTTATCACTACCCTCTCTATCTTACTGAGAAACCTGAAAAAACATCCTTGCTGGTTTTGATATGACATCTGAAACTCAGAATACTTAAGTCTTATATGACCAAGTATAGGTTGCTCAACACTAGAGTCCCCAGAGGGAAACGTGAACCCTAAAATTCTCTTATATTATCTCTTCTATGCTTCCATTAAAAATATTAACTCTGTTTATCTGAAGCCTTATCAGTCCACCTGCTTTAGACTCTTACACCACATAATGGCAGAGAAAAGCCTAGCAGTGGTAAGCCACTAGCTCAAATACTGACAAGTGTGTTATATTGAAGTACATTTTATACATTTGTATTTAATTTTGGGAGTTCTATTTCTGTCCACTTAAGGGCAATTAAAAAGCCCAGTGATAGGCTCCAGTGCAACACTGCAGGATCACTTGAACAGAAAAACATGAGAAGGTTCAAGACATGTATTGAAGTCACAACACCCCACAGGCTCAAACCTGACTTAGATCTGGAAGAATGGGATAAGTATCAGCCAATCTTGTTAAAACTGATTCTCTACACAAAGCCCATTTTCTCCCCCACCTTTTTTTTCCCCTCCCCTTGTGTTACTAAGTGTAGATACACTTTGATCCTCAGGCTAAAAGTATTTTTTGCCTTTCCCTCCACACCCTATTTGTATCGCTAGACAAGATATTCACAGTAGCCATAGTTAAAAAATAACATATCATTCAACAGCTGTTCACTGCAGTCAAAGCAAAAATAATTAATGTCTTCTGATGAAACATGTTCCCACAGTTCCTCACTAAAATGCTTTGCATTGTCGAAATAGCATCTTGTTATACTTAGTTGATAAGAAAACTGTGAGGAAAAAAAAAATCTTTTCTGACCTCTAAGAACCCCCAATGCAGAAACTATTATCTTTTTAATGAAAAAGAAGGCAGTAGTATCACCGTGTAATGGGCAATAATGTGCATCTACTAAAAGGAAAAAGATGTGTTACCCACTATCATTCTCTGAAGCAAATGTCTTCATGCTCACAAAGCCTGAAGAGCTGATGACCAGTTAGCAGGTGTAGTGTAACATCTCTGAAGAGGCCGTCCCTGTTTCCTTACTAACTGCCTGAAATCTGCTATTTCTAGAAAATGAACGTATTTACCCTTGCCTTTCTTTCTGAAAGAAACTTTAGGTTTCCACACCCAAAGTCAGCAAACACAAGTATCTCCCATCTCGATAGCACTCCGCTGCCAGGCAGCTGCCGCCTTAGGCAAACAGTTTGTTATAGGGCACATTTAAACTTGAAACCAAACTTCACTATTGAACTGAGTAACAACAAATTCTAAAACCAATCTTTTCTTTAAATTGTTTTTCTGAGACACTCAGATAAAGCAGTTGCAAAACACTTTTATGCCACTACAGAACACTTCAGTGAAACCAGGTGAAAACTCAAGAAGCTCTTGAAGAATATTTCGAGTAGCAGCCAGTGCTAAGAATTCCACTATGTATGAGCTCTTCAATCCAAGTCATCTGTGCAGCACACCAGACACGGGGTTTCACACACACCATAGGGGTTTTTTAAATTTTGACCTCAATGAACACATGTGGCATATTACTTACCCTCTTTGAGTCTTTAAAAATGCACCTGATGCAATGAATGCATGCATTAAAAATGCAATGTGTGATGTTTTGGAGGACCTTTTCAAACACCTATTTTTGAGCATTTTTATTCCTGTTCTGAAGGAATCCTATTAAAAATACATGTCTTCTGTCCTCTTCAGAAGTGCAGTTAAATTTTATATAGGTACTTTACAGAAGCATATATACAATGATATTTGGAGGCAGTGGTTCAGAGAATCACAGATGCTGCACATTTTGGTGAATCTGTCAGAACTCCTCAAGGTGACAGAAGTGGTTTTAAAGTAATGGAATGATCCTGCCTCACAGCAAGTGTTGAGTTTTGCTCCCTCTCCCATAGACACACAGTTGCTATAGACAGACAGTCTATCCAGCATATAGGAAAGACAATATTTAGTTGTGAGATAGCATGAATGTTGTACTTATTGTCAGCACAAAGTATATTAAAAGGTAAAAGGAAAGTAATAAATAAATAAATAGATAAAAGTTCATTCCAGGCTGAAGCCAGAGCACTGACATGAAAGAGTGCTCCATGCTGGAGAAATACAGCCCAATATGGGACAGCACTGTCAACAGAACCAGTTCTTTGGTCAACTGAGCCTTAGATCGTTGCCCTAAAAAATACCAAAAGTAATGGAAAGCAACCAATTACATTGTAATCCATCTAACATTACGGTCAGTGAAAGCCCCCCAAGAAGGTTCCCAGCATCAAAGAGAGGCAGGGTTAATCTCAAACATCTTTCAGATTTAAATACATCTGTGTGCTAAGGCAGCAACATCAGGGACACCACAGACAGGCACAAGCACATGTTCTACTCCTAAAATATAGACACTGCTTTTCCTAAGCAGGTTATTGCTCAGGAAAGAACAAGAAAGAATTGAGAATGCTGGTTTGGCCTGCCTTGCACATCAGGATATTATATGAATAGAGGAGCAAGGACTCATCCACACGGTCCAATCTGCAGTTATCAGGAGCTGCCAGTGGTTTCAAGTCAAGCTTGAGCAGTGGAGGGCACGATAGGGAATGTTTGTGAGCTTTGTTGTCACTTTTAGGCATGCTAGTTTATTGCCATATCAATAAAAATAAAAAAAATATAAGGCTTCAGTACTGTTGTATCTTAAAACATGTAACCAAACCTCTGAGCTGATTAGGACAAAATTTAACATTATGAAACATTTGCAAAGACTTCAACAAAGCATTTTAAAGAGAAAGTTTAAAATGCAGAAGGTACACACACAGAATGTAATATACTGTTCAAGCAGAATACAAAGAACACTAAGTACTATACTCTATTCAACACAAATAGATATCAAGAAATTTCTTTTGTGGCTGATGTTGAAATTACAGATGTCATCCTGAGACAAATCTGTTTCTCTCTGGACTAAAAGATCCAGATGTTCCTATTTCAAGTCTCTGGCTTCAGCACCAGCCAGCAAACAAAACAACCTAGCCCCTCTATCAGCATGCAGAGAGATTTGTCCAGCACTGCCCATTTCTCTACCCTTCACCTCTCTCCAAGTTTTCATTTCTTTTCAGCAAAGCAAGCGAACAAAACACAACAGTATAATAACGCAGCTTCCACTGGAGACTTAATGCTAGCCTTTGGTCAGTTTAACATGCAAAAGGTTATCTGACTTTTATCATAAACCATGATTTCAAATGCAAATTCAACTACTTTTAAGCTAAACATATTGTATTGTGTTTTGCAGTTGACGCTATGCAGGAAAACAGTGTTGAGAGGTCCTTTCCAAAGAATATGAGTATTTATGTTCCCAATTTAGTGACTCACACAACCAGCAATTTGACTTTTATTTAACTCCATCCTCCTCAAACTTCTGTATTTGAAAGCAAGCACTAAGTTTCTATTCAAAAGTTGTAACAATAAAACACAAAGATATTTTCCTATAGTTTTTTTTTTAAATCTAGATTTTATCTGGAGGAAAACTATTTCCAGAAGTATCATTTTGCTTTTCTGTAAAGAATATTAAAAGGGCTATACAAAGCTAAGTCAATGTAAGGAACAACTTAAAAAATGCATTTTCTGAAACTAGCACTAAAATTAAACCTTTTTCATGGTAAAGGCAGACTCAGGAAAAAGAAAAAAAAATAAAAGAAAAATGAGATACAGCATGTATGCCAGTATAAAATTAATGCAACTACTGTCCCTTTTCTTCATATTCTTCTCATCCTTACAGCATATTCCTGCTTCCCTCATAATAAAAGAGGTTTATCCTCAACAAAAATGCATTAAGAACAAATGAACACCAAAAGAAATACCCTCACAGCTGAGACAAATACAACACATTTTTCCCTTTATCAGACTCATTGCTGCCAGGAAATGGCAGCAGGTTAAAATTTTATCTGCCTAGAAGGGTATCATATTTTCTGCCTAAAATTAAAAATATGATGCTTTCAGCCTACTGTCTTAATAATCATGATTATTTCATTCAGGATTATTGCACAGTTTAATACACTTAATTGAAGTTTGTCAAGTTTGCCTTGCATTTATATTCTTGGTTATTTAATACATTGAAAGGCAGACAAAGAGTTGTAGTGCCCTAAAATCGAGTCTTTACAGCTTCTCACCTGCAGTTGCTAAACAGTCAGAATCCAAACCTACGTGGGAAAGTTTTTAGAATACAAGCCTACACGGGAAAGTTTGCAAGACCACCCCTCCACACATCAACTCACTTGAGTGAGTTTTTCTTGGCTGTTAATTACTTATCTATGGAGCATCAACAAATGTTCATTTTGACAGCATCTTCTTGTGCAGGCAAAGCATTTCAGGGCTCATCCTCACCTAAGAGCTTCACAGTCCACAGGGGGATGGCACTCCCCCATCACTGCACGTGTTCATACAAACGTGCTCCTGCTGCAATTCCTACCCACCTTTTACCTCTCTCAAGTAAAGGCCACACACAAGCAGGAGGAGTCAGTCACCCCCAAAATATACCCTGTCCAAAGAGCTGGTTGTCATCCTCAGCAAAGAGGTGATAGTCCAAAAGCTTCTGAAGAAACACTACACGTGCACACTGTTGTATTTAAAATAAAATCAGCAGGACTCCTGATACAGTACACACAGTGTAATGGACATACTCTTCCACTAGCTATAATACTGAAAATTAATTTAGGAGAAATGGCAAAGTGGCAAAACTAAAGAAAGCTGCACTTCTATTTAACAAGTAAAATGTCTGAGAGACGATATACCTGCAGAGCAGCTGTTCTTGTTCTACAGAAACCACGCAACTCCAGATAATTCTTTCCAAGTTTGTGCAAGCTTCAGTGGTGTAAAGCCAATAAACTTTTTTGAATGCAAGTTGTACCACACATTGATTCCACCTGCAGAGCTATGAGGGCAACTAGAGGACTGTGAGGGTAATTAACTCTACAGAAAGGGAAAAAGTAAAAACAGTAGTGCGGGGCACCTTTCTAGTTACATTTCTGATTGCATACATAATGATTTAACACAAAAGGCCAAAACTCCCTTTCATTGCCAAGAACATAAAGCTTCTGCTTCTTGTGCAATTGTTTGAAGGGAATTGGTATATTTTACTACTGGTCATTTTACTCCAAGCACAGCGGTCGGCAGTGGTCTGGGTTAAACTCGTGTTCCTGCACATGACCTCCAGCCACGGCAGCAGCTTCCCCTCAGGCTACTCATCAGTGATTAGGAACTAAATGAATGTACACACACCCTGGTGTTTAGGTATTAACAGCCTGATCCTTTCCCAAGAACGCTAGTAGCTGATCCCGGGCTGAGCCGAGCACCTGCGAGTTAATCATTGCCCACCTCTGGGTACTTGACAGCACATCCCTGCACGTTCCACCTCGGCTGGCACGAGAGGAGAGAACAGCCTGCGTGTGTTTGCACATCCCCTGGGTTACATTTGGGGGTGGAGACCACCACAACTAAATAACTATTTATTTCGGAATAGTTACGTGATAGCTGCTCAAGTCAAAAGCAAATCATGAAGTGCGTGCTAATCACACATTATTGGAGTATATTTACCAAGTCTTTTATTTTCCAATTTTTATTAGCTAGTACACTACAGTACTTTTACACACTCCTGAAGACTTTTGCAAGACCTCAGCCATTTGTTAATTGCAGATTTCATATGACCCGAACAAATGGAATGCACAACACACCCCACAAGTTGAGAGGCACACTTTGGTAACAAAGCACTTACAGAGGCTAGTAGGAATAAACAAAATTGCCTTCCACAAACATATCATTGGCCAGTTTCCCTCCATATTTCACAGGAAGAAAACGGCAACAAATTATTTTCCCAACCACAGCTCTCGCTCATACACTGAGTATAAGTGGTCTTCAATGAAATACAGCACCTACACAAAGCACTCCGAAAGGATTCTAAATGCATTCATTACAGCACTTGTAGCACCAGCAGATACTTCCACAA